>CM034152.1:554037579-554496357 GCA_019776745.2 Taxus chinensis
GAAGTCAGTGTTTTGTGCGGTCATTTGGAGTACTTGTACAAAGAGAGATTTGAAGACAAAGAGGTCTTGTGAAAGGCCTCATGAACATGGTTAGCTTGATGAAATGAATATGTTACAGGTATGTAGAAGTTAGTTGAGCATGAGAGAATGAGGTTTAGAATGCATGAGCAAACATTTGCAGGTCAGTTGAAACAAAAGGACTGAGGTGTAGAAGAGCCAGAGGAAGAAAATAGAGCAGATTGTTGAAAGAGTATTAAAGGAGAAAGCTTCGGAGTCTATCCGAAGCATAGTTACGCGGGGACACATCCCCCCAAATCCCAGGGGTCCCAGACGTTCCGAGGACGCCGAAACGTGGAGGAAACGTTTCCTCCACGTTTCCAAACTTCCAATTTGCAAGGGAAACGTCCCCGGGATGTTTGATAGATGCAGGAAACGCCCTGGGGACGTTTGGGACGGGAGGGCGACGTCAACAACACTTTTTTAAAACTTTTTTCTCTAAAAAAATAACTATTTTCACTTTTTTAAAAAAATTTAATTAATTTCTTTGTTGTTTTCTATTTAAAAACATTATCGGTGGACTACGATATATGTATACAGAAATTTTTTAGCACAAATGCACATGGTGGATTGTCACAACATACTATGAAAACCAACAACATACATATTACATATTAATATTAAAAATTATATGGACACATATCTTTGTAACTGTATCTTTGTAACACATCTTTATATGGATGTCTCGGCGCAGACTGTATGCACATGGTGGACTAATATATAAAAAATGAACTGCTATTCATAAAATTTCTAAAATTTATCTGTATATTTTTAATATTTATAATTTTATATATTATTTTAATAGCCGTCCCCCTACCTTCCCCCCTACCATCCCGAAATTTTGAAATTTTTTTGCCATCCAGAGTCTTAGGTAACTATGGTTCTGAAGTTTGTTCGAATGCTTCGGAGTTTGTTCAAAGTTTGTGGTTTGTCTTGGGACCAACAATGTTGGCCGACTGATGTAATGCATCCTTCGGAGTCTAACCTGGTTGCTTTGAAGTTTGTCTGAAGTCTGTTCTATTTGCTTCGAAGTTTGAATTGAATGCTTTGGAGTCTGTCTGAAGACTGTGGTTTGTTGTGATATGGGACCAGCAATGTGGGCTGACTGTTGCAATGAAATTCTAAGTTTGATGGATCAGTTTTTGTGATCATGTTTGGCTGACCTCAAATGCAGGAATGAAAGCCTTCTTTGTGATTTTTGTTGTTTTGGTCAAACAATATCGTTTTTGGCACTAAAGTTCTATTGTCTGGCTGACTTGGATGCTTTGCTGGAGAAAATGGAGATGTAAAGAGGAAAGTGCGAACTGCTAAGAAGAAGAGAAAGAGCAAACTCAAGCAGATGGAGATTGAAATGACATAATTGGTTCATGACAGTTCAGAAGAAGCCTATGGTGTGGTTACTCTAAGTTTGTCAAATGTTTTTATATATATGGCCTACCCATATGTTGTTATACTTGCATGACCGACCTATGTTGATATGTTCTTTGAGTTTTTGTATGACCAACCTAATACATCATGGCCAACCTATATAATGTCTATGCGTGAGACAGGTATATAAGCAAGACAGTTTAGATCTATTTGAGAGAGGAGAGTGTATGGAGAAAAGTGCGAGCTAGAAGAGCTAGAGAAAGGTGTATGAGGTCCTAAAGATCATGAAGAATGCATGCATGTTGAAAATCTGAAGGTGTCCAGCTGTGGAAGGTAGTTTGTCTATGATCGTGAGAAGGTGAAGAAGAAGATGAGCGAGCGAGCAAACAAGGCAGTTTGAAAAGTCTTCATAAGCAACAGAGCAAGGGTATAAAGAGTTTCTGATGATTGAGGATCAGAGTGTCTATTAGAGGCCTAAACATCAGAGATAGAGAGAAGACCAAGAGGAAGAAGAGAAGAAGAGAGAGAAGATCAAAGAAGTCCATCATTTGTTGAGATAGCAACAAGAAGAGGTGGAAAACATCTTAGGTGGCTGAGGTTGGTGCGTGGTCTTCCGTGTGGAGTGGTTTGCTTCAAAAACCATAGGGGGTTGGTGCCTCCTTGCAAGTGTGGTGCTGTATTGAAAAATTCGGGGTTGGGGTTGAGCCTCCTTTCAAGTTAGTGTTTGCTAAAGTCTAGTTGGGCTAGATAAAATAGAGGTTGGGGTTTCTTGTGGAGTTGGTCCTTCATAAACTTTTTGATTATGTCTATTAATGAATGATAGTGGGGTTTTTCCCCTTGATGTTTCCCACAATATGTTGTGTTCATGTGTTCATGAAAGATAACTAAAGTAAAGTTTTGAAGACATGATTCACCCCCCCTCTCAGCAATTGTGCTTCCAACAGCGGATCACCGTTTAAAAGGGATGTATCAAGGCTAAACAACCTCTTCCCTTATGCAAATGACAACTCTTCTAGTAATAGAGTAAAGACAGCCATGCAACCACATTTATCCTTAAAATAGAGAGTCAGGCACACTGTGAAGCAGAACAAGGGTAGCCACATAGGAAAATTTTCAATGTCATCTATATTGACAACGGTTTAATTGGTACAGAATTGCAACAATAGTTTTTTGAAGTAGATAACATATAAGGGCATCCAGCTTTATCACTTTATAGTGCATATTTTTCTACTGCGAATTCAACCAAAGAAATGTAATGGATAAGCCATTTGGGATTTTTGGCATAACACATTAAAACAGGACAGAAAAGACCAGAATTAAGACAATAAATTACAATCCAAAACTACTTGCAGAGTAGGACGGTGCTTAACTTGGAAACAGACAGGGGTATCTATCTATTTTGGCATTGGATGCTTTCTGCAAGAGGAAAGGTAAAAGTTAAAATGAATTTGGACTTCCCTAACCACCCAGTTATAGTTTTCAAATATCTGTGCCAAGGAAATACCTCCACTTTATCAATCATTTTTGAACTCTTCTCAATGGAAGGAAGAACTCACTAAATAATAGAGTAAAAATTGAAATTCTGAGGCCCAACTTTTGAAACAAAGTTTTTTTTAATACCAGAAAAACTGGGTATTTAAAGCTATAAAAACACTGCAAATTCATCATAATCCTTAATGAATGATAGAATAGAAATCCATTCCAAATAAATAAACAAAACAAAACATGGGAGCTTACAAACTAAAAAACTACAGTATACAACCCTCCAACAAAACAGGATTTGAACTTCAAAAGATTGGCAAAGTTTGACAAGGAAATTTAAATAACATGATTTGTCAAGACAATGCATAAATGACCTAGAGATAAAATTCCTTTACTTCTGACCCCTAAGTAGGCACCTAGCACCAATTTTAAAGAAAAGTGCTCCAACTGTATCTTCAATTATTCTCAAATGCTACAAATTTACCAAAACTAGATTAAACTTGATCTGGAAAGGATTGGATACATACCAACATGTCATATGGAAGCAACCCTGTGTGAGCTCAATCATCCGCCTGCATTCCTGACAGCGCCTCCACTGTCTATTTTGTGCAAGGCGGTGCAATGATACATCTTCAGAGTTTCTCTCGTCGACTGGCAGGCCTTGGTATTCTTCACAACTCATTGATGGATGCCATGGCACACAGCAATCAGCACAGAAAAGCCTGTGGCATTCTGGGCATTCAACACATCCAATTGCAGTATCCTCTTGATTACTGGATGAGCTTGCTCTTGTAGATGCATCTTGTCCCTTGTCAAACAATGCTGAACAATTGGGAAAAGGACAATACACCCTTTTTGAATCTGGGATATTTGCCTCTGCAAGAGCTTTTAGCAAAGCTTCATAGCAAGCAGCTGGAAGAAAGGCCTTGCACTCATCTACACTCATGTAGTGTTCACAACCCATTTGGGGACAGCGTATCGGAACTTGGGAAGCCTGCAACTTGCTATCTACATATCTTACCATGCAATGAGAGCAGAACTTGTGAAAACATTTCACGGTAACCATCTCCCATGGTGCCTTCTCTTCACAACAAATCAAGCAATCTTCTGTCTGAGATGTATCCCGAAGATCAACTCTCTTTGATTTGGTAGTAGGTAAGTCAATTGCTTCGTTTGCCAAAAAGAGAACTTTTTTTACTTCAATTTTAGGAATTAGAGTTAAGACAAATTTATCCAATTTCCGGACATGCTCCAGAATGCGTTGTCTTACAGCTATCAATAGCTGATTTTCAAGCTTTTGGCCCCCGGCTATCTGATAAAAAAAACACCAAACCAGGGCAGAGTATTAGTAACTTAAAAAAAAAATCTACAAAAATGAATTTAGTACATGCAATCAAAATAAATTTAAAACCCAGCATGTAGCCTAATAAATAGCCTAGTTCAACTTGAAGGATGATTAATAGGCCTTCACAAGTGTGTACCCTGGCATCATCAGCTCAAGTCAAAAACATACCATAATATCAAGAGATATGCAACAGCCAACAACCCAATCAGAGCAAAACCCGCTTTAGCTGAAGATTCTGAGACACGATCCAATGAGGCTTATTTCACACATGCGTTATTGCACAATAAGGGGTCCTCAATAGATCTTATACAGAGGTCTTTTCAACACAGGTTTTCTTTACAAAGGTTTTGATACGCAAGTATTCCTGATTTGTTGCAGACCCCAAACTGAACTAATGATTCTATTAATCCTGGATGAGCTTGTTTCTGGTTCAGGGGGGACGTGAATTCAAAATGATAGATGATACACGGGCTACATCAGATTGAAATTTCCACACGTGGATGATGGAATTGCCACATTGTATGGGTTTCTGATGATGGGTTTAAATGGGCTTGGAACATCAGATAAAATTTCTGCAGCTGAGTGATGGGGAAAACAACCATTCAGTGTGCTTGTGCGGCAGATGTATAGCCAATCAGATGGAGTTCCTGAAGAGAAGTGATGTGACTGCCACAGCCGATACTCCCCACAGAGGGTGATGAGGCTTGCCATATCAGATGAATCCAGCAGCGAGTTGAGGGTGTGCCAGCTCCACATCGGGCTCTGCAGATAGGTGATGGGGGGCTTGCCCATAGAATGGACTTAATGGAAACCCTTAGAGTGGGGACGGGTTTGCCTTATCAAAATGGAATGCCAAAGATGATGGGATGCTACGTTCGTTGGCAGTCCCTACAAATGGATGTGGGTCTGCCCTCAGAGGGTGATGAAACGCCACATCAGACAGAGACCCCCCTCAAAGGATGATGTGTGTGTGGATTTGCAGCTAGCACAGATAGAAGCTCTACTTATGGGTTACAAATATGTATGTCCGATTAAGGTCCCAGAGATGTAGATGAGAATGGCATTGCCATGTTAAGATGGGTTCCTGCAGGCATATCTGCGCATTGCACATTAACGAAACAACTTCCTGCAAATGGGTATTGAGTAGAGTGGCCTTCTGAGGACGGGTGAGAGGTTTTCTAATATGGTCTAAGTTATAATGAGATAGGAGTTATTAGAGGGGTAGTGGCTATAATGGGTTCACCGTATACGGAGTGAATTTTTACGTTTCATGTTTTCTCAAAATGTTACCTGATCATACACAAGCTTGAATCCGTAAAAAAGACTGGGACACAACGAACACTGAGCTTAATGAAGCCAGAGACCATTCCATCGCGCACGAGCTGCTCAGACCACAGTTGCCATCCAACATAGAAGTCCAACCTCTTCTTGCACTTGACTCAAGGTTCTCTCCACAGGCTCTGTATACAACTCTAGCCAGAACAACTATACCCAATTGCCCCGACCGAATTTTAGACATACCCTTGAAACACACAATCTGTAATACCTCTCCAACGAGACCCCCGTAATCAAGATACTCTGCCACTCAGAATCCGAACTGCAGCAGCAACTAAACTCTTCCGATTCCTCTGCATCTCATCCATTCTCTTCTTCCCTCTTCATCTAATCATCGCTACAACAGTCCAAAGCATCGATATCGGGACCATTCTTCCTCTGTGGGTTCGTTCGAAAATATAGGAGGGGGCATCTGCCATTCATCATTATGGGGTTTTGAAATTCATTTTCCAGCATTTTCCTGGAGCGCCGGGCCAATACAAAACAGCGAAGTTCCATAGGGTCCCCAAGCAGAGGAAGAGAAGAAGAAATGGGCAGAGGAGCCGCAAAGCTTCATTGATCTGCTTCTCTGAGCATAGTCCATCGAATTCTCCATCTCCATGTATTTTATTCTTCTTCTTTTTCTCCTGCTCAAAACACAAATAAAGCCGCCTCGTCGTATACATTCCCCGCTCGTTGCTGAAAAAAAACAAGAGGGGCCCCTTACTTGGTATGTATCCATACAGACACATGGTTATACGGCAGAAAATATAACAGTACTTTCCACAAAGGAAGTAGCTATATTCTGGACCTAACTTCTAAAATATTGGAATTATCAATGTTTATAAAGCTTATCTAGATATTTGTCAATGGTTAACATCGTAGGACTAGGGTTTATTAAAAGCAACTGCGCTGTAATTGATGTGAGAGCCATTGGTGAAATGTTGGTGAGAAAGTCTCTTAACAAAGAGCCAAAAGGTCAAGGGTCGCTAGGTATGCTTTTGATGGAGACCGTATTATTTTTATGCTTGACTTAGATATTAAAAAAAAATTCATCAATCAAAAAAATTAATCTTAAAGTTATGGGTTGGTTTTGTTCGACCTAAAATCTAAATCAATATATTATGATCTTTATGTTTATGGGGCGATCCATAATAGAACTGTGGTTTACTTCAATTTAGGAATTAGAGTTAAGACAAATTTATCCATTTCCGGACATGCTCCAGAATGCGTTGTCTTACAGCTATCAATAGCTGATTTTCAAGCTTTTGGCCCCCGGCTATCTGATAAAAAAAACACCAAACCAGGGCAGAGTATTAGTAACTTAAAAAAAAAATCTACAAAAATGAATTTAGTACATGCCAATCAAAATTAAATTTAAACCCAGCTATGTAGCTAAATAAATAGCCTAGTTACAACTTGAAGGATGTTAATAGGCCTTCACAAGTGTTGTACCCTGGGCATCATCAGCTCAAGTCAAAAAACATACCATACATATCAAGAGTATGCAATCAGCCCACACCAATCAGAGCAAAACCAGCTTTTAGCTTGAGATTCTGAGACACGATCCAATGATGATTATTTCACACATGCGTTATTGCACAATAAGGGGTCCTCAATAGATCTTATACAGAGGTCTTTTTCAACACAGGTTTTCTTTACAAAGGTTTTGTACAGCTAAGTATTTCCTGATTTGTTGCAGAGTTCCCCAAACTGAACTACTGATTCTATAATCCTGGATGAGCTTGTTTTCTGTCAGAGTGAATTCAAAATGATAGATGATACACGGGCTACATCAGATTGAAATTTCCACACGTGGCTGATGGAATTGCCACATTGTATGGAGTTTCTGATGATGGGTAATGGGCTTGGAACATCAGATAAACTTTCTGCAGCTGAGTGATGGGGACACCACATCAGATGTGCTTGTGCTGGCAGATGTCTAGCCACATCAGATGGAGTTCCTGCAGATAAGTGATGTGACTGCCACAGCCGATACTCCCCACAGATGGCTGATGAGCTTGCCATATCAGATGGAATCCCAGCAGATGTTTGATGGGTGTGCCAGCTCACATCGGGCTCTGCAGATAGGTGATGGGCTTGCCACATAGAATGGACTTAATGGAACCCTTAGAGATGGGGGACGGGTT
Source organism: Taxus chinensis (assembly GCA_019776745.2). Taxonomy (NCBI): domain Eukaryota; kingdom Viridiplantae; phylum Streptophyta; class Pinopsida; order Cupressales; family Taxaceae; genus Taxus; species Taxus chinensis. The sequence goes on from CM034152.1 coordinate 554,045,296, forward strand.
TGCCTTATCAAATGGAATGCCCACAGATGATGGGCTTGCTACATCCGTTGCAGTCCCTACAAATGGATGTTGGGTCTGCCACATCAGATGGGTGATGACCCTGCCACATCAGACAGAGACCCTGCAAATGGATGATGTGTGGATTTGCAGCATCAGATAGAGCTCCTACTTATGGGTTACAAATATGTCATGTCAGATTAAGGTCCCAGAGATGTAGTCTGTAGAATGGCATTGCCATGTAAGATGGAGTTCCTGCAGGCATCTGCGCATTGCACATTAAACGAAATTCAACTTCCTGCAAATGGGTATTGAGTAGAGTTGGCCTTCTTGAGGACGGGTGAGAGGTTTTTCTATATTGGTCTAAGTTATCATTGATGATTGGAGTTTATTAGATGTGGGTAGTGGCTATAATGGGTTCACAGTATACGGAGATTTTACGTTTCATGTTTCTCAAAATGTTACCTGATCATACACAAGCTCTGAATCCGTAAAAGCCTGGACACAACGAACACTGAGCTCTAATGAAGCCAAGAGACCATCCATCAGAGCGAGATGCTCAGCCACAGTGCCATCAACATAGAAGTCCAACTTCTTCTGCACTTGACTCAGGTTCTCTCCACTAGGCTTCTGTATCACAACTCCTATGCCAGAACAACTCATACCCAATTGCCCCGACCGAATTTTAGACATACCCTTGAAAAACAATCTGTAATACCTCTCCAAACGAGAACCCCCGTAATCAGCTACTCTGCAATCAGAATCCGAACTGCAGCAACTAAACTCTTCCGATCCCTCTGCATCTCTCCATTCTTCTTCTTCCTCTTCATCTTCATCATCGCTACAACAGCTACCAAATGCATCGATATCTGACCATTCTTCCTCTGTGGGTTCGTCGAAATCTAGGCGGGCATCCTGCCATTCATCATTATTGGGGTTTTTGAATTCATTTTCCAGCATTTCCTGGAAGCGCAGGGCCAATACAAACTCGGAGTCCATAGGGTCCCAAGCAGAGGAAGAAGAAATGGCAGAGGATGCAGCCAAAGCTTCATTTATCTGCTCTCTGAAGGCATAGTCTTCATCGTAATTCTCCATCTCCATGTCTTTTCTTCTTCTTCGTTTCTTCCTGCTCAAACAATCAATAAGCCGCCTCGTCGTATACCTTCCCCGCTCGTTCGCTGAAAAAAAACAAGCGGGCCTACTGGTATGTATCCATACAGAAACATGGTTATACGTCCGAAGAATATAACATTACTTTTCCACAAAGGAAGTAGCTATATCTGGACCTAACTTCTAAATATTGGAATTATCAATGTTTATAAGCTTATCTAGATATTTGTCCATGGTTACCACTAGTAGACTAGGGTTTATTAAAAGCAACTGCAGCTGTAATTGATGTGAGAGCCATTGGTGAAATGTGTGAGATAAGTCTCTTGAAAAGAGACAAAAGTCAAGGTCGCTAGGTATAGCTTTTGATGGAGACCGTATTATTTTTATGCTTACTTAGGATATTAAAAAAAAATCATTCAATCAAAAAATTAATCTTAAACTTATTGGTTGGTTTTGTTCGCCTAAAATATAAATCAATATATTATGATCTTTATGTTAATAGGGGCGATCCCATAATAGAAGTGGTCTCTTACTAACATAATGGTTGATTGGTTGTTAGATGAATATATTTGTTCGATTTTACCCTTCCCTCCTTTGTACTTCCAAAAAATCTTGTAGAATTGTCTCTAATACATGCCTTAATACCCAAGTTGAATATGCATCTTAAGTATGCCTTCGAATGTTTTAACAACTCTAAAAACTCTCATTCAATCAAAAAAAACGTAATCTCGTGTTGATTGTTTGGCTTGGTTTGTGGTAACATATAAACCCCAATATATCATGATCCTTATGTCAATAAGGGTGATGCTACAATGAAAGTGACTACGAAAATCCTCATTCAATCAAAAATTAATCTCACATTGGTTGGTTGGCTCATAATAATATATAAACCGCAATATTCATTATCTTTATGCCAATATTGGTGATGCCACAATAGAAGTCACCCTCTTACTAACATAATGGTTGTTTGGTTGTAGATTAGGATGAGTATGTTTTCTTTATTAGCCTTCCCCTCTCCTCCTATGAGGCTTCAAAAAAAAAAAAAAAAAAAAAAAAAATTGGTCTCTAATAATTACCTTACTACCCAAATCAGAGATGATATGTCTTGTAATTGCATCTTGTAATTGCTTCTATGACTCTAAAAATCCTTTACTCATTTGGAGAAGGTGGAATAATAAATATAGAGCGAGGTTGCATTGTTATTTAGCACATAATAACTGAAATTACTTGATTAATTATGATTATCACCAGCAATAGAACACCAAATAACACAATATTGCAGATAAATTCTCTCAATATGAAAGTATAATAGCTTGGCCACTTCGAGGGGGCAACCTCCAGAACATATAATAAGACTCAAATACTCAACATAATGATCATCCACTACCTATAACCCCTATTTATACTATTCCTATGCTATGGCCATCAGCAAGGCCGACCAACCAATGATAATAGATCATATATAAAAGAGATACATCATGATATTAAGTTATGATAGCAACAAGTCGGCTATATCCATCCCATGTAAGATATATAATTAAGGGCGTAACATGCCCCTCCCCTTCAAAGCAACATTGTCCCCAATGTTGGGAAGCCCTAGATGTTGCTGCATGAATGCTTCATCTTCCCATGATGCATCCTCAATATTCATATTCTTCCACTTGATCAGGTACTCGGTAATGACTCTGGTCCTCAGTCTTTTGGTGCGTGTCTGAAGAATGCCTTCAGGTTCCAATATGATCCTTCCTTCCTCGTCTAGTTCTGGAAGCACTGATTGGGTGGAAATGTGCTGCCCAATAACTTTCTTTAAGCAAGAAACATGGAAGACTGGATGTATTCTACTTCCTGGAGGGAGCTCTAGCTTATATGCCACACTACCAATTTTCTGCAAAACTCGGTAAGGACCATAGTATTTAGGAGCAAGCTTATTATCCTTTTGCTGTTGTTTCAAGGATAATTGCTTATATGGCTGTAACCTTACAAAAACAAAGTCTCCCTCTTCAAAGTGTCGCTCACTCCTATGTTGATCAGCCTGTTGCTTCATACGGTTTTGTGCCCATGCCAAATTTTCTCTAAGACTAGAGAGTACCTCATGTTGATGCTGAATGTGATCTTCGACTGCTCTCACCTTTGGTTTGACCTTCAAGCTAGATATGAGTGATGGAGGATGGTACCCATAAAGTGCCAGAAATGGAGACATTTTGGAGGAGGTATGAAATGAAGTATTGTACCACCATTCTGCCAGTGGCAACCATTGCACCCAACGTTCTTGTTTATCTGAAGTAAAACATCGAAGATATCCCTCTAAACATTTATTTACCACCTCAGTTTTCCCATCTGATTGGGGATGATAAGAGGAACTCTGGGCTAGTTGGGTACCTAGACAAGAGAACAAATCAGTCCAAAAGTTACTTGTAAATATTGGATCACGATCACTTACTATAATTTTTGGCGTGCCATGGAGCTTTTGAACTGTATCCATAAAAGAGATGGCAATGGTACTAGCTGTGAAAGGATGAGCCATGGCACAAAAATGAGCATATTTGGTAAGTCTGTCTACCACGACCATGATGACACTTTTCCCTTCTGATTTAGGTAATCCTGTGATGAAATCCATTGATACCTCTTCCCATCTCTCACTAGGAATAGACAGAGGTTGGAGAAGACCAGGTGTCTTAATGGTCTCGCCCTTATTTTTTTGGCAAACCAAACATTCTGCCACAAATTTTTGAACATCTCCTTTCAACCCCTCCCAAAAGAAATCCTTCTTAACTCTATGATATGTTTTCAGGACCCCAGCATGGCCACCTATTGGAGAAGAATGTAGCTCTGAAAGAACATGGTGTTTAAGTGTAGAGTTCTTACATAGATATAACCGATCTTTGTACCACAATGTATCCCCCTTCCATATAAATTGATCTGATATGGATGGATCTGCCTGGAGATTTTGAATGAGAGTATGTGTGGTTGCATCTTTCTTCCATTCTTCTCATGCTTGATCTACCCAATCTGCATGTAGTATAGAGATGGCACATAACAATGCTTCGGCGGACTCATCCCTCCTAGACAGAGCATCAGCGACCAAATTTTCCTTTCCTTTCTTATAAACAATCTCAAAGTCATATCCCAACATCTTAGTGACCCATTTTTGTTGTTCTTCTGAAGATAGACGTTGTTCTAAGAAATATTTCAAACTATCATGATCAGTTTTTACCTTAAAATGTCTACCCATCAAGTATGGTCTCCATTGTTTGACTGCATGTAGTATTGCCATCATTTCCTTTTCATATGTGGGTTTTAACAAATTCTTTCCTTTTAGTTGTTGGCTCTCAAAAGCAATGGGGTGTCCTTCTTGCATTAGTACTGCTCCGATTCCATTTCCTGAAGCATCGCACTCAACTACGAAAGTTTTGGAGAAATCTGGGGTTGCCAATACTGGAGTGGTGCACATAGCTACCTTCAATTTTTCAAATGCCCTAGATGCTTCCTCATTCCACTGAAAGGAGTCTTCTTCAATAATTTTGTGAGTGGTGCTGCTATACTGCCATAGTTTTTGACAAATCTACGATAATACCCTGTGAGACCTAAGAAACCTCGTAATTGTTTGAGGGTTCTTGGGGTTTCCCATTCCACCATGGCCTGGATCTTGTGAGGGTCCACCTTAACACCTTCATGAGAAACAATATGGCCCAAGTATTCCACTTCCTGTACCCCAAAAGAACACTTTGAAGGCTTGGCATAAAGTTGATGTTTCTCTAAGACTTCTAAGATAGTATTGACGTGATGTAAGTGTTTCTCCCATGATTTGTTGTAGATGAGTATATCATCAAAAAATACTAAGACAAAATTTCTTAGGAATGGTCTAAATACTGAATTCATCAAGCTTTGGAATGTGGAGGGAGCATTGGTAAGGCCAAATGGCATCACTAGGAATTCATAATGGCCTTGATGAGTTCTGAAAGTTGTCTTATGAATATCTTCTTGCTTGACTCTAATTTGGTGATACCCAGAAACAGATCTAGTTTTGTAAAATAAATGGCACCATGCAACTCATCTAATAAATCATCAATGACGGGAATAGGAAACTTATCTTTGATAGTGAACTTGTTAAGCTCTCTGTAATCTGGACACATGCGCCATCTTCCATCCTTGCGACGCACCATCACCACGGGAGCAGAATAGGCACTTTGACTGTGACGAATAATACCCATTTCCAACATTTCCTCCACCATCTTCTCGATCTCACTCTTTTGCACATATGGATATCTATAAGGCCTGATGTTGGGGGGTTGGCTTCCTGGAATCAACTGAATAGCATGATCATGCTCTCTTTCAGGTGGCAATCCTCTTGGTTCCTTGAAGACAACTACATGTTGATTAATAACCTTTTGAAGATCAGGATGCAATACCTTCATTTGCGGTTGGACTTCTATAGAGAATAATCATGCTACAAAACCTTCAGACCCCTTTTTAAGAATCTTCTGCATTTGGTGAGAACTCACCACTAGAGGATCTTTAGCTTGTAGACCTCGAAGTTCAAATTTTTTACCCTCAGAATGAAAGCGCATGAACAATTCCTGGAAATTTATCTCTATGGTGCCCAAGGTAGTGAGCCACTGAACACCTAAGACAATATCAGCTCCACCCATGGGAATAGCAAACATCGTAGATTCCAATGTGTAATCACCCATCATGATTTTGACTTTATGGCATTTACCTGAACATTGGACTGTGCCACCATCTGCAATCATTACTTGAAATTCAGGTGCTGGGTAGATGAAACAATTTAGTCTTGTTGCCAACTTATGATTGATGAAATTATGTGTGCTCCCTGAATCAATCAAGACTGTTACCTTCTGCTTCTTAAGATAACCCACAACTTGAAGGGTTTGTGGAGTACTAATACCTGATAGAGCATGGCATGAAATAGTGGGCTGAGGATCTCTAGATTCTTCCTCTAATTTTTCCACTTCCTCTGTTGATGTTGCCTCATATTCTTCCTCATCACCAGATCCTTCAATGTAGAACAATTTTTTCTCAGAACATTTATGATTTGGTCCATATTTGCTATCACAGTTAAAGCATAACCCTTTGGCTCTTTTTTCTTCAATTTGTTGAGGTGTCAACCGAATTGGCCGAGGGTAAGAAGGAGACAAGGTGTTACGATCTTTTATGCTAGAAAAGGTCTGCCTTCTACTGGAAAGAAATTTTTCCTCTACTCGACGTGCCATGATAATAGAATCAACAACCTTGAGTGGGTTAAACATGCGTACCTCATGCTCAATGTGGTCCTTAAGACCCCCAAGAAATAGGTCATTCAAATACTCTTCTGTAATATCCTCCACACGCAAGGACAAAGTTTGGAATTGATGGACATACTCCTTAACTGAACCAGTTTGGCGTAACTTTGCTAATTGGCTGAAGTAATTCTCAGAAACACTAGAACTATAGTGTAATTGAAGCTCTTCAGTGAACACTGTCCAGGTGACATTTAGGCCATTCTTCTACCTTTGAGCACATAACCAACGATACCAAACAAATTGATCAGGTTCTAGGTATAAGGATGCCACAGTTACCTTTTGTCCTCCTGGGATCTGATGGAGATCAAAGAAATTTTCCATTTGGGTAATCCAATTGAGTGGATCCTTTCCATCAAATTTATGCATTTCAACTTTTGGAATCATGCCCCTCCATTGGTGAGAAGATCCACTTGAATGATTAAAGGATCCTCCCTGATTTGAGTGATTTGGATCTGTGTGACCATTTCTAGTAGAACCCATATGACTAGCATTGGAAGTTGTATTAGAAATAGCATTCAACAACTCCTGCTGCATTGCATGAAAATCCTTCTGAATCTCACTCCTAAGGCTACCTTTCAGTTGATGAAGCTCAACATTAAGGTCATCCTTACTCACCATATTGTTTACCCTTTCCTGAAGTTGGATGACCACCTCAGATACTCCCGAACCAGTAGAATCTGAAGCCATATCTTCCTTATTTGGGGTCATTCCTGGAGTTTCTTGTCCTTTTCCTTGGCCTCGGGTAGATCTACCAGCCATGACGAAGGATGTGGGCCTAGGGGTAGACTTAATAGGGCAGAATTTTAGGGTTTAGGGTTTTGTAATTTTTTTGGCCGAATATAGGAATTTATAAAATAGAAACCCTAGCTATTTTTTGGAGGGGTTTCCGAAAATATAAGAAATTTGAAAATTTTCCAAAAATTACGCCCTAGGGAGCCAAATTATGAATAAATATAGAACCGTAATAACTTTTGCAAAACAAGTCAAAACTTATTGAAATTTGGAGAGAAGCTTACTTGACTTATTTCGCCTCACCACAAAAAAAATTGCAGAAAAATTCACTACCAATCTTGAGATATAGCCAAACCTTCAGAATTAGGGTTTGACGTCGTCCTGGCCGAGATCAAGCTCTGATACCACTTGTAATGAAATTACTTGATTAATTATGATTATCACCAGCAATAGAACACCAAATAACACAATATTGCAGATAAATTCTCTCAATATGAAAGTATAATAGCTTGGCCACTTCGAGGGGGCAACCTCCAGAACATATAATAAGACTCAAATACTCAACATAATGATCATCCACTACCTATAACCCCTATTTATACTATTCCTATGCTATGGCCATCAGCAAGGCCGACCAACCAATGATAATAGATCATATATAAAAGAGATACATCATGATATTAAGTTATGATAGCAACAAGTCGGCTATATCCATCCCATGTAAGATATATAATTAAGGGCGTAACAGGCCCCTTTGACCCATGAATTGGGTGTCTCAAGGCTTTTGGATCTCCTTTATCAGCCTTTTTCGCCTATTAGGTGTTTGCATGCATGCCAGTAGGGTTCTAATTTGAATTCAAGAAGTCTATAAATGCATCATGTGTTAGTGTATTTGGGACAAATATAAAAGGTGTTTTTAAAGTGAATTATCAAAGTTGTAAAAGTAAGAAATCTATTTATTTTTGAAGCATCCTTATGCCAACAATATAATTTCAAGCATTTAGAGAATAACATATGACATTTACTAAGTTATTGCATCCATTTAAAAAATAAGGGTTAGGACACTTTCATTACATTGGACTTCTTAGTGAACTGCATTATAATTGTGTGTTGTTCTCAAGACTTGTACACCAAAAAGTGTCTGATTTAGACATGCCACTAGATATATCCTTCCCCCATTTTTTTATGGTTTTGCAAGGTGTTGCGTGTTGATTGGGGTTTTGAGGAAGGAGAACTATTTGCTAGTGACTTGCAATGAAATATAAAAAATAAGCGAGGTTTTTAAATCTCGAGAACATAAGATTTAAGGTCATGTGATTAGTTTTTGGTTTTTTTTAAAATATTGCCATAATTGTATTTCTATGGTTATGGTTGTTCCACCGAAAGAGTGCTAGGATTATTATTAAGGTGATTTGATTCACTTTTTCTATATATAGTTTACTTCATTTCCTAGACCCATCTTTCGCGTCCCCGTTGATGATGTCTTCATTTTTATTTATGAATACAATTGTATCACTCTAAAGCCTCAATTATCTAGTCCTTTTAAATAATTTCATTGAATTTGTGACTATCATAATGTTTCTGAACTTCTTATTTTTGTAATTAGGTTGTATATCTACTTAGAACTTGTTGTAATGTGGTGTGGTTAGTTTAGTGCATGTTCAAGTCAAACCAAATCTTCCATGAGCTTCCAAGCTTAGGTTTTTGTTATCACCAAAAAACAACACCCTCTGATATGTCATGGACTGTGGATGAACATTTAGTGTTTTGGGTAACATGGGATTTTCTCAAGGTGTGGGGACCCCTACAACTGAGACAAGCCTCCAGAGAAAGGTTGGTTCCTCTACCTATTCCAAAAGCTAAAACTACTCCTAGAAGGGAAAATGCAACTACCTAACACTAATCTATGTTTCCAAGGGACCAGGGAGAGAGGGAGATGCATGAAATTAAAATCCTAAACTAAGTGAGGTCTAACACCAAGAACAAGGGTGGAGAGATCCCTAGTGAGTGAAAATAGGAAGAAAATGAAGTAGGAGAGGGCAGACAGAAGTGCCACAGTCCAAAAAAGCATTCAAACCTCCATTTTTGTGGAGCACAATAGATTTAAATCCTGCAAGAAGAACAAAATGTGCACAATATATCTACAAATATAAAGGAAGGAAAGAAATGCAATATGACACAAGTTAGGGCAAAAAAACCACAAAACACATATTTTATTACTCAAAAGGATGCACAATCCATTACAAAGTAGACATAAGGCAAAAATCCTTTGCAAAATTCTCAAATTCGAGGCCTATAACTCACAGAAAGCTTTAGAACCATTTTAACAGATTTCCTTTACGTTTCAGAATATCCCCCCCCCCCCCCCCAAATGAGGGGTCTTTTACATTATATAGAGAGAAATCCTCAAATTTTCTTCACCAACTGACAACTTGCATTAACTCTCTAAAAAGAGGTATGGGCACCCATGCAAATTAGCTTACCAAGGGCACCTTGTTTGCACAGGAAGTCATGAGTGTCATACCTCATTAAACTGGTTGTTGAGCTAATTTGTACGATGTTTATTAATTCTTGGCCCATCGTTGATGTTCTTGTATTTTGTCGGTTCCATGCATTTTTTCCCCTGAACGGCAGCATTCAGTCTCCAATTAACCGGTTGTATAATCTTCATGGTATCAGCCGCAAATAGGTTCTCTGATGTCATTTGGTTGTATTTCTGATTAACTAAAAATGAGGATTTTAGATAGTTAATCTAAGAAGTACAATAGTAAATTAGAGCTAAACTAAATAAGGAAAGTGACCCAAGCAACTAAGTACATAAAAATGTGAAACCCTAATCAACAAGTAGGGTTAGAAAGAGCTTAGCTGGTTCGACAAACTTTTTGGACTGTGTCACAGAGATGACTAGAGAAACATGAAGAGGAAACAACCATGATGAGGTCCACAAAAGTGCATATCTAGGAAATCTGAGTGGATTGGGGCACCTAGATAGGTGCAGGGGTGCCTATGGGCACCCTAGTCTAAGATATGGGTGCCCTGGTTTGTGAAAAATCTCTATAATCCTCCTCTAAGGTGTTGCTAAGTGATCATTTGTGTTCGCTTCTTATCATACTAGCTTCACTAGACTGTGCAATATGTCGCTGGGAATCAGTGATGAAGACGAGACCTGCAAAACCCCAAAACACGCATCAAACCCCTAAAAAAAGAAAGATGCATATGAAGGGGTGGGACTGTCCTCAGCGACCACAATGGTGGACTTACTAATTGAGCATTGTACTACATCTCATACCTGATGTAGTTCTATGTTCTTATGTGTGCAATCATGCCCAAGGTGCTCTTGTGTCAATCACACTTTGTGAAAGTAACGAGAAATAACTATGTGTAGAAATGTAATAGAATGGTGGATGTATTAGAATAAAATTCCCTCCTATGCAGTGTGATGCAAATGAACCAGCTTTGTGCCTTGTGATGGAGCTAGATGAATGCAAAAGGATCCTTTAATGGATGTAACCTTAGGTGATGATAGTAGTGCTTAATGTTTGGTCCCTCATTATGGTCTCATAACTTAATATTTATATGGTTCTCTTGTTCTAATTTTGTATTTAACCCCGAAGAGGTCGACCACCAAAAATATAGAATGCTCAAATGGCTAGAAAGTGCCTAAATAGTGGTGGGAAAGTGGAAAAAGGATTAGGGTGCCCCGACTAGGACAAGGGTGCCTATGGACACCCCAATACTAGCATGGGTGCCCCAGTCAAGGCTAAAATGACGCAAAACAACAAAAATAGACTGGGCAAGTATGTGCTGAAGGTAGGAAATGACGATAGAAAGAAAAGTAAAATGGCCAAAAGATGGGGGTTAAGTCATACTTTCTTCACTCAAAAACCATATGAATAGTAGTATGAGACCGAGACTAAATAATGCCTAAAGTGTGTGATTTTGTGTCTACGTTTTCCCCCACTTTATGTTGGTGAGCGGAACACTCGGTAACATAAAGTAGATAGAGATGCGTACTTGATGTCCATGCAGATTGATGTAGAAAGCATGTCGATGGACTAGATAAAGATTGGAATGAGAAAATAGTGGAGTGTGGAAACAAAAGATGTAAAAGTGCAAAAAGTGGTGAGAGTGAACATAAGATGGAAACGCGTGTGTAGTTGTCGATGTGTGTGATGTACTTGCATGTTAGTATGAGGTGTGTGTTGTCGCAAAGTGTTGTTGTTGTTGAATCCATTGTTGTTGACAGTTTGCTTCTCATATGGCCAAACTTGCAAGGAGAAGACGATCAAGTAGTCAAATATGCATGTATATATGTCAAAAATGCATGTAATGTATATAGTAAAAAGTATGTAATGGAAATGAAAAATGTAAAAGGCACATGTGCACCTAATATGTGATGAGAGAAAGGGTGTAGAGAGGATGTCATGTACTGTGAGTTTTTTGGGTGATCTCATGCCACCCCGACCAAAGAATTGCAGGGAGAAAGTTGCATTATTCTCCAACTTGTAACTGCTTCCCTGAAGTCGTGTGTGAAGAGATATTTGCACTTATTGGTTTAAAAATTTGAATATTTGTGCAAGAAACAGTTCAAGGGATGGAACTCCCTCCTCTTTATGGGATAGGTTCCCTTATTCCACACACACACAAGAAAACTATTTATTCACAAATATACAAACTACTAATATTTGAATGAGGATCTTGATGCATTAGATGTATCCATTTTTAATAATTCTCAAAACAGAAGAAAAAGATGTGGAAGAATTAATTATTTTGGGAATGGAGATGGCACCACTTTCAGATGTATAGATTACAAAGTAATATCCTACTTATGCATGCATGAAATTTCAAGAACACATAAATCTATATATATCTTAATACAATATATATATGCAATGAAAAACACAAATTTCAAAGCATAACATCAATTGAATGAACAAAAAGTTTCATATCCAAATATATAAAATCCACATTTATTCATTAGAGAGCAGAAATAGAGGGAACACAAGAAAAGAGGGGAAAAAAATTCTCGTGTATTGATCCTTAGTGGTTATGTATTTTTACATTCCAAACATCAAAATCCACCCCCTTCATAATGGAGAGAAGCTCTTTTTATAGGCACATATGCAATTACAACTTGAGTATTTTCGGTTTCCTTTCATTTAATTAAAAGTTAATACTTTAATCGAAAGTATCATACTTTAAGTTGGCTCTAATTACAAATTCCATTATTATAACAATGCCAACTTTGAAATACATGATAAATTAAAAGAAAGGATCATGCACTAGTTGAGGGAACATTTGAAGAGGAGGCTGCTACAGTCTTCATCTTGAGAATTTAGTTTTTGAACTTGACTAGTGCTCCAACAAACTCCATGCCTCGAGGAATAGTAGTGTTTGCAGTAGCATTTGTCCAGCTGTTTCAAGCAACCTTCCATTTCTTCCCAGAAGTCTAAATTTTGTGAAAATCCTTTGTTTGCTTCAATGATTGTGAGCTTGTAGTGCACAGACTCTTTCATCTTCTCCTTGGTGATGATGTCACAATTTGAATAGCTTTTCTTTGATGAGTGCTTTGAATTCTGACTTGATGTCATGCACTGTATTTCTACTAACAGAGTCTTCTTTAAATAACTGGCAATGAAGATTTTTAAATTCATCTGATACACAGGCTTTGAAAGCCTCTCCCTTCTGGAATGAGTTCTTCAATTCATCAATTACCTCTTCAAGGACCTTTATCTTCCAATCCACACTATAAACCCACTTCTTAGACAATATTATTCTTTGGGTCATCAAAGATTCCATTTGTAATGAGAATTTTCTCATCAGTAGTGCTCATTTGTCTTAGATCTTGTATGCACTCTGTCCACAACTTGAGTTCTTTTTCTAGGCCTATAGTGGTTGAGGTGAGCCTCTACTGGATTGAACAAATGTTATCATAGGATTTGTATGCCTCCTCTATAAAATTCAGGCCAGAAATTAACATCTCATCCACCATAGCTTCTATTTCCTTTCCATAAGATGCATGCTTGTGAATGTCTTTGATGTTTGTACCTCCTCATTAGTCAAGACAACAGGAGGTGGCATTGAAGTTAGAGGAGCTAGATCTAACACCTTATCACTTGCCAATAAAGACCTGATGAAGTCAGAAAGGATTTGCACTTTCTCTTCCAGTAGCTACTCTTGTGTTTTTTTACCCTTCTCAACTCTTTCAATCACCTTTTGACATAGTCTCCTTTAGGTTGTGAACTTCACTTTCAAGAGTGGACTCACCCAATGGTATCCTTGTCAACTCCAAGTCATTCAAAGCCAAATATTTCTCATCTTTCTCAATTCTAGGTTTGGAAATCTTAAAAAATTGTTGGCCTTTAGAATCAGACACCAACTTGAAGTGGTTTTGGCCTTTCTTGGCAGATGGGGAAGGAGTTGTGCTCCAAGAAGGTAGCTACAACATCAAATTTTGGGGCAATAATTTTGGATGAGGCCTTCCTTTTCTTACTATCAACAAATGGTTTGACCCAAGTAAAAGTGGTACTGGAAGGAGGAGGAACAAGAGGACCCAATGCAAGTGTGCTCATTGAACCTAGGGTTTGTGCAAATGACACTTCCATGATAGATGTCTCAATACTAGAAATAGGTATCTCCTTGACAGGAGTCTCTGGAGTGCTCATTGTTTTAGCCTTTGATTTTACACTCTCCTGCTTTTCTTCCACCTCATCTTCCTTTTCAGTGCTTCCTCCTTCTTGATTACTTTCTTCTTCTTCTTGACCTCCTGATTCTTTCCCTTCCTCTGAAAGATCAATGATTTGTTCAACCACCATGGTTGTCTTTGTCTACTTGGGAGAAAGGGGTTGAGTTTTTTTCTCTCAATCAATTCTTCTTCCTTTTTAGCCTTTTTAGACTTCCCTTTCTTGGTATACACCAGAGTTGAAGATTCAAGAGGAGAGGGGGCTGATTGAGTGTGAACTTTAGGCACTAAAGCAAGAAATTCTCTGTGGGATGTAGAAACTTCTTGAGAAGGAGACCACAATCTACCCACTTTATATGTTTTCATTTTTCTATCAAACCAAACTTTGGTTTTGACCAAGACTGGGTTGATGATTTCTTGCAAGTTATCCTTTTCCTTCTTGAACCAGTCAATGGTGTCAAGAGGAGTATGCCTGATAGATTTGTTGAATTCAAGAGACTATAAATATTCATCATCATCCTGCAATTCATTTGGTACTTTGTAGATTCCAAAGTCTTTGATTTGTTGTAAAGAGATTCTAGACCATAGTACCTTCTTCTTGCCTCATAATCATCTGAGCAATCTACCCAATAATCTTCTACATCAGGGAGGTGATAGAAGGACATCCTGAAATTATTGGCGATGAAGCCTTTGAGATCAAAGAAGTCTCTTTTCTAAAATAAATGAAAATTAAAGGCAACAATAGTCCTCTCAAATTTTTGTGCATCCAAGGTAGTTTTGCAGGTATAATTACCCAGAGTGATTAGGAATTGAAAATCCAGTTATCTTCTTCTCTTTGCAAGTTCTATGCAACTTATCAAGTTGCCTACAAATTTCCACTAGAGAAATTTTATCACTACAAAACATTGGGAGCTTAAAAGGGGGGCTCCCTCAAAACCTACTAACCTGATATAGGATAACTTCCTGAACTGAATGTAGAAGCTGCCATAGATGGAAATCAATTGTTTGGCTTCAGCAGAAAACCTTTCAGCTGTATTTCCCTCCAAAATCCTAACAATGTACATAGTGAAGGCATCATTGACTCTCCTAAAATGGTGATTATTGTTCTTCAGAGTCAATTTTGAGTAGTATTCATATACTAGGGCATTCTTCTTACCGTCTACTGGAGAGAGACCTAACCATTCTCTATATGCCCCAATAGTATACATCAAGTAAGAGGTCATGTGGAAGACCTTGGTTCTCTACACATTAGCCAATTATTCACTAAGATTGTTACAAATGATTTCTCCCCAATTCAAATTTTACTTTCCTTCACATATGATATTTAGGTATGGGCACATCCAAAAATGGAACTCATTACTTGAAGGAAGTCCCATTATTCTGGCCAAAAGAGTGATGATGTCATGAAATTTCTTCCTTGAAATCACTTCTATACAAATCCTTTGGCAACCTGGAAGCTCCTTTCTTTGGGACCTTAAACCAAGACTTAGCCACCATGTATTTGTACTTCTCAGGTTCTTGATCAAATAACTATTGGGCTTGTGCCAAAGTGAGAACATTTGAATCTTCAATTAATGGAATCCAAGGGTAGTATTGATACATCCTACATCCATCTTGGCAATCACTTGGCCTTGGGGTCTTGTGATTTCTTTGTGCTTGGGTCAAAATGGGAACTGCAGGCCAGAACTGTATCTACACATTGGACTAAGACCAAAAATCCTCCAGCATAAGCTATTCCACAATCCTTGATGAGTTGGGCCATAGAGAGGGATTATCATCATTGATTTGTGCCCATAAATCATTGAAGTCTAGATGTTGCACATCAGTATCCCCTATATTGGGTATGGAAGTATCAAGAGAGGAAGATGTTCATGGCCCTTAAAATCAATTTCATGATAGCTAATGGGTTGAAACAAAATAACTAGAGGGGAAATGGATGCTTAGAAAAAATGAAAATATGGTAGGCAAATGGAAAAATTAGCTACCGCGAAGTCTCACAAAAATATTTTAAAAACTCTAACGTTTATCATCAAATGAATGGTAACCTTCTTAGGAACAAATGCACTTTGAATTTTTGAAAATGGTTAAGAAGTATGCTCGTGCTAACTAAAATAGATTTGGGAATATGGAATGCATGAATCTTGGACTATATTTACAATGTAAAAATGACTAATCTACCCTTTTTTTTATATTACCCCATTTGGAGAAGGTCAGTGGGAGGTATTTAATGAAGGTATTTAATGGTCTCTGGAAAACAGCGAACTTGAAACACCAGATGTCGACATACTCTTATAGTGCAGATATGAGGGAAGAATGAAGCATATGAGGCCCAAGATTATATGGGATGTTTGGGACACAAAAGGCTGAAAGTTTCGCAACACAAAGAAAATGATTATAATGCGTAAAATGTGGTATTTGTTGAGAAATGAGGGTCAGACCGCACTTGGGACATCTGGGACATGAGAAGATAAAAAGTTCTGCACTACACTGGCATATAATGGAAAGTAGGTAAGTGGGTGAAAAAGGCACAGAAATGGTCCATGGGACATAAGGACACAATTTTCTCCGTTAGCTGAAAAATTCACAATGCAAAGGGGACTTAGAAAATTTCAAAGAGATAGGTTGAGGGTCAGTAAGGCTTGTAAGGTACTACGGGGGTGGGGAACCGAAGCATAGGAAGAAAAGGGTCCATGGGTTCACAAAAAGATAAAAAACCCACAAAAAAGAAGACAAGTCTCTTATGGAAAGGCAGGGAATGTGGGGAACAGGAAGCCCAGAAGAACATGTGGGACATGTGGGACGCCAAAACCTGAAAGTTCCCGCAATACAAAGCAAAAAAAACTCAATGCTACTTTGAAAATTGACTAACTTTTAAAATTCCTTTTTCTTTCCCAAACTTCACAAAGGAAAAAAAAGACTTCATAAAGGCTAACTTACTCAAAAAATTTGAAAATTTGTAAAAATACACACATTTTTGGGTAAGTGACAACAACTGGCTCTTTCTGGGGATTGAACTGACTTGGCACAAGGTCAGAAAAAGGACCTCAGAATATCTAGTTAATAAAAAGTGTTGAATCCATTGGGAAATAGAGTCCAGAACAAGGCAATACAGAAGACAATAAGACAAGGGAGAAGGACAACACAAGCCAAAAACGTGAACTATACAAGGCATATTTACAAGACTGTACAAGGGACTGCCTAGTCACCTAGGACTGAAACAACTTCAAATATTGGCCACTATATGGAAATGGAAGGGAAGTTCCATCCATATAGCTCAAGTAATAAGATTTCTCACTAGAAAAATGTCTGATTTTGAAAGGACCAAGCCAGAGAGAATCAAACTTACCATGACTTCCTCGAGGTTCACATCATTTTTCCCAGAGTAGGAAAATGTCTCCAACCTTGGAAGTATTCTAGATCTGGATTTCTTGTCAAAGATTTGCTTCACTTTCTGTTGGTGTGCAAAAATTCTTTTCCACCACCTTGTAACCTATCTTCATCCAGCTTTTGCAAATACATAATCCTCTTCTCCATGGAGTTGTTAAAGTTTTCATCCTCAATGGATTTCATCAATTGTAATGATGGAAACTCCACCATCATTGATAGTTGAGCCTTTGTTCCATATACAACCTGAAATGGTGACATTCCAATTGCTCTTTTGGGTGTGATCTTGTCTGCCCAAATTGCATCATAAATATTTTTGTGCCAATTTCCTCTGGACTCATCCACAAGATTTTTGATGATTGCCACCAAATTTTTGTTAGTTAATTCTGCTTTCCCATTCCCTTGAGGATAGTAATCAGAAGAGTGTGCTAGGGAGATTTCATAACCATAGTAGAAATCAATCAACTCATAAGAAGAGAAATTTGGGGCATTGTCAGTAATAATTTTGTTTGGGACTCCAAACCTGACCAGAATGTTCTCCTTAATAAAATTACATACTACTTCAGAAGTGGTTCTTTTGACTGGAATAACTTCTACCCACTTGGTGAAGTAGTCAGTAGCTATCAAGACATGTGTGTGTCCACACTAGAATTAGGATTGAGAGTGCCTATAAAATCCATCCCC
The DNA here is from genome assembly GCA_019776745.2 of Taxus chinensis. Classification (NCBI taxonomy): domain Eukaryota; kingdom Viridiplantae; phylum Streptophyta; class Pinopsida; order Cupressales; family Taxaceae; genus Taxus; species Taxus chinensis. The sequence continues at coordinate 554,063,185 of CM034152.1, forward strand.
CATTGTTGAAAAGGCTCCTCTATTACCACTGGTTTGAGAGTAGGGTGGCCAATTTGGGTCTACCCACAAAGGTTTGACATGCCTCACATTTTGTGACCCATTTTTTGCATCCTTGAACAACATTGGCCAATAGTAACCTACATAGAGAATCTTGTGAGTTGTTACAACAGATGAAAAATGACCTCCACAGGCTTGATCATGGAAAGCTCTCAACAAACCTTTTTGTTGTTCTCTATCTACACATCTCAAAAATCTTCCATCAATTCCTCTCTTGAACAATGAATTGTCCCAGAGTACATATTGTGTAGATCACAATTTAACAGCTCTCTTTTCTTTAGCATTCAAATGTGTTGGAAATTCTCCATAAGTTAGAAAGTGAGCAATGTCAGCATACCATTCATCTGTTGAACTCAGGAAAAGGACAATTGGGATATCAGCATCTTCTTCTTTAGATGATTCACTCTGGAACTATTGGCAATTAATTCACAGAGGCCTCTACCTCAAACCAGCTTAGTTGGTATGATATCTAGGTCATATTCTTGGACCTTTTCCACCCAGTTTCCTCTTTTTGACCCAAACTCTTGTTGTGTAAGGATGGACTTAACAGTTGTATCAGGCACAAAGACAATTGAGTGAGAATTGAGAATATAGAAATGAAATTGCTTAACTGCCTTTACTACAACAAAATCATGCTTCTCCATTTGTGTGTATTTCAACTCATGAGCCTTCAAGACATAACTCATGAAATCTATGGGGATTTCACAACCTCCATAATTATTCTGCACCAAAATGGTTGTTCAGAGTATGCTCAGTGGCATAGCAATAGATTATGAATTCCTTCTCAAAATCAAGACAAGAAAGAACATGAGTATTTCCAATGGTCTTCTTGATGTTTTCAAAAGCATTTTTTCCTTTGGAAGTCCAACAAAAATATTGTTTCTCTTTCATCATTTGAGCTATGCTCCTAGTTAATTCTACAAAATCAGGGATGAATCTTCTTAGAAAATTGATTTTTCCAAAGAAATAATGCACACCTTTCTTTCTCATTGGAAGAGGAATTTTTCTGAATAGCTTGGACCCTCTCTAGATCAATCTTGGTCCCATCCTTGGAAACAATGTGCCTGAGCATTTTACCTTCTGTGACACCAAAGATAGATTTCTTTGATATTTAAAGAGATCCCATGTTCCCTACACTTCTGAAGGACAACTTCAAGATTCTGAAAATGATCCTTTCTTTTCTTAGAAAAAGATAGTCAAATCATCCAGATAAATCACAATGCACTTTCCTTTTAAATTTCCAAAATCCAAATCCATTGCTCTCTGAAAAGTTGCACCAGCATTGATGAGACCAAATGACATCCTCCTATAAGAAAAGTTCCCCAAGGGTTTGTGAAGGTTGTCTTGTGTTGATCTTGAACATCCACTTTGATTTGGTTATACCCTGAGAATCCATCAAGCATGGATAACATCTATGAACCAGTGAAAACTTGCAAAATTTGGTCCATCATAGGGAGTGGATAATTATCCTTAAGAGAGGCCTGATTTAAATTTATGAAATCGACACAAATATGGATTTCTCCACTCTTTTTCCTTACAGACACAATATTGGCTACCCAATCAAGAATGGTGAATAGGAAATATTATTTGGTATTTAACAGCTTCTGAATCTCTTGATGAATTGTATCTGTAATTTTGGGATTATATTTCCTTTGCTTTTGGTGGAATGGTTTTATCCTTAGTTTAAAGGAATATAATGTTGCATTTCCCTTGGCTTGAAATATTTTAGATCATCGTATGAATAAGCCAACACATCAATATATTTTCTCAATAATTCAATCATTTTCTTCTTTTCATCCTTAGTACAACATTTTCCAATATTGACCAATTTAGGCTTTTCTTCACTCCCTATATTGATTTTTTCATATTCAGCTGATTGATGGGCCTCATGTGATACCTTGGATTTGATATATCTATCATGCTTGTCAAATAGATCTTCTAAGGCTTACCAGTCCTCTAGGTATCTTATTACCTTTTAACCTTATGCAACCATCTTTATCAGATTCTTCCTCCACTCTTCTTCAGACACAGAAGATGAAACAAACTCATGATGAACAACTTCACTTCCTTCAAAATATAGCTGACTAAAATTATCTTGGAGCTCAAGGAAGGAGATTAGGTGTTGATCATCATTAAACACTTACGAATGGTTCACATTATTTGGAACACTTGGTCTATGTATCATCTCGATTGTGAACTTATCTTGAGGAAAATTGGTGAGGAATTATCAAAGATCCAGAAACATCTAAAGCATCAGCTCTAGTATTTTTCTCTCTAGGTACAACTTTAATAGAAAAGGCATCTAACAACTCAATTGAATCCTAGACCAGATTTCTATAATGTTTTAGTCTTCCTTTTTTTACTTGGAATACCTCTATGACCTACTTGAAAATGAGTTTAACATCTCCTTGAGCACAAATATTTTTGATCCCCATTTCTCTTGCTATTATTAGGCTGAGAAGAAGGGCCTCATATCAGTCATATTATTTGTGTTTTCAAACTGAATCTTATAAGAGAATGGGTGGATTTTTCTTTTCAGGAGAGAGGTTAGAACAACACCAACTCCAAAACCATTTGAAGAGAAACTACCATTCAAATTCCAATATCCAAACACCATTAGGATCATTAATCACCCCCTTAGGAGCCTTTACTTCATCTTAGACATGATCATATAGTTACCATGGCCAATGTTGTTTGTAAAAATTTGTGCTTTGGGGATCATCAGTTTTCTGTACAATATACTCTTCTTATGCCTCTCAGGTAACAATTTCTTCATTTTTCCATTAACTGGGATGAGGGCATGAGACCAATCCATTTGAATCTCTCCTCCCACTTCTCTACAAAAATTCCTACTCAACAACATACCATATGATGGTGGGATGTCTGTAACTAAAATGGTGGCTTTGACCCTTTTCTCTGGGAAAGGAAGAATGGAAACTTGGGCATCTTTTATCCTTCCAACAAGAGGCACTTCCTTACTTTCCATAGAATAACATGAGCCAAAATTTCATGTCAATGTGAGTCCAAGGGCATGGGAAACTTTAGCAAGAATCACATTATCTGATGCTCCTGAGTCAATGACACAATTTGCTAAGCTTATGGCCGGCTATGAGCAGTGTGACATAGAAGGGCTCAATATTTTCAGTTGTAGAAGGTGTTGAAGCCATCAAATTTTGTGGAGGTGGAGAGGTAGGAGTGGGTAACAGGCCTTTAGAAGTGGTGGATGACTAGCTAGGTTTGGACTTGAAAAACTTGACAACTTGGGAAAAGGCATCCAGGTGAGTTTGATAGAATTCAGACTTCAGAGATTTGGATCTTCACCTTTTTAATATGATCAATTATATCAAAATATCCTGAGGTGGATGGGACATCCAAAATTGAAGAGGTGGAAGTATTAGATTTATCAAATTTTGTAGATAAGGTAGTTTTGGACACAGGAGTTGAAGATACATTAGCCTTAGGTGCAGAAGATGAAGAAGTAGGAGTATTAACATTACTTACCTTTTGAGTGGCAGTGGTAGGGATATGAGCTCCTCTTCTTACAACAAATAGAATAGTGACTAGAACTTCTTTAGATTTCTTTACAAACTGAACCACCTCCTTCTTGTTCATTTTTCTCTTGTCATGATAACATATGTTTTGATGTTCATATCTGCCACTACTTCATCATAATCATCTTCTTCATCATCAACTCCTTATGTGGTAAGGAAGTTGACTTGAGAATCATTCACTTCTTCCAACACCTTATCAAGTTCTTCTTCAAGCTCCTTGAGTTCCTCAGCTTCTACTTCATCTTCAGGTTCTTGAACTTCACATGCTACATTGACTGGAACCTTGAGAGGTGGTACCTTCAATTGCCAACTTAGGCTGGGTGGGAGGAAACAATTTTGAGGTTGAAAATTCCTTCTTGGAATATATTTATAAGGAGAATTTTGGGCCAATTGCTTCTTGATGGAAATCATATCATTTTCCATCTTCTGAACTAATTGTTTCAGAACTTGTGGCAGTAGAAGAAGAGGCCTTGGCTTTAGGTGGTTCCTTTCGTAATTTTCCCTGACATTATTAAATCATCTTCTACGCTTATGGCCAAATGTTGGTCATCATCCAAGGTGGTGAGATTGGCCCTTCTTAATGCATATCTTACCTCTGGTAGTTGAGCATTAAAAAAAACACTTTTGAATTTGATCTACAAGGATGAGTAGCCACAAGAATTTTATTCACTAACTTGTTAAATTTTTCCATGAACTCTTGCATGGGCTCATAAGGATCCTTTTTTATTTGAGAAATTTGAGCCAAAAGGGCATGCACATCTTTTGCAGGCTTGAATCAATTTTCAAATTGAGTTTTCATATTATCCTAGTTGGTAATGAATGCCAACTAGGAGGTGATAAAACCAATCTTCAACGTTTTCCTGCATTGTCTCCACAAAAATCCTGATAGAGACATCTTCATGCTCAACTCCAAGCACTCCACAAGCCACAATGAATGCAAGAATGTGCTCATCTGGATGCAGTTTTTCCATCTCCTCAAAATTTTGGGAAATTATTCCTATTCCCTTTTGCCAAGTCATGGAGGGGTTGAGGAAGAGCCAAAGGTCTGACTCATTTTTCCCCAAGGAAAAGGTAAAAATCCATTCTAGGAAAAATGGTTTGCAAAGGGATTATAACTCCAGCTAATACCAAGGCTTGAGCACTGGGAGTCAACTGAGTCTTGGTATTACTATGTGAAAAATCCCTATCCTTTGTAGGAGGAGTACTTGTGGATCTCCTCTTTCTAGCTCTTCTTTCAGGATTTAGATGAAATCCCTCTTGTTCCAGTAAATTAAAATAATCATCTTCAATTCCTTTTTCTCTTTGACCTCACATGTATCTCTTCTTCGTCAGTGTGTTATTTTTCTAGCCTATTTGAAGATTATTTTGGTGGGATGCACAAAACATGCCTCACGATGGATGCCAAAAAAATATTGGTTGAAAATTTCAATCTTAATCTAAGCAATAGTTAAGGGACATCAATCCCTCCTCTTTATGGGAGAGGTTCCCTTATTCCACCAAACAAAAGAAAAACCTACTTATTTACAAATATACAAACTACTAATATCTGAATGAGAATATTGATGCATTAGAATGTATCCATATTTAATAATTCTCAATACAAAAGAAAAAATATGTAGAAGAATTAATGATCTTAGGAATGGATATTCAACACTTTCATATCTATAGATTATAGAGTAATATCCAACTTATGCATGCATTAAATTTAAAGAACATATGAATAACATAATATATATATATAATGGATATATTATATGTATCCATACATGCAATAGACATAAAGTTCAAGGCATAACATCAACTGAGTGAACACAAAGTTTCATATCCAAATATATAAAATACACATTCATTAGGTAGAGAGAAGAAATAGATGGAACACAAGAAAAGAGGGGAAAAACTTCTTTTGTATTGATCCTTAGTGATTCTGTATCTTTTTACATTCCAAACATCAAAATCCAACCCCTTCACAATGGAAAAAGGTTTTTTTATAGCCACCTGGGTGGTTACAACTTAGAGTCTTTTCAGTTTCCTTTCTTTTAATTAAACATTAATACTTAATCAAAAGTATCATACTTTAAGTTGGCTCTAATTACAAATTACATTATTAAAACAATGCCAACTTTTAAATACATGAGAAATTAAAAGAAAGGACTTATGCACTAGTTGAGGGAACATTTGAAGAGGAGGATGTTGTAGTCTTCATCTTGAGAATTCGGTTTCTAAACTTGACTAATGCTCCAACAATCTCCATGCCTTGGGGAATAGTAGTGTTTGCAGTAGCATTTGTCCAGTTGTTCAAGAAACCTTCCATTTCTTCCCAAAAGTCTGAATTTTGTGAAAAGCCTTTGTTTGCTTCAATGATGGTAGCTTGTAATGCACATACTTCTTTCATTTTCTCCTTGGTGATGATATCATATTTGAATATATTTTCTTTGATGAGTGCTTTGAATTCTGACTTGATGTCTTGCACTATATTTCTACTAACAGAGTCTTCTTTAAAGAACTGGAAACAATGAAGATTTCGAAAGTCATCCAATACACAAGTTTTGAAAGCCTCTCCCTTCTGGAATGAAATCTTCAATTCATCAATTTCCTCTTCAAGGACCTTTATCTTCCAATCCACACTATAAACCCATTTCTTGGATAAATTATTCTTTGGGTCATCAAATATCCCATTTGCAATGAGAATTTTTTCATCAGTATTGCTCATTTGTCTTCAGATCTTATATGCACTTTGTCCACAACTTGAGCTCTTTCTCCAGGCCTACAATGGTTGAGGTGAGCCTCTTTACTGGATTGAACAAATATTATCATAGGCTTTTGTATACCTCCTCTATAAAATTCAAGCCAGAAATTAACATCTCATCCACCATTTCTTTTATTGCCTTTCCATAAGATGCATGCTTATGAATGTCTTTGATGTTTTGTACCTCCTCATTAGTCAAGACAACAAGAGGTGGCATTAAAGTTAGAGGAGTCTGGATATAACACCTTATCACTTGCCAATAAAGACCTGATGAAGTCAGAAAGGATTTTCACTTGCTCTTTCTAGCTATCTTGTGTTTTTTTTACCTTTCTCAACTCTTTCAATCACTTTTTACATAGTCTCCTTTAGGTTATGAACTTCACTCTCAAGAGTGGACTCACCCAATGGTATCCTTGTCAACTCCAAGTCATTCAAATCCAAATATTTCTCATCTTTCTCAATTATAGGTTTAGAAATCTCCAAAAATTGTTGGCCTTTAGAATCAGACACCAACCTTGAAGTGGTTTTGGCAGTTTTCTTGGCAGATGGGGTAGGAGTTGTGCCCAATAAGGAAGCTATAACATCAAATTTTGGGGCAAAAATTTGGGATGAGGCATTCCTTTTCTTACTATCAAAAAATGGTTGGACCCAAGTAAAAGTGGTACTGGAAGGAGGAGGAACAAGAGGACCTAATGCAAGTGTGCTCATTGAACCCAGGGTCTGTGTAGTTGACACTTCCATGATAGATGTTCCAATACTAGAAATAGGTATTTCCTTGGTAGGAGTCTCTAGGATTACTTGTTATTTTAGATTTTGATTTTACACTCTCTTGCTTGTCTTCCACCTCATCTTCCTTTTCAGTTCTTCCTCCTTCTTGATTAATTTATTCTTCTTCTTGACCTCCTTATTCTTTCCCTTCCTCTGAAAGATCAATGATTTTTTCAACCACAATGGTTGTCTCTGTCTGTTTGGGAGAAAGGGGATAAGTGTTTTCCTCTCCAATCAATTCTTCTTCCTTCTCAGCCTTTTTAGATTTCCCTTTCTTGGTATACACCAGAGTTGAAGATTTGAGAGGAGAGGGAGCTGATTGAGTGTGTGCTTCAGGTAACTGAAGTAAGAACTTCTCTGTGGGATGTAGAAACTTCTTGGGAAGGATGACCACAATCTACCCACCTTATACATGCTTTCATTTTTCTATCAAACCAAACCTTGGTTTTGACCAAGACTGGGTTGATGATTTCTTGTAAGTTATTATTTTCCTTCTTGAACTAGTCAATAGTGTCAAGAGGAGTGTGCCTAATAGATTTGTTAAATTTGAGTGACTGTAAATCTTCATCATCATCATGCAATCCATCTGGTACTTTATAGATTCCAAAGTCTTTGATTTGTTACAAAGAGAGCTGGCCATAATACCTTCTTCTTGCCTCATAATCATCTGAGCAATCTTCCCAATAATCTTCTACATTGGGGAGGTGATAAAAGGACATTCTAGAAATTATTGGAGATGAAGCCTTTGAGATCAAAGAAAGTTATTTTCTAAAAGAAATGAAAATTGAAGCCAGTAATAGTCCTCTCAACATGTTTTGTGCATCCAAAGTAGTTTTGCAGGTATAATTACCCAAAGTGATTGGGAATTGAACACCAGTTATCTTCTTCTCTTTACAGGTTCTATGCAATTTATCAAGTTTCCTACAAATTTCCACTAGAGCAATCTTATCACTACAAAACATTGGGAGCTTAAAGGGGGGGGGCCTCAAAACCTACTAACCTGATATAGGAGAACTTCCTGAACTGAATGTAGAAGCTGTCCATAGATGGAAATCAATTGCTTGGCTTCAGTAGAAAACCTTTCAGCTGTATTGCCCTCCAAAAGCCTAATAATGTACATAGTGAAGGCATCATTAACTCTCCTTAAAATAGTGATTATTGTTCTTCAGAGTCAATTTTGAGTAGTATTCATATACTAGGGCATTCTTCTTACTGTCCTACTGGAGAGAGACCTAACCATTCTCTATATGCCCCAATAGTATACATCAAGTAAGAGGTCATGTGGAAGACCTTGGTTCTCTGCACATTAGCCAGTTGTTCACTAAGATTGTTACAAATGATTTCTCCCCAATTCAAATTTTTCTTTCCTTCACATATGATGTTCAGGTACAGGCACATCCAAAAATGGAATTCATTAGCTTGAAGGAAGTCCCATTATTCTTTCCATAAGAGTAGGGATAATTTTAGTGGCAAATACTTATAATATGACGAAAATTTCATTTTAGCAAAATTTGAAAAGGTGATTTTTTCAGAGCAGGTCAGTGTCTTGTTCGCCTAAATATTATAGTATATATTTTTTTGGGGTCGGCTTCGCCTACATTTGAAAACATCTCCTATAAAAACCTAGGTGATTCGCTAGGTAGTATACTACCACCAATACCTTACCAATACTGTGAGGTTATGAACTGGCATACTCTAAGCACCAGAGCACAGTACATATTTATCGTTTGATTACTTAGTAGCTTGCACTTCCATTCGTGTTACAAATGCTATTTGTTGACGCATGACTATAAATAATTGCTGACATGTGACAAAGGTTTTCTGTGGACGAGTGATAAGGAGATCTTGCTGATGCACGACACAAGGTTTGTTGTTGATACATGACAAGGATATTCGTTGATGCGTGACTCATTGCATATGATGACGTGCAACATGAATTAGTTTGTTGATGCACGACTAAGTTTTTTTATTATGCATGACTTAGGTTTCTTTGACGCGTGACTCACTGTGTTTGCTAACGTGTGACTCAGTTCTCTTTGACGCGTGACTCAACCTATTTACTGATGCAAGACTCAATTTTCATTGATGCATGAATTTTCACTGACTTAGTTCTTTTGATGACGCACAATTTAGTTCAGAATAATGGAAGGTTCTAGTGCTCATAATGGGAAGACCCAAAAAGTAACTAAGAAATATCAGAAGTCCCTGATCAAGTATTTTGGAAACTCTCCTGCTATAGATACTCTAACCACTCGCATCCATATAGCTACCACCAGAAAGAATCAGAGTATTGACTATGTGGAAGGTAATATTTAGGTGGACATGCATTCTACGCAGTATCAACTAAATGACACCTATAATGATACCATGTTAGATCTTGAAGATATACCTGTTGAGATGCCAGATCCTAAAGATATTATTCCTGTTGGGGTGCAACTAGGAGTGCATCAAGCTATCACACATACAAATACTCAACAAAATGGAACACAAAAATCAAAATCAAATTCTGGTTCATGAAAGAGGAAACCAGGGGATTGTGATATTGCTTAGAATTCTACTAAAAAAAGTAAAACATTGAAAACGAACAAGAATATGTGGACAATTGGGAGGACTTACAAGTTTGATTGGGATGCCCAATTTTTGTTTATCAAACTTGTACAATCATGTAATTAATAAGAGATCCCATCTAAATGTACGTGTACAATATGTACGTGGAAATTGGGAAAGCAACATAAAATGTAACTGAAGCTAGACACTATAGAAAAACAATGTGGAAAACAATATTTGACTCTAACAGGGGAGGATGGCCAGAAAATCAAAACACACAGGTGGAAAACTGAAAAAGAATGCATGCATGTTAAATACACAACAGATTATGAAGCAAAACAAAAAAAATGTAGACATCTCATGGAAAAGGGAGGAACGATCACATCGCAAATTGGTAAAGATGAATAAAAAAAATTTGCATGTAAAACTCATACAGTTCTCTACTTTATTTCACATACTAAAGAAAGGAAGACCAATTTTGTATTTCCTCGATTTCAAAGTTTTGTATCAATATAATGGAATGCCCAATGTACCTCAGTCTCATTGGTTTAACAGTATTGCATGGGAAATGGAAAAATGCCTTTCGATGATAGAGAAGGAAGATTTGAAAGAGAATGTAAAAAAAGATAAGTTTATTTCTCTTTCAACTAATGAAGTGAAAATAGTCGACAACACTGCATGGGTATGTATCCACGTCTATACCTTAGAAAATCATATAAGGACACCTCATCTGCTGGGTGTCATGAAAATAGTTGAAAACTGTAATGCTAAAAAATTACATAAAATAATTGTTTCTCATTTGAAAGATATTGCTGGAACGACTAATTATGAAATTGCTATGAAGTTGGTATGCATTGGAGCAGATGGTGCATCAGTCATGTAGGGTCACTGTACAGGGCTATGTGTTAGATTGCAAACAACCGTGGCCCCTTATATGCTAGCAATTCACTGTATGTCTCACGTAATGAATTTAGCATATAAAATGGTAAGCAACTACAAAAATGTTACTAAAGTAGAAGACCTTATAAGAGAACTTCATGCCTATATGGCAAGCAACCCAAAGAGATTTATTAAGTTCCAGAAATTTGCAATTAGAATTATAGATGACAAAAAACTTATGAAGGATGTTGAGACGAGATGGATTTCTTTGTATGAACTTGCATGCAGAGTTTGTGAGGAGTATCCTTCATTGGTTGGTTTCATTCACAAATATCATCATGAAGTTGACAGGGTGAGGGACTTGCTGTTTCGTTTAACTGATTTGGAGACATTGCTTACATTGGTTGTTATTCTTCCAATGTTGTAGGAGATTAATACACTGATGAAGCATACATAGGGGAGATTAATCTATATTTTAGATTTTATACAAATGAGAAAAATAGTATGTCAAAGTCTTGATGTCTTGTACTATTCCCAAGATAGTTTTGATACACATGTTTTCAATAATTGGAAAGCTTTATTAGATCTTAAAAATCCCGGTAACTATTCGAGATTTATTATCCACAATCATCTTTGCATCAATGTTAATGGGAGGGACATACCACTGCACATTTTACAAAAATGTCAAGATATTACAGGATCAGAACGAGAAGATGTTCATGTGACATGTAATATCTTTGATTCTGTTACAATTGAAACAAGAATAAAGCTTATTTTTTTTTAGAATCCTTATCATCAGAAATTAGAGAATGTTTCTCCAAAGATAAAATTCTTGAAGCAATGGGTGTGATGAATCCTAATTTTTGGAATACTAAAGGTGCTCGTGAAGACTTTGTAAGAAAACATTTCCATAAATCCATGGGTATAATAATGGAACATTTCACAAAGACTTCAGAGGTCAAGGGTATGGAAATCAAATGTATAGTGAATGTTGATTTATTAAAGTCTCAATAAAAAAAATTTGCAACAAAAATGAGGAACCAATATAAAAATTTAGACGAACCTTCTGAGAGTGGTGCTATTACAAGGCTCTGGCGAGGAATATATCAAAGTACTATCTTACAAGAAGACATCAGTGAATATTTCAGATTATATGAGTTATGCCAAACAATGATTTTGGGGTCTGTGGAGGATGAAAAGGTTTTTAGTGGTTTATCATTTATTAAATCAAAACTGAGAAACATGTTGGATAAAAATATGGAAAGTTTCATGAGGTGTTATGTTTCTCACTACTTCATGGAAACCTTTCCTTTCGACAGAGAAATTGTGCATTGGAATTCCCTTTCCTAAAGAAGAGGTGTAAATAATACAGCTACAAGTACAACTGCTCCTAACGATGTGACTAGAATTGGTGCGTCGTCACACTCTATAGAAGAGAACATTGACTTTGAAGAAGCTATTGATAATGGATTGTTTCAGCTTTAAATAGGTATCTCCTTGACCTTACTTTTATTGTTTGTCACCTTACATTTGAACTGTGGTTATTTATTCAATTTCATATTAACTCTACATATGTAAATATTGACTAAGGAGGTTTTTTATCAAATTTTGTTTCAGCTCTTGTTATCATTAAAGATGTTACATGTATACATATTTACATTTATTTAAGTACAATTATTTATAAAAAATAGTTTTATATAATTACTATTTTGGATTTTTTGAATACAAAATTATGTTTTAAAAATACGTTTGTTTCGTGCATTTGTCGAATACTAATTTACAAGACCTTCAGAGTTCAGATCTACATATTCTTCCATTGTTATACTCTTCCAGACTTCCAGACTTCTACTATCTAGACATGTACATGTTATCATTTGCATTTTTCTTTAATCTTTTGTTTCTTCCTTAATCCGATCAATCATTATTTCATTTTTTTTTGAAAATGTGGGTTGACAACCATCTGAGGAAGCTCTCACTTCTCGGGATTGACAATGTTAGGAAACTCACCCATCTATATACTAATCCATTTCTCGTGTTGAGTTTTCTTGAATTGAAGATCTTCTAACACGCTACGAAGGATGATTTATCATTTTCCTCCCATATGTTTTATCACAACCATCTAAAAGACAAGAGGTAACTTAAACCCTATCATATGACATTGTTTGAGTTTTTACAATTATGTTTAATTTATTTTTTTATTTGCAAAATGATTTGATAAAGTGTTTAAACTTTGTGGGATAAAATCACACATTCAAATTTTACAAGTAGAGAGAGGAATATTTTTCCATATTAATATGTTTCTGTCATAACACATTCCAAATTTTCTTAAAACAATCATCCATTATACAATTCATCATCCACGATCATACTTGAAGCTAAATCTACGTCCACATACAATTCATCATCATCCATATCTATTTTAATGACATCAACCACATCTAATTTCATCATATCATTGATTCATTACAAGTAGAGAGAAGAATATTTGGAGAAGGTTTAAATGCAAAGACACCTCATACAAAGTTCTAATTTTACAAAGTAGAGAGAAGAAAATTTTACTGTATTAAGATGTCTCTATCCTAAGACATTCCAAATTTTCTTAAAACAATTACCATTATCATCTTCCATGATCGTGCTTGAAGCTAAATCTATGTCAACTCAATTAATCATAATCCATATCTATTTAAATTTCATCATCCACATCTAATGTCATCATAGAAGATGCAAGTCCTAGTTCATTACAAGTAGAGAGAAGAAGATTTTGAGAAACCTGATACAAAGTTTGAATTTTACAAGTAGTAAGAAGATGTAAGTCCTAGACTCCTGACACACTCCAATTATTCTGAAAACAATTTTTTTATCCATTATCATCATCCATGATCATGCATGATGTTAAATGTAAGTCCACACAATTCATCATCATCCATATCTATTTTAAATGTGCAGAAACGTCTCTGTCCTAGCACAGTCTAATTTTTCTTAAAACCATTATCCATTATCATCATTCATCATCATCTATATCCATTCTAATGTTATCATATCATTACAAGTAGAGAGAAGAAGATTTTGAGAAGGTTTAAATGTCTTTGTCCTACCACATTCCAAATTTTATTAAAACAATTATCCATTATCATCATCCAGATTCCATGATCGTGCTTGAAGCTAAATCTACGTCCACATACAACTCATGATAATCCATATCTATAATTCTATTCTAATGTCATCATCCACATCTATGCAATCATCATTACAAGTATTAAGATGCCTCTATCATACCACATTCTAGATTTTCTTAGAAAAAATAATTAACCATTATCATAACGCCATCACATTTAAAGGAAACATAAACACCATATACAATCTAGAAATTCTATACATAATATATAAGAAGATATAAAATTCCATATTATAAAGTATTTAAAATTTTCAAACGCCATCACATTCAAGGTTCAAATTTCAAATCCAGATAATAAATTATTTCAAATTTTCAAACATCATGACCATCACACTCTAATTTAAAATTTTCAAGTATAGATTATAAAGTATTTCAAACTTTTAAATTTAAAGTTTCAATTTTTTAAGTTTCAACCCTCAATCATAAAAATTTTCAACCATCAATTTTCTGTACCCCTTTCCCCAATGGCTTCCACTCATGTAGTTGTACTCCTTTCCCTAATGGCTTCTCCTCATGTACCCCTTTCCTCAATGGCTTGAATAATCCCAAAACTAATCAGATCTTCCGCATCAATGTCTAGATTCTTTACGATCCTTTGTTCTTCCTTTGTCGCATCTCCATGGGATAGAAAAATGGGATCTGTAGCTACCTTGGCTTTAAATAAAATTTCAAGGTCAAAGCCATGATCTTTAATTATCCGATTTAGTGTATTGTTTTGTTTTTTAACTAAAACAATATTTTCTTTCAAATTCTTTGCTGCGGATAAACTGTTATTTGCGGTTTCCAAGTGAACTTGGAACACCTTTGCTTGACTCTTCAATTTTTCGTATTTCAAATGCATAAAAAAGTGATCTCAATTAAACATATTACTAAAATAAGAAAATTTCAAATTAACAAAAAAAAATTGTTTCAAAGTGATAATACTTACGACCGCTCTATCTCTCTTGGCATTTACAATTGCTACCAGATCCTTGTCCTTAGACCATTTGTTAAAATATGCTTGGGCTTCAACACTAATATTTTCCAATTTGTTTAATGTTTTATCTAAAATATCATCTTTATAGTTGTTGTTATACATGATAGCCCCACCTATTACTTGGGTAAGTAAGGAATCCATCTTGGCAGGTTGATTTTGGACTACAACGTATAAAATTTCCCTTTGCCAATAATTTTCAAAACGAATTATTATTTCATTGATTAGTACTTCTGCCCGTCTCTCCCATTCTATAACCTGACTGATATGAGGTACAATAAATTCTGTGACATGGGATTGAAATTCATTACCAATTAAGTTCTCTAAAGGAAATGGTAGCAACTATTCACCATCTGTATCTGAAGAAGACGATGTTGTTGGAGAGGTATGGGTGCTTTCGGGTTGATCATCGACTGCTACCTATTTCTGCCTTTGGGTGGCTTGATCCTATTTGTGATAAAATAAATCAATATTCAAATAAATAAATCTAAAGTGAAATGTATTGAAAGTTGAATAAATTACATTAAAATTGAGGTATACCTACTGTCCTTGAATCATCTCACGTGTACTAAAAACCCTTGATGGGTCATTGCTATCAATTCCCTGTTAATCTTCATCTAAATTTATATTATTTAAAATTCATATGCCCATTGTGTTGGGCAAGCCACTGAGAGAGGAGGCTGGAATTTGAAATGAGGACAATGTTTAGTGTCTCATTAGGGGCCAGAGGAATTGGCATGCATTTACCAATGTTCTTTTTCCTGAATCTCTAGTTGGCATTTTGAATCGTATAGGTGGAGGGAGTGGTGTTGCTATTTTTACAGAATGTGAAGGACTGCAATGTGCTGAAAAGTGCAAGAAAAATCATATGAAAAACTGTTAAACTATTGAAAAATTGTACTAAAGCAATAAAATCATACCTTGTTGAGGGGTAACATGTTACGGAGCTTGAGGTGGCCGTGTTGGAGTAGTAATTGGTTATGTTTGAGATGTGTGTGGCTGGGATTGTTGAGCAGGTTGTTGAGAAGAGATAATTGCATGCGACTGAACTAAGTGAGTTGGTGAAGACAGTTGACTTTGAGAAGCTCGTGTGTTGTCCAAAGTCCTTGCAATGTCAGCAACAGTCGATTGTATGTCAATTCAATATGGTAAATAGTAAATTGAAAATACAAAAATGTAATTTGTAAATAGTAAATGTTAGGGTATTATGTCTCTGGTGTTTAACAAATTCAAATGCTTGGCAGTTCGGAGATGAGCGAACTTCCATTTAAGATTGTGAATCTGTTAACGGCTCAGCGTGTTCTTGGCCTCTTCCTCTTAATGCCACTTTTTTCACAGAAGGGCCTCCAAATATCTTTTCTGCAAATAATCAATATTTAATCAAATTCTAGATGAACATAATGTTAGTCTAATGTCGAAATACAAACTTATACCTATTGTTCTTGAAATGGAATTGACAAATTCTTCATTGTCTCATTTGTGCAAGTAGGAATTGGTTTCTCTTTTAAATTAAAAAGAGCCTCGTAATAAAGGCCAATGAGATAGTTTGTGGAGTGAATGACTGGTTTTTCCAAAAGTAATGCATTTGTAATGTCAGTCTTTATTTTATTGTATAAAAGGTGCACTAATCAAATTTTTGCTTTCCGATAGTTGTAAGAATGTATGCAATAGCCCAATTTGGTATATCTATTTGCCGACCCTGCAGAACAATTCTGGCTTGAAAGAAAAAAATCATAGCAATAAGAAAGTGGTGTGCAATTCCTTGCGTATCCACACCATGTCTTGATTTATTGACATGAGCTGTAAAATGCTAAAAATCCATTGGAATTAATATAAAAAATAGAATACATATTACATATTACAGATTAATATCAAAAATTAAAAATAGAAAAAGAAAATTGAAAACAGTTTACACTTACAATCAACATGGAAACTGAAAGTAGATTTGAGGTAGTTCTTATCGTTTTCAATGAGGGCTACTTTCGTTGTGACAATAGGGGAATTTTTGTATGGAAATCCTGTTAAGTGATGAATATCTGCTGGATCAACACCGAATTGAAACATATGACCATTGTCCACAGTAAAAGTAAATAGATTGTCCTTTGTAGTGTACAAGGAGAGTAGGTAATTCATAATATCATGATCTATTTCAAACTGGGGCATCTTAACAAGCCCATCAAAGTCACATGCATCAACCAAATCCTTGTATTCCAAATTTATTTGCAAAACTTTCTGAATGTGGGGGCACAAGAAGTTCTTGTAGAGTATCTTGCCCTTGGATATGGCTTGTGGGTTGACTGGATTTTCTGATTGATTTTGGTCTTGAGCTTGGCCTTGGGGTGTACTTGTAGTCGCCATTGCACTTTTCCTTGAGCTTGATTCCTAGAAACAAAAAATTTGTGAGTCAGAGAGTGTAAACGTGAAAATGACCGATGGGAGGCTATTTATAGGAGAAAATTAGGGTTTCAACACCTTGGTCACGTGTCAACAAGGCTTACTATCACACATCAGCAAGCCTTTTTGACGCGTGACTGCAAAGTTTTCTGTCATGCGTCAGTAAGCCTTGCTGACATGCGACAACAAGGCATGTTTTTGTGTTTCAGCAAGCCTTGTTGACGCGTGACAAAAAAATTTACTGTTGCACATCAACAAGGCTTGCTGATGCGCAACAACAAGGTTTCCTATCACGCATCAACAAACCTTATTGACGTGTGAAAGAAAGCCTTGCTATCACACATCAGCAAGCCTCATTGACGCATGACAACAAAGTTTTCTATCACACTTTAACAAGCCTTGTTGATGTGCGACAAGGCTTTTTGTCACGCATCAACAAGGCTTACTAACGCGTGACAGTAACGCTTTCTATCACGTGTCAACAAGGCTTGTTGACGTGCGACAGGAAGCCTTGTTGTCTGCAGAATTTTTCCCATATGTGCAGTCACTCTCCCTAAAAATAATAGTAGGAAAAAATTTAGTTCTAAAAAATGGGAAATTCACCTTTACGTGAAAGTGGATCCAGGTATATTTGTTAGGGATTTTCCACCTCCATTTTACTAGAGGCTTCTTAAAATGAACCCTGCATAAGAGTGATGATGTCTGAAAGTTCTTCCTTGAAATCAATTCTATACAAATCCTTTGTTAACCTGAGAGCTACTTTCTTTGGGACCTTGAACCAAGACTTAGCCACCATATATTTGTACTTAGGTTTTTGATCAAAAAGATGTTGGACTTGTGCAAAAGTGAGAATATTTGAATATTCAATTATTGAAATGCCAAAGGTAGTATTGATACATCCTACATCCATCTTGGCAATCACTTGGCCTTGGGGGTCTGTGATTTCTTTCGTGCTTGGGACAAAACAGGAACTACAGGCCAAAACTATATCTGCACATTAGACTGAGACCAAAACCCCTCTAGCATAAGCTATTCCACAATCCTTGATGAGTTGGGCCACAGGCGAGGGATTATCATCATTGATATGCACCCATAAATCATTAAAGTCTAGATGCTGCACATTGGTATCCCCTATATTGGGTATGGAGGTCTTAAGAGAGGAAAGATGTTCATGGCCCTTAAAAAAAATCTTCATGATAGCTAATGAGCTAAAACACTCAAACTCAGGCAGACACAAGGAAGCTTTAGAAAATGGTTTTGGGAGACGATTATTTAATAGGGTACATAGTGAAATTGAATATAAGATCTTACAAAATGCCTTGAGTTCACTAACCTTAGCTATAGGATTAAAGACGGCGTCTCTAGGAACACAATAAACTTTGAAAATTTGAAAATGGTTGAGTAATTCTCATGCTACAGATAAAAATGGTTTTAGTAGGTGCAGGGAAAAAATGCGCAAATTCCAATTGTAACTTGCAATGGTTAAGATGGCCAATCTACCCTACTTTATATAACCCCATTTGGAAAATGTTGGTAGGAGGCATTAAATGAAGGGTTTGAATAGTCTACAGAAAATGAGAGTACTTGAAACACTAAATGCCGACATACTCTTATAAGTGTGGATATGGTAGAAGAATGAGGCACATGAGGCCCAAAATTATATGGGACATTTTGGAAACAAAATGCCAGAAGTTTTGCAGTGCAAAGAAAATTATCACAATGCAAAAAACACAGGTTTGCGGAGAACCAAAGATCGGACCGCATTTGGGACATCTCAGACATGGAAAGTCAAAAGTTCCACAATGCACTATCATCCAATGGAAAGTGGGTAAGTCGGGTGAAATGCACACAAACGGTCCATGGGACATAAGTACACAAGTTCTCCATCTGCCCGAAAATCCACAACACAGAGGGGACTTAGAGAAAAATTTCAAAGAGGAAGGGTTGCGGGTCAGAAAGGCTTGTAGGTACTGTGGAGACACAAGGAACTAATGTCTGGGGAACACAAGGGTTGCGTGTTCATAAAAAGGCCAAAACTTCTGTAGAACAAAGAAAAGCCAGTTTATTGCGGAAAATGCGGGGAATCAGGGAATGAGGAGCCCAGAGGGACATGGGGCATGTGATACACCAAAACCTAAAACATCTGAAATACAAAGTAAAAGACCCCAATGCCTGAAAATTGAATATCGTTCTTTCTAGACTTCACAAAGGCAAAAAAAGTCTTCATAAAGGCTAACTTACTGATTTTTTTTGAAAATTTGACAAAAGTTCAAACATTTTTTGGTAAGTGATAATAGTACTGCTTGGTTTTTTTAGGTGATCCGATGCCACTGCTTGAAGTAATGTAGAGAGGAAATATCTTGAATCCTCTAGCATGTAACCACTCCCCAGAATTCTAAGGATAGCCATGTCCTGTAAAAGCCGATGTGTACGAGGTTTGTAGACTGGTCTGAACCCACTCGTTGTATAACCCATAATGCCAATGGCAGAAATTGAATTGAACTAAACCAATGTAGAAGCGGTGTGTAGTATGTAAAACTCCAAATTATGCCCCCTTCTTTGGGGGAACATGTGACGTCGCTGATAGGAGTATGCGGCCCCAAAAGAGGACCGACCATATAAATTGTGCCCTGTAGGGGGAAGGGAATGTGCTTGGTATAAACTAAGGTGCACACAAATAAGTGGTTATAGACAAGTGTTAGTATAAACAATCATGCATGTAAAAAACAAGTTTACGCTACACAGACAAGCTAATATATAAGTAAATATGTAAGAAGCCAAACATAGACTGCCAAAGTGGGTTTTAAACACGGGACATCACTCATAATGTCGCGAAACACGCAAGGCCACAATGCTTGCATACAACAAATAAGTGTGTACACCAAACAAAGGGAAAGGCAGACACACAATATCAAACAAAATAAGTAAGTACAAACAAGAGATAATCATGAAAGTGAATATTCCTGTAAAAATAATGCTACACATGAAGCACCTGTTAGCATGTTAGAAAGATAACCCATATGTAAAAAGCATGTATAAACAAGTAATGTAGAGTGCTACATACAAAATGAAACAATAACACCTGTAAGAGATGAATGTGGATGCCCCTAGTAACCGATGTAGGAGTGGTAGGAGGTAAGCATCTATGTTGTGTGTAAGAGACCTATATCTATGATCACAACTAGAGAAAGACGTGAACACGCATGTGTGTATGGCATAAATAAATGACATATAAGAGTTCTAAATAATATATGTAGTAAAGTGAACATATACAAGAAAGTGTAAGCAAAAGTAAATGCAACCATATAATGCCGTATCATATGGATGGATGGAATGGAATGTATAATGGATGGTAGGTGTAGACACCTGTAATTTGGCCTACATGATCTTATCACTAAGATCAGACTAACTATTCTAGTCTCATGTCAATTTATCACACTACGCTAGTAAATCACCCTTTATAACCCCTTCTTAACCCCCTAAGTCTGATAATCCCTCTCTAACCATTTTCTATAAGCTTGTTTTCCCTTTAATTAACCTTGTTTAGGTTAATTAACCATCTTATTGAATTTTTAATGAGAGCTTGACTTTATAAAGCAAAAATATCACCTTTTCAAAATAACCACTTGGCTTCCCAAATCCAGTTCACACCTCCCAATGGGATTTTCTGAAAATCACCTTTTGGCCCCTTTTTAATCCCACATGCATCCAAAACACCTTTTCCTCCAAACCAAAACCTATAAATTAAAGGTTACCCCTCCCACCTTTTCATAAGAACTCCCTCTCTCATCTCATTTCTAATTTAGATTATGCTTTAGTCATTTTAGAGTCATTTCATTTCATATTTGAGCTATTTACTTAAATTTGCTAAATCTTTCAAAGCTTTAGGTAAATGGGAGAAGCCATTAATGGTGAGCTTCCATTCTTAAGATTTTGAGACATCCATAAAATACATAATTGATTTCTAGAACTTTAATAGGTTCATTTATAGATAGCTTTCATGGAGTAGGGAAGTAATATAGTCATGTTTTAGAGTTTGATTATTTGTTTCAAGCTTTATTATATGCATGCAAATGGGTAGCTCTTGTTTATCTCTAATATGATGGTCATTGCATTGTTTGTTATAAATATTTTGGGGTTTCTTTAGAGATTCTTACCCCATGTTCATAATAGAAGAAGTGTTAGAGTGATCATAGCAGAGAAAACATGCCTCAGGGACATCACGACAGCTTAATAAACCCTCCTCGTGGGGGTAAATCAGTCACGACCAGTTCATTTGTAGTAGAGATCTTGCAAATTTTTACCGAGAGCGAGTGTGAGAGCTTTGGAGTAGTTTCAAATATTTCAAGCACTATTTTCTTTCATTTTATTCTACATCACCCGTCGCAATGATTATTGTTATTAAATAATTATTTTGGGACTTGGCAGGGCATTTTTACTGCCACCAGACGCCTGCCTTGGGGCATTTTCATATGATTTTAAGAGATATTTTCATCTCTTAAATTCTTCTGACCGATCAAAAATTTAAAAATTATAAAATCATCCCAAAATACAAAAAAATTGTACAAAATTTGAAAATGGACTAAAATTGGTAATCAACACATTTGTGGTTGAAATCAGTGTCTCTTGCACGTCGTTCATCTCATATCTTGTTGGCATTTCCATGTGCTTTGAAATGACTCGTGGATCCTCTGAATCTCAAACCATTTATAAAAGCTACGCTTCTTACTTCGTCAATACTCTAGGGCATGAGTTGTCTGGTATTGTTTCACTGTGCACACTGCTTTTTCATTGGACCTAAGTGTCCTCCATCCTTTCCCTTGAATATAAAAATTACTTGGGGCATCGTTTTAAACCCTTGTCATTTATCATAACATTTGGGATTGCATCTCGATAAACAATTATTTGTGTAACTATCTTGAATTTTGTTGATTTGAGTGTGTGTGATTGTACTTATTTCCTTGTTAGATGAGTTTGTTTGCTTCTCGTATTGCATTGCATGTTTGTATGTTGCGTGGAGTTGCTAATTTAGAAATGGAAAATTATTTGTATCTTTTCTTTTCATGTCATTTTACACTTCTATTGTATGGTTATACTTTAATAAGGATCGATGATGAAGATTACTAGCAATATGATGAATACAAATTATTTATATGACAATACCTTGTGGATAGCTCAATGTCCCTCCTTGTTATTTTTCTCTTCTATTTCCCCTTTCTTCACATTGTTCTGTCTTCCGTCCTCTTTTTTGATCGTCGATCGCATTCTTCCATTACCCCATCAACACTCGAGGGGGCATCCTTCATCCTACTAATTTTTCTTCTACCCCTTCAAAATTTTCTACTCGTTTATGCTTGTCTACTTTCTTTGAAGTGACGTCGCACACACCACCTCAAAGAGGGGCAAGTGTAGACACTTGTAATTTGGCCTACATGATGTTATCACTAAGATCAGACTAAATATT
Organism: Taxus chinensis; assembly: GCA_019776745.2. Classification (NCBI taxonomy): domain Eukaryota; kingdom Viridiplantae; phylum Streptophyta; class Pinopsida; order Cupressales; family Taxaceae; genus Taxus; species Taxus chinensis. The sequence goes on from CM034152.1 coordinate 554,085,739, forward strand.
CTAGTCTCGTGTCAATTTACTACACTACATTAGTAAATCACCCTTTCTAACCCATTTTTAACCCCCTAAGTCTGCTAATCCCTCTCTAACCAACTTCTATAAGCTTGTTTTCCCTTTAATTAACCTTGTTTAGGTTAATTAACCATCTTATTGAATTTTTAATGAGAGTTTGACTTTCTAAAGCAAATATCTCACCTTTTCAAAATAACCACTTGGCTTCCCATATCCGGTTCACACCTCCCAATGGGATTTTTTGAAAATCACATTTTGGTCCCTTTTTAATCCCACATGCATCCAAAACACCTTTTCCTCCAAATCAAAAACTATAAATTCAAGGGTACCCCTCCCACCTTTTCATAAGTTTTCCCTCTCTCATCTCATTTCTGATTTAGATTATGCTTCAGTCATTTTAGAGTCATGTCATTTCATATTTGAGCTATTTACTTGTATTTGCTAAATCTTTCAAATTTTTAGGTAAATGGGAGAAGTCATTAATGGTGAGCTTCCATTCTTAAGCTTTTGAGACATCCATAAAACACATAATTGATTGCTAGAACTTTAATAGGTTCATTTATAGATAGCTTTCATGGAGTAGGAACTAATATAGTCATGTTTTAGAGTTTGATTGTTTGTTTCAAGATTTATTGTATGAATGAAAATAGGAAGCTCTTGTTTATCTCTAATATGATGGTCATTGCATTGTTTGCTCTAAACATTTTGGGGTTTCTTTAGAGATTCTCACCCCATGTTCATATCTTTAACAAACTTTTCATTGTACATAGTAGGAGCCATGTGCCCCCTGAGTGAATGGACGTGCATGTAGTGAGGTTCCTTTGCTTTTCCCCCTTAACAATCAAGAATGAACCGTAAATGAGAGTGTGTCATCGGGAAATGGTCAAAGTGTGTGTTATTTCTAACATGTTGTGATGAGTGTGTATGTGTAGTGATGATAGGTGACCTAGTGATGAAGTGTGTACGTGACCCTATAACCGAAGCGTATATCATGACAAAATGAACGAATAGTTGACCATTTAATCTATAACGTATGTCACTAACCTAGTAATGTCACATGATAGAAGGTCCAGTGATGAACGTGTGTGTATGATAAGGTCCATTTGATTTGTAAACCCTCGACAGTCGAGTATAGACCAAGGAAGTAAAGTGCATCATAGGGTAGTGAGTGCAACATGTAGAAGATGATTTAGTATGCGTGATGATAATAGCCAACCATATGACATGTAAGATATGTAATACACGATGAATAATATGTAATGTGATGTGTGTAGATAGACTGGTAGTGTGAAGATGCGTGCTATGTAGTATGTAATTCTTGACTCATAGAAAATAAGAGTAGGACGCTTGTATGATGAAGAATAATATTATATGTAGATGGGAAAATGTCACAATGATGAAATGGGGTAGACTAAATACAAAGTGTATGATGTAAGATGTAAGACATATGATGTGAGGTATGTGGAGAAATGTAAGGTGTAGTATGTTAGGAAATAAGTGATAAAATATGTGGAATAATCCCTCACAGAATCGCAACAGTAGAAACTAATATGCAGAAATTATTACAGATCTCAAATAAAAGTGCAGAATAAATAACACAACACAGAGAGACAATATTTAATGTGGTTCACCAAATTTGGGCTACGTCCACCAAGAATCACTTGCTCAGATTTTATTACAAGCCTTCACTCTCTCAATACAATACCCAGATCCGTTTAGAGCTATGCTCAACAAACTCTACAGAATTCAAACCCGAATTCAAAACACATCTGTAATACATTTGCTTGTACCTCTATCATATGCATAAGACCATATAAATAGACAACTGCTTAAGAAGTTTGATACAAAACCGTGGGTATCAAAACCAAGGGCAAAAAACCGTGGGTATCAAAACAATGGGAAAAAGACCCAAAAAAACCATGGGCCCAAAAACAGCCCATAACGGTTACCCATTACCCATGGGTTAATGAACCACCCATGAAAATTTGCTTCGGGGGCTTCGCCCTCGAACCCCCTTTCATCGGGGGGGGCTTCAACCCCCCGAACCCCCCTGACCCGCTCACCGGCGAGTGGGACCGCCGTAAAAATACCCGAGTGTAACACATGGAAGGTGTACCATACTCTAACATGAAAATAGGCTCCAAAAACATAACAATCTCCCACTTGGAGACTAGTTTCCACTGAGCAAGCTTCTCAACCCTTCACTGTCATCCGCGAAGGCCTACCAAAGCTGAAAATAGCTTTAGTTTATCCCTTGTGACCACCTTGGTCATCATGTCTGCAGGATTTTGACTGGTATGAATCTTCTCCAACTTCAACTTATCTTCCTCCAAAGCTGTCCTGATGAAGTGATATCTCAACTGTATATGCTTCGTCCTGGAGTGGAAAGCAGAGTTCTTAGCTAGGTGTATAGCACTATGACTATCACTATATAGCTTACATTCCTCCTGCTTATGCCCCAACTCCTCAAGCAATTGTTGTAGCCAAATCATCTCTTTGCTTGCCTCTGTGGCAGCAACATACTCAGCCTCCGTGGTTGACAAAGCCACCAACTTCTGTAGTCGTGAAATCCAGCTCACTGCTGTCCCACCTACAGTATAAATATAACTTGTTGTGCTCCTCCTGCTGTCTACATCTCCAGCCATGTCTGAATCTACATAACCACATAAAGTGGTGTCTGATCCACTGTAGCACAGAACTATCCCCATGGTTCCTCTCAAATACCGAAGGATCCACTTTACTGCTTGCCAATGCTCTTTACTTGGATCACTCATAAATCTACTCACAGCTCCCACTGCATGGGCAATATCAGGCCTAGTGCACACCATAGCATACATCAAACTGCCAACTGCTGATGAGTAAGGTACCTTTGACATCTGGTTTCTTTCCTGCTCTGTCTTGGGACACTGCTCCTTTGATAACTTGAAATGGCCTGCCAAAGGAGTCCCAACCGGTTTAGCATCCTGCATGTTAAACCTGTCTAATACCTTCTTAATGTACTCTTCCTGAGATAAAGTCAACTTCCATTCCTTCCTATCCCAAGTTATCCTCATACCAAGGATTTGTTTGGCTGCCCCCAAATCCTTCATATCAAAGGATTCACTTAGCTGTTTCTTGAGTACTTTTATTTCCTGCATGTTTTTACCTGCAACCAACATGTCATCAACATACAAACACAGGATAATATAACTTCCAACCTCAAATTTCTTTGTATACACGTAATGGTCAAAATGACATCTAATATAACCTTGCTCCATCATGAAGCTATCAAAATTCTTATACCATTGACGTGGAGCTTGTTTCAAGCCATACAAGCTCTTCTTCAGTTTACACACCATCTCCTCTTTACCTTTGACCTCATAGCCCTCTGGTTGCTGCATATATAGCTCCTCCTCCAAATCACCATGGAGAAATGCAGTCTTTACATCTAACTGTTCTAAGTGCAAGTCTTCTGCTGCCACTATTCCAAGAACAGTTCTAATAGAAGTCATTTTTACTACAGGAGAAAAAATCTCATCAAAATCTATACCTTGTTTCTGTGCAAACCCCTTGACCACCAACCGGGCCTTATATCTTTTCTTTCCTCCTTCATCTTTAACTCTGTACACCCACTTGTTCTGCAATACTCTTTTGCCTTCCGGTAGCTTTACCAAATCCCAAGTCTGGTTCTCCATAAGAGACTTATGCTCCTCATCCATGGCTTGCTCCCACTTCTTACTGGCATCTACCTGCATTGCTTCATCAAAGCTCTCTGGCTCTCCACTATCAGTGAGTAATAAATAATAAAGAGAAGGAGAAAATCGTTCAGGTTCTTTTATTACCCTAGAAGACCTCCTCACTGTAGGAGTTTGGGGTTCCTGTTGAATAGGTTCCTGAACTGATTCATGGGTCACTTTCCCATCCAGAAGATCCTCTACCACTGTATATTCTTTCTTGGATTCTTCCTTGTTTTCCTGCAACTGTTGCTTATACATGACTTTCTCATTAAAGACCACATCCCTAGACCGAATGATTTTCTTGTCCTTAATACTCCAACATTTAAACCCAAATTCATCACCACCATAACCAATGAAAGTACATTTTTCTAATTTAGCCTCTAGCTTGGTCCTATCATCCTTGTCTATATGAACAAACACTTCACATCCAAAGACTCTAAGAAATGAATAATCAACTTTCTTACCGTACCATGCCTCCTCAGGTATGCCTCCATCTAAGGCACTTGAGGGTCCTCTGTTTATCAAGTACAAAGCTGTGCTCACCGCTTTTGTCTAAAAAGAAAGAGGCAGTCCTGCATGTAATCTCATGTTCCTAGCACGTTCCATTATAGTTCTGTTCATCCTTTCTGATACCCCATTCTGCTGCGGAGTTCCTGGAACCGTCTTTTGCCTGCGGATTCCATTCTTAGAACAGTAATCATTAAATTCATTGCTGCAATACTCCCCTCCATTATTTGACCTGAGACATTTTAGCTTAAGACCTGTTTCATTCTCTACCAAGGCTTTCCATTTAACAAAAGTGTAAAATACATCAGATTTGTGTCTAATACAATAAACCCAAACTTTCCTTGTTGCATCATCAATAAAAGTAACATAATAACTTGAACCCCTAAGAGATGATACCTGAGCCGGCCCCCACACATCAGAATGTACCAGCTCTAACTTACTCTCTTTCTTCATAGGTCCAACCTTGAGAAACCTTACTCGCTTCTGTTTCCCATATATGCAGTTTTCACAGAAATCCAAACCTGTTTCTGTATATCCAGGAAAATTCTTCTTTATGATGTTCATGCCCTTATGGCTCATATGACCGAGCCTATAGTGCCATAATGTTGTATCTGCATCTGAAGCCACAAGATTACAATCATTAGTATTATCATTGGTTAAATACAAGGTTCCAACCTTCTTACCTCTTGCCACCACAAGAGCACCCTTGGTAACCTTCCAAGAGTCTGCTGTAAATATCACAGTACAACCATCACTTCCCAATTGCCCTGTCGATATCAAATTTCTCCTTAATGTAGGCACATGTTTGACATCCTTCAATAGCTATGTATTCCCATTCTGCATCTTAACCTGAACAGAACCTTTTCCAACTATGCTGCAAGGCTCATCATCACCAAGAAAAACATGCCCAAAATCCCCTTGAACATAATCAACAAAATAATGCCTATGTGGAGTAGCATGAAAAGAAGCCCCTGAATCTAAAACCCAAGATTCAGTAATATTATGCAAAGAAAGAATCAAAGCATCCTGACATACATTACCCGATGCCACATTTGCCTCCTTGTTTTCTTCCTGTTGTTTCTTCTTATCCCGAAGCTCCCAACAGTCCTTCTTTGCATGCCCAGGCTTTCCACAATTCCAGCATACAATCTTGTTCTTGGATTTTGACCTTGCCCGATCTTTTGATTTTCCACGGTTTCCTCTATTCTTCTGTCTCCCTCTAGTTTCCACTGTCAAAGCATTCCCTGAAGTAGAAGATTCCCCAGAGCTTCTTCTTCGCATTTCCTCGCTTAGACTGGAACCAAGTTACTTACCGCCATTACCAGGCTATTCCAACTCTTAGGTAAAGAGCACAAAATTAATAAAGCCCTAACTTCTTCATCAAATTCTATTGTAACCGAAGCTAGCATATTCACAACCATATTGAAATCATTTAAATGATCTGCTACTGAACTATTCTCAGACATCTTCATATTAAATAACTTTTTCATTAAAAATATCTTATTAGAGGCAGAGGGTTTTTCATACAACTTCCCTAATGCATCCATTAGATCTTTTGTAGTCTTTTCCTTTGAGACATTAAATAATACCGAAGATGCAAGACTTAGCCAGATCGTTCCAAGTGCTTTTCTATCCAACAAATCCCATTCTGCATCTGTCACACTTGAGGGTTTTTTTCACCTTCTCAGACAACGGAGTATAAAGATCCTTTTGATAAAGTTAATCTTCCATCTGCATCTTCCAAAGACTGAAATTCTGCCCATTGAATTTATCAACCCTAGATCTTCCTTCATCTACCATAGCTCCCACTCAAGCTAAAAACTTTCCCTGCGATTCAACACTTCAGCAAACCAAACCAGGCTCTGATACCAATTGTTAGGAAATAAGTGATAAAATATGCGGAATAATCCCTCACAGAATCGCAACAGTAGAAACTAATATGCAGAAATTATTACAGATCTCAAATAAAAGTGCAGAATAAATAACACAACACAGAGAGACAATATTTAACGTGGTTCACCCAATTTGGGCTACGTCCACCAAGAATCACTTGCTCAGATTTTATTACAAGCCTTCACTCTCTCAATACAATACCCAGATCCGTTTGGAGCTATGCTCAACAAACTCTACAGAATTCAAACCTGAATTCAAAACACATCTGTAATACATTTGCTTGTACCTCTATCATATGCATAAGACCATATAAATAGACAACTGCTTAAGAAGTTTGATACAAAACCGTGGGTATCAAAACCAAGGGCAAAAAACCGTGGGTATCAAAACAATGGGCAAAAGACCGAAAAAAACCATGGGCCCAAAAACAGCCCATAACGGTTACCCATTACCCATGGGTTAATGAACCACCCATGAAAATTTGCATCGGGGGCTTCGCCCCCGAACCCCCTTTCATCGGGGGGGCTTCAACCCCCTGAACCCCCCTGACCCGCTCATCGGCGAGCGGGACCACCGTAAAAATACCCGAGTGTAACACATGGAAGGTGTACCATACTCTAACATGAAAATAGGCTCCACAAACATAACATAGTACCTATTGTGTAGTGTGTGGGGTTCATGTGTAGTATGCCCTCAACAGTTAAGTGTGGACTGAATCACAAGAGTGTGTCATCAGGTTATGACAACGCTAAAATGTGTGATAAGTATGTCTAAGATTGAATATTGATGTATGATAATGCAAATATGGTAGATGCACTAATGTCTAATATGGTGGGGGTATTGGATGCTATGCCCGCAAAGTCATGTAATAGTGAATAGCATGTCATGTGACACTATCTAGTAGATCATCACTGTTGGGATCAAAGTTCTATTGGAGCAACATAGGAAAACATTCATAAGCAATATAATGAGGTGGATCATATAAAGAACCATTGCACCATAATGTATTAGACACTCATGGTATACTCTTCATCTGGTGAAGGGTACTGGTGGACAGTCATGCGCATACCAATGAGAAATATTCAGAGCATAAGTTGGAGATGAGTCATTACACTATGAAGACACTACCAAATGGTATAGAAACATAAGAGAAGTGTGGTTTATATCTAGAATACCACTAATGTATCAATCCAAGATTTCTCAAGTGTTAGTGGAGCAGTACTTAGGAGTGTGGGTGAAAAAGATTGTTAAATGGTTAATACATGAAGGCCATAAGAAGTCATGATGTGACAATACTATGTGATAAATAAATGAGACAAGTGAATTGGTGGTAATATCATCATTAAGTGTTTAAACAAGTCTAGTTAAGGCCCTCAAGTGTGAAAATAGTATCCATTGAGGAAGTACAATCAAGTGGAATATTATGTCAAAATGAGTTGTTGAGAAACACTGCATGTGAAAGGAGGTGACGAAGATGCATACCGCACAATAGGAGATGAACTAAGTTCTCAACATCTATTAATGAATCCTTATAAAGTGCAATCATAGCACATTAGTAGAAGGAGGGGGTCTTGAAATTATATTCACCCATGCCATCGAGCCATGACATGTGACCTTGAAGTAAGAATCATCTATGGTGTAACCATGTGAAATTTAGTTGACCTATTGCGTCATTAGATTAGTTCGATAGAATCGACCATTTCATCATTTTAGTCCTCAGAATCATGTGGTGTTAGAATTCTCATGATGTGTAACATTATTAAGTATATTGTTAGGTGGCACTAGAAGGTGGAGCTATAGAAGGTGATTTGATAGGTGAGGAAGGAATCCAACGATCATAGGTGATACTCGTAGGTGAAATAATAACTGTGGTTGTGAGTAGAAATAGTTGGAGTATTTGTAGTGGCAGAAGAATATTGCAAAATGGGCTTAGATTCGACCAATGTCTTATGTGTCATGAATTTTACTCTATGGAATACTGCAAAGGTGGAATGGACATATCCAGTAATAGGGTCTATGCAGGACAATATTTGAATGGATATGGATTTATGGTAATAGTATGCTCATAGCCATCATGACAAACATTTGACACACTAGTGAATATTTAGATGGAACAACTTGAATTACATGAATCCAATCATCTACCTAAGAATATATTGAATTGAAACGAGGCATATATAACATAGAAATTACTGAGAACAGTATTAGGCCTTCGAACCACAATTTGTAATGAAATAGTTCATAAACATTTGCAAGTGGTAGAGTCATAACCTCATGGATGATAGTAGAATTCTTAGAGATAAGAGTATAACTAATAGCCAACTGCTTTCATTGAAGAGAATAAGCACATAATTTGATGGTTGATCCATTATCAATAAGTACCACATTTAATATAAGTGGTGCTAACAACGGAAAGTATGAGTAAAGTCTCGAATGCACATGGATTGCTTTTAGACAAAAGATGATAGATCTTCGCCAGTGACAGATATGACATGATGGCAAATTGCAAAGTGATTGTATGAGATATGTGAGAAGGCCACCATCATATGTTATCACTTTCAATATGAATAACATGAAGGGAAGCATTTCTATGTGTTACGAAAGTTTGGTGCATTACACAATAAGTCTGTAAATATAAATCTTGGCGGATGATACATTTTTTTAAGTTGCTCAATGATGTTATAGCCCTTAGAAGTGGTAGAGAGGGTTGACAAAGAAATGGGTGGAGGTATACTAAGTGGACTGAGCCTCATAAGAGGATTAAGGTGAGTATGATTACTTAGTAACTACATTAATAGATGGGTCAACCCTAGGCGTAACAAAGTGAGAAGAGGATGTTAAGTATGACACACACATAAAATCAGCAACGATACATAACTATACCTGAAAACCTTAGTAAGTGATAAAAGTAGGATAAGACTCACCCATTACAGTCATGCTTTTGATAAGGTGAAGACATGATTAAAAGAAAGGGTCCTGATGATGCATGTTCTATGGTTCACCAAAATGATTAACTAAAAATGGGGATATTTTAAATAGTTAATCTAATAATGTACAGCATGAATAAATAGGTACATTAACTATATGAAGGAAAGTGACCCAAGACAACTAACTGTACATTATTCCATGTCAAACTCCTAGATACTGCATAAAGTAGGGTTAGAAAGAACTTCATAGTTGATTACGAAGAGACTTGTTAGATTGTGTCGCAGATTATGACTTGGAGAAATAAGATGAGGAAATGACTATGCCTTCTGAGGTGATCAGTAAAAGTGCAGATATTTGCAATCTAACATGGACATGTTTGGCACTGTACCCTAGATAGGTACAAGGGTTCCTTGTGGGCATGCCCTAGTCATGAGATATGGATGCTATTGTTTCCTATGAAAAATCTCTGTAAACCTTCCTACTGAGGTGTCACTTGCTATAGTAGATCATACTGCCAGGTTTGACTTCCTGTTGCACTAGCTTTTTTGGACTGCGTAATATGTCACTAGATATCAATGAAATGAAGATGAGACCTGTAAAATCCCCAAGATGAGTATCAAACCCCTAAAAAAATAAAGATGCATATGAATGCAGGTTCGTACTATCCTCAATGACAACAATGGTGGAATTACTAACTTGAGCCTCGATTGCACTACATATGTGAGACTGTCACATGTAGTAACCTATGTTCTTGTGTGTGCAATCATGCCGTAGGTGCTCTTGTGCCTGTCTTACACTTTGTGAAATGTACATGAGCAATAACTATGTGTAACTAACACTTGTTTCCTAGCCACTTTGTTGTAGTGTGATTTAGTCTCTACCAATAAAATTCCCTCCTATGCAGTGTGATGCAGATAAACTAGCCTTGTGGCCTTGATATGGAGCTAGATGGATGCAAATGGAAACCTTTGATGGATGCAACTGTAGGAGATGATAGTATTGCTTAGTACTTGGGTCCCTCATTATGGTCTCATAACTATATATTTATATGGTTCTCTTGTTATAATTTCATAATTAACCCCAAAAAGGCCAACCACTAAAAATATAGAAATATCAAATGGATAGAAATTTACCATTAGATGGAGATAAAGTGGAAAAATGATCAAGGTGCGTCGACTGGGACTAGGGCACCTGTGGGTGCCCTAGTACTAGTCAAGATGCCCCAGTCAAGGCTAAAATGATGCAAAATGAAAAAAACAGACTGGGAAAGAATGTACTGAAGGTTGGCAGTGATGATAGAAAGCAAAGTAAAATGGCCAAAAGATGAGGTTAACTTAGTACTTTCTTCACTTGAAAACCATATGAATAGTAGTATGAGACTGGGACTAAATAATGCCTAAAGTGCGTGATTTTGTGTCTATAATATCTTTACCTTGTTTTCCTACTATCAGCTAGTTACAAATCCATACAATCGATCGGTAACACATTTCCCTATAATTGGTTGGTAGCAACCATACTGTTGCCTTCTTCATTTCCCTGATTTGCTTTGCCTTCACAACTGACTGGTAGTGTACCTTTGCTTTCAACTGATAGCATGAATTTTCTACCCAATGGTACCATCCGATGTGATACTAACATCCCTCGCATCACTGCCTAACCAGCCATTGATTCTACCATCATGCTACTGGTTAGTAGTATCCATACGTGTTATTGGTCGGTAGCATCCAAATATGCTACTGGTGGCCCTATGCCATTTCTCACCTATGACTTGCTGACCCTTCATCACCCACTTGCTCTTGCTACTGGCTGGTAGCATAATATAATGCTCTCAGCCGGTAGCATGAAAATGCTACCAACCTGTAGAAACTTTGATACATTACGTTCATTTTCCCGATCATAACCAGCCTGACCGAAACTCGACTGTCATAACTCACCCAACTCGCCGCATCAAATCAACCCAGTCATAACTCGATTGAGCCATTCATGAGATGCACTGGTCTCTAAATTACATGCACTCCATTTTGATTTCCAACACCTAGATTTGTAGTCTAGTGCATTTTGCACAGGGTGTAAAAATGGATAATAATTTGGAAAATCATGGGGAGTAGTGCATGGACTTGATTATCACCTAAATCTGTCTGATCTGGTAACTAATTCTCCCCATTATAATACCCTGATTGAAATTAGAAAGTGAAATAACAAAAAAAGGCACAACTATGTACAAACATGAAAATCATACATGTCCCAAATGGGAAAATGCAAAGTGTGCACAACACTTGTACAAAAGAAAACTTATACTACCAATAGGGTAATGTGCTATAAGAACTTGGAGGAATTAAATAAAATGTTATGTACATAGGAGATTTTCTAATTCAATAATAATTCTTGAGGTAGATTATATTAATTGGAATCTACAATTCTTCTCCATCTAGATTTGATAACTAGAAAAGCATTGTTTTCTTTACAACCTAAAATCATGTAAGGACCACTTCACATTACATTAAACATGGAGTGTCTTCTTGGTTTGGCCCTATCTTCATCCCATTTCAAGACTAAGTATCCCTCAAGAAAACTCCTAACTTTTTCCTTTTTTATCAAATCTCATCTTAATCTGGTCCTGGTCTTTCTCCATTACTTACATAGTTTGACTTCTGAGCTCTTCCAGCTCCATGAGATCTATATATCTCACTTTTATGGTCTCAAATTCAAACAAATCCAACTACTTGATAAGTTCTAATGCTGATAATTCCAAGGATACTGATAACCTTGATTATCTTCCATAGACCAATTTGTAGGGAGAGCTACTAGTTGACCTCTTGGGGGTAATTCTATCAACCCATGAGGCTGATTTCAGTTTTGTGTGCCATGTTCTCTGATTATCATCTAGAGTCCTCTGTATGATCTTTATCAGATTCTTGTTGGTGGATTCAACTTGTCCATTTCCTTGGGTTAATAGTTTGAATATGTTCTCAAATATATACCATTATTCACCTCCCAATCATATATCTTCAGTACAAGAAAATCCAGAGCATTATCATAAATAATTTTGGAAGAGAAAAAATCTTGCCACAATACTTTCATAAAAATCTAGAATGCTAGCCTTAATTTCTTCCTTAAGTGTAACTTCCTACGTCCAATTGGTGAAGTAATTTGTGGTTGTGAGGATCCACTTATGGCCCAAGCTTGAATTTGGATTAATCACCCCAATAAAATCTAGTCCCCATTACATGAATGACTACTCCACTAAGATATGATGGAGCAGAATAGTTGCTAGTTGTTCCTTTCCCTTGAAGAATACACATTTTCTGCGTTTCCTAATCTATGCATAAAAAATATTAAAAATATTAGGCTAGTAATAACTAGCTTTCATGATTTTGAGAGCTATTAATCTTGCGGTAAAGTGGCCACCTATTTCTCCATCATGGAACTCATGTAATACTCTCCCTATTTTGCCTATTTTGATGCACCTTAGAAGGACACCATTTACATATTTCTTGAGTAAAATACCATCAAACAACACATATGGAACAAAATGGAGACTGAATTACCTCCTTTTGGCCTTATTCAATCCTTGAGGGCATTGAATTATTTTGAGGAAGTGTACTATATCCCCAGCAAAGTTGAGTAAGGCATTGGCTGATTGTACCTAGTCATCTTGAGATACTAATGTAGTTTCCTGTTCATTTTTTTGGTCTAAAGACAAATTCTCACACATATGCTTACCTATAACTAGCTTGGTCATCTTGATATCAATGTCATATTCTATGACCTTGGTTATACATCCAGCTCTTTTCTCATTAAGGTCATTTTTAAAAAGAAAATTCTTTACACCAGCATGTGAAACTAGCAGACAAATTCTGTTATTTGACACTAGATGCCTGACTTTATTTAAACTTCTTATCACGGAAAGGACATGTTTATTAATGATTGAATATCTTAACTCATAATATTCAAGTTCTTAGCTAAAGAATGCAATAGTTTTATCCATTCCTTCTTGATTTATTTTCATAAGTACAACTGAGATTGTCTCAACACATCCAAAGTCATACAAAATCAAATCCTTTGAGAAATATGGGTTAACAAGAGTTGGGGCCTGCAAAATAGTGTGTTTTATAGCTTCAAAACCATATTTTCCTTTGGCAGTCCACTTGAAATCCATATTATTCTTCAACATTAGTGTTAGTGGCTTGACAAGGTTAGAAAAATCAGGGGTACAATATCCTAACAAAGTTGATTCTTCCTAAGAAGCTTTGAAGGGCATTTTTATGACTAGGAAGTGGTAGCGCAAGATTGGAAGTAACTCTCTCCAGATCAATGCTTAATCCTTCCTTAGAAACAATGTGACCTATGAGTTTACCTTTATGAACCAAGAAGATGCACTTCTTGGGATTAAGAGAGACCCCAGACTTCTTGCACCTTTCAAAAACTTACTTGAGGTGAAGGAGGTGATCAACTACATCTGTAGAGAACACTGTGATATTATTAAGGTATATAAGAAAAATCTTGTTAATCAGCCCTTGAAATGCCATGTCCATTTCCCATTGGAATTTTTCTCCTACATTAGAAAGACCAAATGACATATTCCTAAAAGCATAGGTTCCCCATTTTGTAGTGAAGGCTGTCTTAAAATGATCCTCCCCTTTTACCATGATTTGATTATACCCTGAGTACCCATCAAGGAGGGAAAACCTTCCTGAACCTAATACCATTTGCATAATTTGTTCCTTTGAAGGTAGTGGGTAGTGATCCTTTAGAGAAGCCCTGTTTAAGTTGTTAAAGTCCACACACAACCTGATCTATCTATTCTTCTTCTGAAATGGAACAAGATTGGAAACCCAAGATGAATGTTTGATAGGAAAAATTATGCTTTCTTTGATCATCTTGTTCAAATCCCTTTTCATCAAGGGCTCAATATGTGGGTTGACAGGCCTCTATTTTTTATGGTAGGCTTGGCTGTAGGATCCAAATCAATGGTTTTTTGACCTAAAATATGATAAAAAAACTTTAAGGTCTTTATATATCCATGCTAAAACATCAGCAAATTCTTGACGGAGTTTCAAAAAATCATATTTATCGTGATAAGTGCTTTCCTTTTCAATTTGAAGAGATTTACCTTGACCCACTAAGATAGGTTCTACATCATCACCCATAACCTGTATATTTTCCTTTTCTTTCCTTAACTGGTATTTAGAGTTGAAGATGGAATCTAGGGTCACTAGGCCCATAGGTAGATTGTTTGTTCTAAGTTGTACAACATAGTCTCCATACCGATCTTCTAATTTGTCCTACTTTTTAAAGAAATATCAACTTCTTCTTGAATGAAATTGATAATTTTCTATTCATTCTCAAACACTTTCTAATTTGTGCTATTTTATAGTACAAAAAGTCTCACTATCATCTTGATATGAGGCTTAAATTTTTCTCTCTTAATATCCTCAACAACATAAAACCTTACTCTAATTGCAACAAATCTATCAGCAACCTCATTATCCTTTCTTAGAATGTCTTAAATATTGAAGGGCTCAAAATCCTCCATAAGATCCCACACCCTATGATTGTAGGCCTTGATTAAATCATTTTTTTCTACATTAGAACATATAACCATGTTCACTATCAATTCACTATCCCTGAAAGCCTACAAATTTTTAATGTTCTTCTTCCTTGCCCATTGCAGTCCATGAATAAGGGATTCATATTCTACTGTGTTGTTAGAGAAAATGAATTGAAATATGAAATAAGAGTAAAAAATTATACCTTTATGTGAAACAAGCACTACATATCCTCTCTCACCTTGCCTACTCCTTGATCCATTAAAAACATCTTCTAGATGCCCTTCTCTTTTCATCATTTGGCTTGGTTACACTATGCAGGGCTATATTCTCTTCATGTAGGCAGTAGATCCCAAGACCAACTTCTTCAATTTTCTAGTTCCTTAAAGAGAATTCAAATTATTCAAGCTTATTGTAAGGATCATAGTTATAACATTTATGTGCCCACTCATCAAGTGTTAAATTAGGAATGCCCCCAATTTGAGTGTCAACTTCTTGAGTGTTGGGACAATCTTCTTCATCAAATATTTTGCAATTTTCATTGACATGACTAGGGGTATAAGGTTACACATGGTATGAATCAATGGGTTTAGAATTTATAGTAAAATTAGTGTTATACCTTGTGTTGAAGATAACATGAGACCAATTTATTGATAAGTAGCATCCTATTTTAGCAGTAAAATCTCTAGATAAACACAGAGTAAAAAGTGGAGGTAGATCAATTATCGACACATTATGAGGAACTGAAATATTCAGACATACATGAAGTGTGAGGCTTAGACCTTTGATAAATCCAATAGTTCCTACTGTTGTTCCATCTAAATGTACTACACCTTTTGATAGAGGCTCATATTTGAGGCATAACTAGTATGTAATCTACTTTGGCATCACTGGGTTGTTTTCCCTAGAGTCAATCATGAAATTATGTACCAAGATGTTCCCTATGATTAATGAAACATAGAAATGTGGAGGATTCATGTTCCTTCTTGGTTGACCCTCCTTTTATTGCATTTCATTGGTGAGAAATTTCTCTTATTCTTTATATGGCTCATTTAGGATAGGAAAATTAGCCATGGCTATTTGCAAGACATCCCTTTGGCCTAGAATTACCAATGAATCTTAGTATGTTGTTTATTAATACGCAATCATTTAATTATTAGACCTAGAGATGTAAACTTTCAATATTATCAATGGTGTATACACAGTTACAAATGTTGGGAGGTATAAGGGAAAAAAATTCACTACAATTAGGAAATGCAATGTTGGAAATGAACTAGCTTATGACTAGAAATGAATACTATGGCTATCATTAAAGCATGTAAAAGACAGATCATAAATAAAGAATAAGTGCTTGCAAATCTAATCCAATCATGCAAGAAACTATAACAACAAAAAAGGAGAGGGTTAGTAGACCACAAGTGGGCCCTGCCTTGGGTGTTAATCCCTCCTAAGGCCTGTGTCTAAAACAATTTAATAGAACTCATATTTTATTCAATAGCATGAAGGTTACAAATGGAACATATAAAAAAATCTCTACCTATGGATCGATCCCTTTTCTACAGCCTTAGCATTCTTTTTATATTCTTCCCTTCAGAAGAGACATGAAGAGAATGCCTCATTACTAACAGTTACAATTTTATTAAGTACAATATCATGACCAAGAAATCCATAGATTCTCATGCATGCAACAGAACTGTTAAAAGGTGTCCTCATACAATGACATAACTTAACAAACTGATCAATTTAAACAACTAGTTATCAAATTAAATCAATTAGTTCCTTGTTGGAGTTGCAGAGCATATTCATGTGATGGTGTTGAATATTCTTCATGTTTTCATAATTGCTCCTTTAGAAACACATGAAAACTCAGGTGAAGTTTCCACATTGCTCAATCTTTCCATAATTACAGTCTTGTATAATCATGTGACCTCCCTTGGTTGTAGATACTTTGCTAAGGATGAGTCCCAATTACTACATGTCAGTTGCTGCGGATGAGTCCCTTTACATTATGAATGAGTTTCTTTGGCTGCATGTTAGTGGATATACATAACAAATATTTGGAAATCAAGGCTGACAATTATTCAAAGCACTATTTAATCATCACATTACATTCAGAATAATAAATGCATCCATAATCCACAAAATAAAGTAAACTTAGTAATAATTATATTAACTAATATAAGTGCCATAAGTTCAAGATATAGTATATATGTTCAACAGTATATGGGAAACACAAGTTCAGGGGGTACACATGGATAAAAAAATACAACATATGAGGCATTTTAAATAGTAAATAAAAGGGCTCATCACACCCCCAAACTGAGCTTCTTGAATGTCCTCATTCAAGAATTCTTAGGTTCTTCCTCTGGCTTACTTAGGATCATCTTGAATAATGTTGAATAGGTATCTTAAAGTCCATTATGCTGATGTACCTTCTGGTTCCATGAAGAAATAACCTGCATTCCTTCCTGTATACCTTTCCATTATCCTATCCTAAGTCCTCATTCAAGTGCTGTGTTTCCAGACCAATGGGGTATATGATAGTGGAAAATTGGTGGATAAAAACCAATAGGAAACCAAGTTTTTCCACATCCGTTAGAAATTTCAATATATGCATTTATCCTCCTGAAATTTGGATGATATTAGGATAAGAATGCATTTATTTTCTCTGCATCTCTTTTGACATTTCTTCCCATCTTACCCTATAAGCTTGTACTATTTGCATGTTATTAAACTTAATGTAGTTTCTTGCCTCATCATGGGCTTCTTGTCTCATCCTGTAAACCCTCTGTTTTATTTTCTGAATTTCCATAAACTTCCCATATTCTTCAATCATTACTTTAGTGTTTCCTGCCTCTACCCTTATCAGTCAAAGGTTGTACCTTGCACAAGTGTCTGTAATCCATCATATGCTTCTCCCTATATAGCTCATTGTTAAAGTAGGAACATAATGCCCTAATTTGCACATCCCCAATGTAAAGTGTAGGTATCCAATCTCTTTCATACTCTAGAGCATAGTTATACATATATAATTCACATAAAAGTATTGAATTTCATGAGGCATCTTTAAATACATTCTGAAGAAGATGCAAGCTCCACTAATGTCAAACTGAAAATCATTGAGTTGATGCATGTAAGTTTTAGTTGCAACATTTGTTCCTTCAAGAAGACAACATATACATTTGAAGGTGGTCTACATAAGAGTATTTCATTGGTTACCTTAATAGTGTCTTCTTGCTTCTTATTTAGTCTATACAATCTCATTATCCTTAGCCCATGAGCTAAGCTATCCTTCTCTTCAATATCTAGTTGATGTTGGAAGAGCAATTCTTCCTTCTTTCTATCCCACTTTCTCTGCAGCTTGTTAACATAATTCTCAAATTGTTATACCCAATAATCCAGTAAGGTGGTTTGAGTTGTCATATCCCTACAAGCTGGTTTGGGAGGTTCTCTGAAAATTTCCTTGATCACAACCTGTGGCTTCCAGGTTGAGTGGTGGAAATGGTGGATGCACAGGCTCAAAGACTTCATGAAATTCATCTTGGGAAGCTGTAGGACTTTCCACTTGTGTTATCTCAATAGGTTCATGAATAGGTTTTAGCTCAAGGTCTTAGACAATATTCTCAATTGTGTCCTCAATATATTGTGGCAAATCATCCATAGTGTCCATTACATCAGTTTGTGGTTCAAGTATTGAGTGTTCTAGTGATTCCTCGGCCTGTTCTTCATTATTTGTGGTCACATTGGTTACATTTTCAATTTCTTCTACTAGATACTTCTCCTTCATGTTGTATGTGGGTTTCCCCAGCATGAACGTACCTCTGTTTGAACTCCAATTGGTTCATTAGGGATCTCATGAGTAGGTTTCTCATCTAACTCATCCTCCTTTTTCTCTTCCACTTCCTTAGTTGTATTTTCCATGCATATGTCTTCACATGTGTCTACATGATCTCCCTGCTCAACATCCATGGGAATAGTTCCTCATATTTTCTATCTCCTCTTCATCACTGTCAGAAAGATTTGAATGTTTCTCCTTGGTTTTGAGGTTTTGGGAATTTTATTATGGAGCCTATAGGATCCTTGATGTTTCAGGGGTTTTCTTGAGGATTTCCATTTTCCTTTGGAGGAAGAGGATTCGGGTGTGGATATCTCCATCAGAGCTTCAACAATAAGAATTCTATCAGGGGAGATTGGCCTAGGGTCCTTTTCAGGAGATGGAGGTTTGTTAGGAACAAAAGTTTCTGTAGGTATGAAAGTTTTTGTAGGAAGAGAGGTTTCTGTAGGGATGGAGGTGGAAGCTAAGGTTTCAGTGTAGCCATAGAAGAACTAGTTGTGCTTTTCTTCCTCTTTTTCTTCCCCTTCCCCAAAAATCATTCAGGTTTTTTCCCTAGAAAACTCTCCCCATTTTACTGCATGTTGTTCCATTGCCAATGCATGTTTCACAACTAAGGTGACAAGACAATGGCGAGACAATGCATACCTACCCCTTTGAGATTCCTTACTCATTTTCTTTAGGCTTTCATGTAGGAAGTTAGGTACATTGACATGTTTTCCATTTTTCAAATGATTGAGCAATTTAAAATGCACAGTGTTTAACCATGAGTACCTACCCTCACAGGTGAAGTACTTTATAACATATTTTGCAACATCAACCTAGAAGGATTTTAAAGAAGTGCATAAGGTACCTTGTCTGTCACTGATGAAGTTTTCATCTGGGTCTCCAAATTCTGTACGAGCTTCATCTAGATTTTCCTTGGCAGGATACAACTCTCCTTCTACCAAGAGTCTGGTTACTTCAGCCAGAATTTCGTCATCTACCTTGACTGTCAAACCCTTCACTATGGCCTTTCTTTCCTTGAAGGTGGTGGAAAAATTTGTTACCATTGACTCGTTAAATCCTTGAAATTTATTGATATACTCCATCTAACCACTGTCATGGAAATACTATAGAATCTGTGGTTGATTACAGACTTGTGAATGATCTGTAGGCTCATTCCTAATTAGGTCGCCACCCATTTTTGAATTCTGCAACTTCTTATAGCTCTAAGAGGTAAGAAATATTTATAGTTTGAATTGATTTTCCAAAAATTTGAATGAGTGTAAAGATCTTGAGTACTTGGTGTTTTTCAAAGTTTGTAGCCGACTTACACGTAGCTCAAAAGGGCATGTATTAATTGGATTTGAAGGATGCACCCGTGTGAGGTGACGAAGTGGGGTGATGTGGGAGACAACTCACATTATGGAAGGTGGTGGAAAATTATGGAAAATAAAGTTATTGATGACATGGCACAAATATTAATCACTTATAATTATTCTATATCTACTTTAATAAAGTGGATTAAGTGCACTTATCTCAAGAAGTACATTTGATGATTGTGACATGTGCCTTGTCAGAATTTACACCTTTGGCTACATGCAGAGTCATCATGACACTACAAGTTGAGGTGCTACATTTCTGTAAGCACTGTATAGAGTATTGAAAATGTATGTTAGAGGTCCCTTAGTAAAATCAGTTAATTTTGGAGAGGGAAGACTAAATTTTTCTGGTTTAATCTTCTTCATAAGTTCTTGCAAGCATAATTTGATCCTTATTTCTCTTCATGTAATCATGAGTTCTGCCAACAGGAAAGAAAAATAAAGAGCTTTGCCACATATTGCTTGCAAGTGGATGTTTTAGTCTTTGCATCATCTCCTTCTATCAGAGATTATGCACTCCTTGGAACAGATACACCAAAACCTACAAAACAAAAATTCTAAAAAAACAAACATGTTAGTTGAGTGGTGATGATCACCAAGAAGGCTGATCACACCAATTTTATTCTTCCTTGGAGTATCCAACAAGCTGAATATACCAAGGCCACTGAACATCTCATTCCTCAGCAACTTCAGAAGATGAACCAATAGGTTCAACTTCTAATTTAACTATGTTGTTCTCATCTCCATCCTATTTTGACCTCCTCTGAATTGTTGCATGAAAGTGCTCCTATCAGTTGGATTCTTGTACAACTTCAATATGTGACCATTAACCAGTAGTTTGAATCTCATAGGATCTATGGTGGTTAGTTTCACAGCCCCATTAGGAAATATTTTCTCAATCTCATATGGCCCTAACCACCTTGTTCTGAGTTTTCCCATGTGGTCCTTGTACTTGGAGTCAAATAAGAGAGCCCAATCTCCTTCTTGAAATTGTCTTGTTTTGATGAACCTGTCATGCCATTTGATCCTTTGCTTTTGTACCACCTCTATATTATGAACAACTTGCCTCCTCATTTCATCCAACTCATTGAGTTGGAGAATCCTTTGTCTCTGAGCTTCAGACAAATCTATGCCTAATTCAAGTGTTGTCCTTAGTGTCTTATGCTCAAATTCAATAGGTAGAACAATAGTCTTACCATACAAAAGATCGAATGGTGTAAATCTTGTTGTTGTCTTCCAAGTTGTATTGAATGCCCAAACTACTTCTGGAAGTCTTTCTGACCAATCCCTTCTATGGAGTGCAATGGTTTTGGTCAAGATGGCTTCTATTTCCATGTTTGTTACCTCAACTTGGCCATTGGATTGGGGGTGATAAGGTGTATATTTCTTATGCCTTGATTTCATATTCCTTAGCTAAATTAGAGATGACTTCAACAGTGAAGTGTGTACCTTGATCTGTAACAATTTCTCTTGGCACACCATATCTTGTGAAGATGTGGTCATATAGGAATTTAGAAACTTTCTCACTCTTCTGATTTGGTAATGCTTTCACTTCTGTCCATTTAGTGAGGTAATATGTGCACACCAAAATATATTCTTTCTGCTGAGACTTAGGATCTATGGGACCAATAAATTCCAAGCCCCATTTTTCAAATGGTTGTAATACCAACTGAGGCATGTAGTGGTATCTCATCTATATCTTGGTAGGCCGACCCATTCTTTGGCATTTATCACACCTTCTAGCATACAATGTTGCATCCTTGTGTAATGTAGGCCAGTAATACCCTATTGTCAACAATTTTGTGTTGTTATTTTTACAAAAAGTGTCCTCCACATGGCTCACTATGGTAGGATTTGAGGACATCATATATTTCCTCATCATCTATGCATCTCCTCATAACATTATCCTGCCCTGTGTGGAATAGGAAAGTAGATATCCAAGAAAAATTCACACTTTTCTCAACAATATATTTATTTTCAGAGTATAGATAGTGTGGAGGTGTCTTACCTGAGACCAAATAATTAGCTATATCAGTGTACTAGGGTGTTTTAGTGGAGATGGAAAACAAGTGTTCATCTGGGAAAGAGTCATCCACTACTTTCTCTTCAGTATTATTCTCCATTCTTGAGAAATTCAGCAACAACATTGTCTTTACCTAGGATTATCCACAATTGTAACATCAAATTCTTGTAGGAGCAGTAACCATCTGATTATTCTGTCTGCTTACAACTGGTTTGTTGATCAGATATTTAATGACAACATGGTCAGCGTGGATAAATACTGGATAACCTATGATGTAGTGTCTAAACTTGTTAATGGTGTACACAACCACCAAAAATCCTTCTCATGTGACTGTATAGTTGAGCTCAACATGTTGCAGGTTCTTACTGACATAATAGATTGCATAATTAAGAATCCCATCCTTCTGTCCTAGAACAACTCCAATGGCATGGTCTGAGGCATCAATGTGTATGTGAAATGGAAAAATCCAATTTGGTCCTCTTAACACCGGTGCAGAAGTTAACATTTGTTTCAAGTTTGGAATGCAGCTTCACATTTCTCAGTCCACACAAAGGCAAACATATTTTCCCAATAAGACAAAAAATGGTGTTGCAATTCTACTGAAATCTTGAATGAATCTTTGGTAATACCTAACATGACCTAAGAATCTCCTCACATCTTTTTCTTCTTAGGTGTCAGCAGATTTATAATCACAAATATTTTTGATGGATCTACCTAATTCTAGCAGATGATAGATAGTGTCCCAACACTATTCCTTCAAACATCATCATGTAGCATTTTTTCATTGCTTAAGGACAGGTTATGCTCCTTGCATCTCTTGAGAACTTTTTCTAGGTTCTTCATTTCTTCATCAAAAGTACTTGTCATGGACTATAAAATCATCCATATATACCTCCATGCAATCATTGGTTAGATCTGAGAAGATGCTAAGAACTTCTCTCTAAAATGTGGTAGGTGCATTGCACAAACCAAAGGGAAGAACATAGTATGCAAACGTTCCCCATGGACATGTGAATGTGGTCTTGTCCTGGTCCTTTGGTGTAATTTGAATTTGGTTATAGCCACTATAGCCATCCAGAAAAGAAAAATACTTCTTGTCTAGCAAGAGTGTTGAGTACCTGATCAATGAAAGGAAGTGGAAAATGATCCTTCTTTGTTGCTGCATTCAGCTCTCTATAGTCCACATAGATCCTCCATTTTCCATTCTTTTTAGGTACAATAACAAGGGGTGACACCCATTGACTATCTAAAATTGGATATATGAATCTAACATCCAATAGTTTCTTTAATTCTTCCTTCACTATATCCCTTACTGTTGGGTTCATTCTCCTTTGTGGCTGTCTTATTGGCTTGTAGTTATCTTTGATATATATCTTATGAGTACAAATTTTAGGATGGATCCCATGCATGTCTCCATAGTCCCATGCAAATGTTGTCTTGTGTTTCTTAAGAAGAGCAATTAATAGTTACTCTTGTTGCATGCTCAATGTTTTGTTCACATTGAGTGGATTTCCTGGTGTAATCTCCACTTGCTTAGAAAGATCAGTCATAGAGCATAGGTTGCTATTTACAAAATTCAATATACAATCATGTGGAAGAAGTTGGTGTAGGATGCAGTTCTTACCTGGAACATTCATAGTACTCTGTTGCGGTAAGATTTGATTCTCAGGACAACTTATGCATTAAAATTTTCCATCTTCTTCTTCATTCTTACCATAATTATTCTATAGGACATTAGAAAGAACAACATCCTCTTCTTGTCCCTCAATTATGCATGAATTCTCTAGCATCATGAGTTGTTGAATTGAGCTCTTGATCTTCTTTCAGGTTCTTCCACCCAAATGGTTTGGTCTTCTTCATTGAATGGTTGTGCAGGGGGTAAAGCATAATATTTTTAGTGCCACTTCCATTAGAGATGATCATATTACCATATCTGCATCCTATAAATGCATCAATAGTTGCTAACCATGGTCTTCCTAGGATGATATGATATCCTCCCAAACTTGCTTTTGGCTGAAGAACAATAAAATCAGTAGGGTATTCCCAAGAGTCTACCACTACTAATACGTCCTCCAAGAATCCTTCAGGCTTAACTATTGATCTATCTGCAAGCTGCAAGATTGTGGTTATTGGTCTTAGTCCCTCTAACTTCAAATCTTCCATAATTTGTTTTTTCATTACATTTATTGTTGCCCCCAAGTCAATCAGTGTGTTTTTAATCACTGTGCCATTGATTGTAACATTTACTAAAGGGATTCCTGGATCTATGTATTTGGGCAGAATTGAGTTCCCAAGCATAATATCAGCTAATTGTCCAATGACCTGCATAGTAGATGGATCTTTCCTTTTTCTGCCTGGTTTCTTTATGCATAGATCTTTAACCAATTTTTTATAGATGGGCACATCCTTGATAGCTTGAATCAATGGAATTTTGACACAGATGTCTTTTAACTGGTTGAAAAAATCAGAATTAGATTCTGATTTGAGTTCAATCTTATTTTCTTGTAACCTTTCAGGAAATGGTGGCTCATTACCCTGTATTTTACCTTTGCTAGAATTTTGTGCAGGTTACTGTGGATCAACCTGCAAGTGTCTTCTGGCCTTGTTGCGGGTCATCATGTAGCAACTGTGGTTCCTCTACAATTTTAGTAATGGTGGGTCCAGCTGGTGGAGGAAGTTCTCTTCCTGAGTGAAGATGGATATTGTTGATATCAACAGAATAGGTAGGGTATTGAGCTTGGTTCAGTGGAATAGGCTGGTTGAGAAGATTTATTGTTAGGATTAGGCGTTGGTTGAGTAGGTAGTTGTGTAGCTTTTGGTTGGGATCCTACTTGGGGGTTTGGCATCAGAGCTTGTTGCTGCTACTGATAAGGAGGTTATGGATAAGCTTGTTGGTAATTAGGAGGTGGGTTGTTCCACTATTTCACTCCTCTCCAGGGATGTTGCCATGATTGAGGAGGTTGTTGCCATTGTTGTTGTGGTTGGCCTTGGAATTGAGGTTACCACTATTGTTGATATTGGTTAGGATATGGGGCCCATCCTTGAGGGTTAGCCCAAGGTGGGGGCTACATATATGAATTATTAGACCAATTTTGAAATGAATGCATAGGGTCTTGTGTCATACCTCCTTACCTTGGTGGCCATGGTTTTCTTTGAGAAACATAGAAAAATTTCCCATCCTTGTATCCAACATCTTGAAATCAAGTGAAGCCTTCCTTTCTTGAGCAATGTTGGCCAATTCTATGCATCTATAGTCTGATTTCTTTCTTCTGCATGCATGGAAGTACTCTGTGAGTGTTGCTTCTACATCTTCTTTCTTCTTTTTGGTGTGTAGAGCATCCAGTTGATTGGCCATATCATTGACAATCTCTTACTTCATGTTTTTGAACATGCTAAAAATATTTGACTTGGATATGTCCCCCATTGTTTTGGTAGCTAATCCACCTCTTGATCTTACATTTCTTACCCTCTTCATAGTAGCTCTTGAGTAATTTTTACAGGCTTCACATATTTGTTCAAAAGTAGCTTTTGAAATGTCCCCTGCTCCTATCAGATCCAGAGCATCCATGTCCTCCTCACTGATTCCCTTCAAAAATAGTAATTTGAGGGAGTCAGGTGGTATGTCAGTGGTGTGTCTTGACTTCTAAATGTAGAACAAGAACCTTTCCAAATAGTCTTCCAATGGTTCATCCTCTTTTTGTGCCATTCTGTAGATTTCATCACCTCCTTTGCTGCTTGGTCTACAATAATCCTGATACTTCTCAAGGAATTTCTCCTTCATTTGTGCCCACGTGGTTACAACATTTCTTCCCAATCCCATGAACCATCTCAAGGCTGAATCCTTGAGTGTAGCTAGGGAAAAATTCAATTTATGTGCATCAATAGTATAATCATATCTTCTACACAGAACATCAAACTCAAAACAAAAAGGTGTCTGGGTCTTCTTCCATGGATCCATGAAAGTTGGGAAAGGATGAGGGAGAAATATTCTTCATACCAGTAGCTACATTTTTTTAGTGATGGGGAACTTGAAGGTGGTTTCCCCATTTTGAGCATTTTGATTTACTTCTTTTGCCATCCCAAGTTGTTTAGGAGCATCTTCAGAGCCTTCACTTGGAGGATTGTCTTCGAAAAAGAAAACCTAGTACATAGGTTTCTTCTTTAGAATCTTCATAGGTAAATGAAGAGATCTGTGCTACTTATGGATTAGGTAAAAATATACCATGGGCATCCCTTGGATGGTGCATGCATCAACTACTTAACTCATTCAATGGAAATTAGTAGGGGGTTTAGTTTGAGGTGAATTCCTAAAACCTAGACTGCTTCTAAGAAATGAAAAACCCTCTTCAAAAAACTCATAACTTGCAAGTATCCCTGACAATGACGCCAAAAATGGTGGTGCAAATTAACTCACAACAATTAGTATGTTGTTTATTAATCCACAATCATTTAATTATCAGACCTAGGGATGTAAACTTTCAATATTGCCAGTGTTGTATGCACAGTTACAGATGTTGGGAGGTATAAGGGAAAATTGTTGTCACTACAATTAGGAAATACAATACTAGAAATGAACTAGTTTATGACTGGAAATGAATACTATGGCTATCATCAAAGCATGTAAAAGACAGATCATAAATAAAGAATAAGCTGTTGCTAAATCTAATCTAATCATGCAAGAAACTATAACAACAAATAAAAGGAGAGGGTTAACAAACCACAAGTGGGCCCTACCTTGGGTACTAATCCCTCCTAAGGCTTGTGTCTAAATTTTTTTAGCAGAACTCAGATTTTATTCAATATCATGAATATTACAAATGGAACATACAACAAAATCTCTATCTATGGATTGATCCCTTTCTACAGCCTTAGCATTCATTTTATATTCTTCCTTTTACGTGAAGAGACTGAATCATTACTAAAAATTACAATTTGATTAAGTACAAGATCATAACCAAGCAATCCAGAGATTCTCATGCATACAACATAACCGTTAAAAGGTGTCCTCATACAATGACATAACTTAACAAACTGATCAATTTAAACAACCAATTATCAAATTAAATCAACTAGTTCCTTGTTGGAGTTGTAGAGCATAATCAGGTGATGGCATTGAATCTTCTTTGTTTTCTCATAACTTCTCCTTTAGCAACACATGAAAACTCAGGTGAAGTGTCCACGTTGCTCAAGTATTTCTAAAATTACGGTCTTGTATATGCATGTGACCTCCCTTGGCTATAGGTGATTTGTTGTGGACGAGTCCCAGTTTTACATTGTGGATGAAGTTTACATTTGGCTGCATGTTAGTGGATACACATAACAACTCTTTGAAAATCAATTCTGACATTTATTCAAAGTACTATTTAATCATCACATTGCATTCAGAAGAATAAATGCATCCATAATCCACAAAATAAAGTAAACTTAGTAATAATTATATTAACTAATATAAGTGACATAAGTTCAAGATATATTAGATATGTTCAACAGTATATGGGAAACACAAGTTCAGGGGGTACACATGGATAAACAAAATACAACAGATGAGGCTTTTTGAATAGTAAATAAAAGGGCTCATCACACTACTTTCAAATTCATAAGTGAAGTGTCACTTTAAGGTGCCTTTTGAGCGACCAACTACTGCTAATTTTCTTCTGTAGGTGTCTCTTGGGAAATAAATTCCTTTTGCATCATCAAAGCTTGGTTTAAAATTCCATTATGGCATGTTGCTTGGTTGTGTGGAAGATGATGAGGGAAACACCACTCATAATATTGCACAAGATTGTTTTGAATAAGAACCAAAGCTTGGGATGAGCTGTTGAAATGTTCTAATAGAAGGAAATTGGTTTTTTTTTTTATTTACAGCTTGGGATGGAGGCTTGTTTTGTTAGTAAGGGGTTTTATTTAGTTGGTATGGAGGTTGATAAGGCTTGAAATTTTGGGCTTAATGGATCTTAAGGGATACCATATCATTCCTAAAATTTTGAAATTGTTTCATTACTTCCTACAATTCAGTTGAATTACTTGAGGAGGTGGATGCTTCATTGGAGCTCTGGTTTCTTGGTGCTGGGACATGTGCTAACTCAGGGGTTCTATTAGGGTTTTCAATTTCTAGGTAAATAGGCATGTGAGCAAGTTTCCCAGCCTGAATCAAATATTTTTCATCTCTAATTTCCATGGGATAAGCACTCGGCAATGTTACACCCCCATAAATTGAATCATTACAACAATATCATAATTTAAAGCTCTTAAAAGTAAACAAAATAACCTACTACATTTGGTCTTACAAGGGCTGGAATTATCTCTTAGGTCTTCTAAAATCTAAAATTGATGTCACCTATGAGCTCATTGAGAGCCCTCTTTATGTTATTATGCTCCAACAAGGAGAGGTTATATACCTTTTCTTCAAACTGATCGTAAAGGGTTATTCCCAACTGATTCCAATTAGTGATTGACCATGTAGTCAAGCTTCTGAACCATTGCAAAGCTCTTCCCTTGAATGAAGAGGCTAATATCCTAATAAACACATCTTGTTCAATAATTCTATGGATAAAATATACATTGCAATGTATTGAATGTGGTATACTAGAGTGATCTGATTCTCACCAATGAAGAAAGGGACACTCTTAAGTGTAAATGCTAGGATGGGATTCTGGGCTTTAAGAGTGAGAGGACCGTTACTAGTAAAATTAACAAATGGTTGATTCTGTGGTGCTACCATTATGATAAGTCTGAGAAATCTACTAGACTACAAAAAAGGTCTACCAGGAGGTGGTGTGGACAGAGTCCTATTTGGAGCTGAAGGTGACCTTCAAATTATTCTTCCTCTTCTCCTCTTTCTAGATGACACTTCAGGTACTCATACACTCCTTCTGCTATTCTATACCATGTTTGGATCCTTATCATTAACTTGAGACACTTTAACTTCTGAAACCAATTGATTTTCTACTTAGATTCTCCAAATGTGTTGCTGTAGGGCCTCCAAAGGTCAATATTCTACCAAGATACACACCCAAACTTGATAAAACTAGAAATATTAACTCCTAGGTCCCACCGCGCATGCCAAAATTGTTATCACCAAAAAATAACATCCTTTGATATGTCATGAACTATGGATGGGCATTCAATGGTTTGGGTAACATGGGATTATATCAAGGTTTGGGACCCCTTTAAATGAGACAGTGCTCTAGAGAAAGGATGGTTCCTTTACATATTCCTAGCGCTATAACTACTCCTAGAAGGGAAAATGCAACTACCTAACACTAATCTATGTTTCCAAGGGACCAAGGAGAGAGGGATATGCATGAAATTAAGATCCTAAACTAAGAGAGGTGATAGCACCAAGAACAGGGGTGGAGAGATCCCTAGTGAGTGAAAATAAGAAGAAAACGAACTAGGAGAGGGAAAACAAAAGTGCCACAGTCCAAAAAAACATTCAAATATCTATTTTCGTGGAGAAAAATAGATTTGAGTCTAACAAGAAGAATAAAATGTTCACAATATATCTACAAATAAAAAGTAAGGTAAGAAAAATAATATGACACAATTTAGGGTAGAAAAAGCCACAAAACACGTATTTTATTTCTCAAAAGGATGCAAAATCCATTACAAAGTAGACATAAGAATCCTTTGCACAATGCTCAAAGTCAAGGTTTGTAACTAAAAAAATCTTTGGAACAATTTTGGCAGATTTCCTTTACGTTTCAAAATATCAACCCCTAAAATGAGGGGTCTTTTACATTATATAGAGAGAAATCCTCTAATTTTCTTCACCAACTGACAACCTACATTAACTCTCTGAAAAGAGGTATGGGAACCCATGTAAATTCCACTTCCCAAGGGTACCTTACTTGCACATGAAGCCATCAATGCCATACCTCATTAAACAGGTTGTTGAGCTACTCTATATCACATTCATTAATTCTCGACCCGTCGTTGATGTTCCTGTATTTAGTTGGCTGCATACATTTTCCCCCCGAATGGTAGCATTTGGTATCCAATTGACTGGTTGTATAATCTTAATGGTGCTAGTTGGGAATATGTTCTTTGCTATCCTTCGGTTGTGAATCCATATAATTGGTTGGTAGCACATTTTCCTTGTAACCAGTAGGTAGTGATTGTATTGTCGCCTTCTTCATTACCCTGATCTGCTCCACCTTCACAATGGGATGATAGCATGCCTTTGCTGTCACTTAGTAGCATAAATTTTCTACCAGATGATACCATCTGTACATGCTACCGATGTCACTCACTTTATTTCCTGACCGGGCCACTTCTTTTGTGAACATGCTACCAGCCGATAACATCTGTACGTGCTATCGACTGGTAGCATCCAAAGATGCCCTACTTTTGAGTAGAAAAAGTGTGATGCTTAGTAGAAGGAAAATATGAGGTTCTCACATGAGAACATGGCACAATCAAAGGCACAGAACGATAGTAAAGGACATGTGCGCGAAAGACAAGGATTGGTTTGGGACTTAGCTGTTTTCACATGTACGGGCTATTTTTAGAGATAGCATGTAGAGCACACAAACCATATAAAGAATTGCATGACATGCATAGGATATTTTTTGGAAGAGCGGATACTAAGTGATTTACATGGGTTCAAACTAATAATAGAATTGTTACTACCAATTAACTAGAAGAGGTCTATTATTAGCACCACTTGCATGTGTGGCTATTAGTGTAAAAGTGCATGGCTATTTTTAGCATGCGACCTATTTTAGGAATTATGTAAGTGGTGAAGGGCAAGTCCCCACCCTTATAAATATGTAGTGATCTATGTAGAATATAAGGATGATGTGTGAGAATTGAATTTTTGTGAGGTTATGCTGCTAGAACTGATGCGGTGCATGAGCTTATGGTATTACTTGTTGTAATAAGCTTCTGTGTATTTATTGTGTTTAATATAATGGAGTGTATTGGCTGAATCAGAGTATTGATCATGATTATAATTGGTTCTTGCATGATTTAATTCATTATGGATATTATTTAAATCTATTAGTCTTTAGATCTAGATCTGGACATGCTCTGTAGAATGTTATATTATGGATCTAAATGCATTAATTCTTCATCATAGCTAACATCCTACAATAATGACCCTAAAGAGGGGCCTGATACCTTTCACCGCGCTTCAAGTGAGCGCTCCGTCTAGGCTGAGTGATGTGCCATCGTGCCTGGGTTATTACTGGTAAAATTCTAGGCTGCATCAACTACTAGTATCCCTACGTCATTTCTCACTTGTGACTTTCTGATCCTTTGTCACCCATTTGCTCCTACTACTAGCCAGTAACTTGCTATAATTATCTCGTTCTGGTAGCAACTTTTGCTACCTTGCATTCATTTTCTCGATCATAAATCACTTGACCACAACTTAGCCATTGTAACTATCCCAGCTCACTGCATCAAATCAACTCGGTCACAACTTGGCCGAGCCATCCATGAGATGACCTAGTCTCTAAATTACACACACTCCATTATGATTGCCAACACCCAAGTTTGCATGTTAGTCCATTTTACACGAGGTACAAAAATGGATAGCAATTTCATGCAAAAAATAATATGATATCATGGATCAATTACAAAACACGCACATTGAGAATATCTATACTTGAGCCACTGAATCCATTGTGCACAAGGATATTATTTAATCTTTATAGGAAAATATACTACCAACTGATATTAAACCTTCTCACTTTTCTTTTATTGTTACATCTATGAGTGATAGTGAGCATATTATCGTCTTTATTAATGATGAAGTGCCTTGATGAGATAGTATTGATTAGTGTTTTCCCCCTGCACATTCAAGTCAACATTTACAAAATATAGATAAAAATCGTTCGTATAAATAATGGTTCAAGATGTAGTAAGTCTTTTCTTTCATAATTAGATATTATAGACATGCACTCACTAAATTTGATATAATCATTATACGATTTGAAAGATAACATAGAAGAGCTCTTAGATTAATTAATTTCTAAATGTAATTAATTAATTTCTAAATGTAATTTGGTCCTGAATTTATACATATAGAATGTTTATTTATATATAATGAATTGAGATATAATATTATACTTGGGAGAGCTTAGAAACATGATATGGGAGTTGACCCATCCACCATATATTGTTTCTTGAATTTTATACATGAATGAGTTATTTATACATGTCATGTTAATGATGCGACATTAAGATTTTGTAAAATGGTTGAGCCTTGATGTCTTTGTACCTTGAAGGAGAATCAACCAAATGTATTTGGTATCGCATGGAATTATACCAATGGATTAAATGGCCACCTTTAATATCAATTCTATAGTTAATTTAATTTAGATATTACTAATGTGTAAATGATAATTCAGAATAACAAAAACATATATTCACAATTCTAAATTATGCAGGGATAATAAGATTTCTCAACACACTTATAGAAAGGAGAATAAAAACATAATTAGGGTTAGGGTTTTAGAAAAATATTACCAAACTACTAGGCTCAAACTATGTGACAATGGACTAAAACTAGATTAGGAGGTTATGTAAAGTATCATAAACTTGTTTAAAAAATAGAGATATATGAAATAATGTGTAAGGTAAGATCATCTAATAGGGGACATGTTCATCAAATAAATATGTTTGAGGATCACCAATGTGTCCTCTAGGGTTTGAATATGTAATCTAACTCAAGGACCTCCTTCACCTATGTCTTTGACTCATTTATTATATTTGGATTTTTGCGATGATATTTTTATACCTTTATGTATCTTCTCTTCATTTATCAACCAAAAAATGTTAGTCATTTTATGTGTTGCAAAAAACCTCACCAAATCCCCACAGGTGTCATAAATATTGCATTATGTATAAAAATACCCCAAAGAGGGATCAAGCCATATGTAATTCTCCCCAATTGTATGATGATGTGAAGGTCAGAAAAATTAAACAAGATGGAGTCCTCATTTTTATCTACAACACTTGGAATTGATGTTTGGATTGATTTTAAAACCCCAAAACACATAAAATCATAAAAAATAAAAAGGAAGAGGTGTAGACACCTATTTTTGGTATAGCACCCCCTCTGTCATCTCACATTCATCCAATTTCCATTCTTGCTTCTCTTTCTCTTAAATTAAATAAAATCTTATTTATTTCTCACATTATTTGATTAATTATCAAATGGGCTCCATGTAGACCCATTTGATAATTCAACTTTTGGCGTATCCCCATCCTTCACAAATTATTTAATTCATGGGTATTAATACACCCATCCGACACCTTATTTTTAAAATGGAATCTTTATCTCACCCACAATGTCAATCATGCTCCCCACTCCATCTAATAATTCAAGCCGTGGTCCCCACGTGATCACATCATATCCCTAACTCAGATTACTTTACTCAACCCCAGTTACTTGTTAACCCTAAATCTAACCTCACATCTGAGTTATAAATATGGGTTTCTCTCCCATATTTCAAAAAGGGACTTAAATTAATAGAGGACTGAAGAAAAAAAGGAGAGAAGAAAGATCTTAATTAAGTTCTGCCAGTTTAAGAAAGAAGCCTTTACCATGGTTAATTATCTTACCATCTTGATGTTCAGTTCATCTCCATAATGGAGCACAAGCTAAATTCCCTCATCATTTTAGTTACTTTTCATTTTATATTCCAGTTATTACTACTGTTCATGATTTATTATCTTGTCTAACATGGGGGTTGACATCCTCCAAGGGAGTTAAAATCCTCTTGGAACCGAAACTGTCTGGGAAACCCCCGCATATTGTAATCTAATCTTATCTGTTTCAGTTTTACAGATCTAGCTTCTTTATACCATACATATATCAACTTTGCGCCTGTATCTTCCATCGTCATCTCCAAGGTCTCCACTAAGCTCCTTGTATACTTCGAAGTTTAGTGCTCCCTTGATTGGCTCGTACACTCATCTGGACAAGAAGCTAGAAGTCTCTCTAGATCAACTATTTGGCATGCCCCGGTGGGACCAGATCCTAGATCTAGTCATTTTGTTTTTTATTTTACTCATCTTGTCTAACTTGCTTGTTTGCATGGTCTTAATATTCGTTGATCTCAAGCTGTAGCACAATCCATCGTTTAAGTCACCTCAGAGGTACGTGCTCTTTATTTTCTGTTTACCCGCATGGGAAATGAATCTGGAAATTGACCTTATGACTTGATGTTTATTTTCAAACTTGGTTTTGCATTAAATATCATAAATATCACAATTAATCGTCATTAAAAGATTAGTATTTGGAGGATAAAAATTTATATCTGGTTTAATATTGATTAATTTTGTAGCTCATTCCATCTATCTGGCTTATGATATTATCGTGGGTTTTCTTTGGATGATCGTTAATATACAATCTCATTTATATTATTTTATATAAAAATATTAACCTTCATTATAAGGAAAATAATAATAATAATCTCTTTTAATAAAAAACATTATGAAATAACATTGAATTAAGTTATAATATATTAAAAAAAATAAAATTATGAAAGAAATTAGAATTAAATTATAAAAAAATGTCATTCAATATTGAAATGTAATCCACATCCATGGAATGTCTACAATCTCCGATTAATTGTATATGTCCATGTTTAGTTCTCTTTTTCATGTGATTCGCTTTATGTCATCACACATGTAAAAATTTGTGTCCATGTGTGGTATGACCCACCAATTTTAATTCACTCATCCTTTAGGTAGGTCTTAGGTTTCATTTTATTAGTTGGGCTTTTTAGTCACGAATCTGTCATTTTATTAGTTGGGCTTTTATAGTCATGTCATTTTATTAGTTGGGATTTTTTTTAGTCATGTCATTTTATTAGTTGAAGTTTTTATAAGTCATATCACTTTATTAGTTTATCTTTTGTATAAGCTATTATTTCATTAATCTAATTTATCTTTTTGACTCAATTGCTTCCTTTATATTATTTTATAGTCTATCGTTTAATTTTTGTCGCTTATTTACTCGAATGAAATAGGAACATTAAACTACAATTTTGTTAATTAATTAGATTAATTAATTATTTTATTTTTATTTATTTACGACGACACCATTTGTAAAATTTATAAAGTCATTTTTTTAACTACCTTAACTAATAGCATTTATTATCTTCTTGCAGGATAATGTCTATAACCTCATGAAAAGAACATTACGCTGTCAAAGACCAATGTTTAAATCAAACACACCACACAAAATACTTTTACCGACCTTATCTGCAAACATAGACGGTGCCATTTTAGGTTACTCAGGTGTTCTTGGCCACTGACCATCGCCTCCAAGTATGCCAACATCACATGCTGATCAAATAGACCGAATTTGTTTATTCAATCCAAATCCCCCTTTCCAGTCATGAACTCTAGGTGCACTTTTAAGGTCACTAGATGTTCCGGGTCCGTGATTAATACCTCTAAACACGTGCAATCAAATAACACTGATAAGCGATTCTCCAGGTATTTCTCATTTTTTCTCTATTTTCTCTTTTCTGCATCGAAATTTCCCTTTTCTGAGTGTCTATCTGCATCGAATATCACATTTCATTTTGGTCTAAAACAAACCTTTTGCATCCTGCTTGATCACATAGCTTAAGTAAAGAATTTAACTCTTTACATTTCACTTATCACACACTACCTGAGACTGCACAAACATAATTAACACATCAAAACATTCCTCTCACCTGGTTAACTGATTGGGACTTAAACACCCAACAGGAAACCATCTCAGACATCTCCCAATCCATAACTACTTGAAACCAACCTTAGACTCCTTTAGGTACCTTCATTACCTACTTTTCTTTTCTGTTCACATCCTCTAAATTAATCATGAGGTTGAAAAATATTCTTCTTGATTTTTTTGTCAACAACATACATAAACAGATGTTTCTCTATTTCACACCTATTGTCACTCTCTCCCAAATCGAGACAAAACACCAATCTACTCTATCTAATAAAATTACTTCCTCTGATGATCTCACTCAACAAGATTCTAAACTCAAAACCACATGCCTTCAGTTACTCAATCTCTAGTCTCCATGGTTTCACCTCATGAGAACCATGTCATACAAAATTCTCCCCACCTTGACACCAACCCTCATATCCCTCGTCAAGCCAATCTTCCTAAATCAATCACACCACCATCTCCTGCTCCTCTAGATACACTCAAATCTCCTCCTAACCCCATATATGACTTCTTACTTCCAAAAATATCCTACAATATCTCAATCCTCCCAATCTCCAAAATTGGTGGATCGCATTCCACCCACATCCCATTTTGACAATTCCATTAATAGGCCTGCTCCAGCCGTCTCAAATTCTTAACACATATATCCCAACAACCTTATCGTCATGCCCTTATCGCTCAACACCAAACCTATGCAACAATCCCAACCTGTGACACATGTTAGTCCTTGCCAAGCAGCTCCCCAAACACCTACATATCCACAAATTAATCAATTATCTTATCAAACCATTTGCAAACATCCTATCCACAAACTTATCAACCACCTTATCAGACACTTCACCAAACTACCCACACACCCACAAACACATTATTTTCACCTTATCAAACTACTTTTCAAACCACACAAATGATCCAATCTCAACCTTACAACATCTTGAGTGATTCAATTCACGCCTTAATGAATCAGTTAGCCAGTTTAGAAACCCTTACCGTAGCACCCAAGAACACCTTATCCTATGAACAAATTTGTAACAAACCGATTCATCCGTCAATTCCAATTAAACCTATACCCTCCTCATTGGAAACTTCCTACATTTAATAAGTTCAACAATAAAGAATATCCCCAACAACATCTCCTCGCATTTAAACATGCATGTTGTCTTATTGTGCATGATCATGATTTACTTCTTCGCACTTTCCCCATGTCTTTGTTCTGGTCCCGGGTTGGACTGGTACAACAGTATCCCACGACATTCCTTATTCTCTTTCACTCAACTTGCATAGTTGTTCTTAGAACACTTTTCTATCAATATCACACGTAAAACCACTATCGCTGATCTATATACCATTTGATAGTATGAAGAATGAGCCCATCACCAACTTCATCGCACGGTGGCATGATGTTATAAACCAACTATCCTTCACTATCCCACAAACCGAACTCATCGATTTATTCTCACATTCGTGTGCCAAACATATATCATCCACTTTACAGATCCAATCATTTTGAACCTTTGATGAAGCTTTCACAATGGCTCGTAAGCTCAAAACCTGTGCCATTGAGCAGGGTCATCTTAAACTAAGTTCAATTAAACCAAAAATTGAATCCACCAAACCATTCACACATAATGATGCAAGTTCAAGGCTGCGGCCAACACTGTGGTCATTGAACCTTCATCCCCATCTACACAAGCACATGGTCTCAACAATTATCTCCTCAATAAACAACCAACTACACTCCTTTAGGAGAATCATATAGTTTTATATTTGATAAGTTGATGAGCGTAAAATCCATCCAACTTCCTCCCATACGACCCTATGGACAACTCGTAAGCCAAGCCTATTTGGTATCATGAGGCCCACTTTTGTAAATATCATGGAGTCAAAGGTCACGACATTGAGAGATGTCATTCCTTCAAAGATTGTGTCCAACAACTTGTAAATCAAGGGGATATCCAAATTGATACCTCCACTGCGCAAACTAATCAACCACCAACAAATCAAGCCACGCCCTTTACATCTCAACTATCAAACACTTGTATGGTTGACACTGTTAATCAAGATCTTATCTTATCACCAACTCCGCATGTTCCCATAATGGACATCATTCCCACCTCTTATTCAGAACCTGTCACACCTACATCAACTTTCACTACCTATCCTAAACATACACCTTCTCCTATCCTTATCACATCCACATCAAATTTAACTATACCATCCACTTCTGTCACTTCAAACATACCTCAATATACCACATTAGATTCATCCTTAGCACTTATTTCAGCCCCACTCATATCCACACATATCCCTACATCTCCCCCATGTATTTCTTGAACCACATCTGCCTCAAATACACCTGTTACTACACCTACATTATTCATAACCATCCCAACTAAACTCAGTTCTACTAACATGCACCCTTGTAACCCCACCTTCAACATCAACTCCCTTTAGCAAACATATCATTCTTACCCCTCGAAACATTTATGAAACAACCAGTCCCTTCTACTTCTACATCTGAAAATGCTCCTACATTTTTTGCATTACCCATACCTATAAGGTCTACTCCATCAGTTATCACATCACTCACATCTCCACATATATCCAAAAGTGCTTACATCTTTATCTATGCCAACGACCCCTATGCCTATCATGTCAACAAGTCCACCTATCTCTACCTTGAAAAACTTTCCCATGGCCATCATCACCCAGTCTACCCAAATACTCTTTACCCTATCCTTCTATCACACTAACCAAATCCTCTCGATTTGCAACCTTATCTAATATACCCTTTGGATCACCTACTGTACCAACACATCCACCTAAATCAAATAAATATGCTTTACCTTCTCCCTCTAAAAAATCAACTCTTCCCATGCCAAAACCGAAACAATCCACATCTCACATAGATATCATTAACCACATCATACAAACACATATCTCTTCATTAACATCCTCGTCTTGTTTTAGGACATTTTCTCCATTAATAACCACACCACCGCTATCAGATCCTCTGGTTGAAATTATTGTCATCCTTGCTAGAGGTAAATCTTCTTGGTTGAAGTCTAAGGCTCGGGGAAAACATCCCCGACAATCCCCTTGTGCATCCTCAGAAACATTCAAGTTTTCCCTCTTCTCAACAATCCAATGCCACAACATCTATTTCAGGATTAGTCTCTCCATCTACGACATCTTACAATAATCAATCCACATCCAAACAATACCATCCTTCAACTAAATTTTATTTGTCCTCCACAACATGAAATTCACACATCCAATCTACATCCACATTTTCTTCTAACTCCAAGCTGAGACATCCCATCAAAACCCATAAGAGTTACCTTCCCCATGACACTTCAATGGGGTCATACGCAGATATCTTTTGACATTTAACTTGAACATTTGCCATCAAACTTCCTCCTATAAAGCCTTTAATCCCTATGGTCCCAAGCCATCATGGTTCAATTCTAATTGCAGTTGCACCTATCATCGTACCCCAGGTCATGACATCGAACATTGTAAGGCATTTCGGACAATCATCCACAACCTTATTGAGAAATATGATTTTCTCATTTAGGGAAAAGTTCCTTTTCCATCTACCTTAAATCCAATCCATATCCCATCTGTCGGATCTCCCATGATCCCTTCATCCACATCATCGCTTAACATCCCTCCTACACATGAAATTCCTCCTAAGGAAGGTCCTTCATTGTTCATCAATACCACTTATCTTACTAAGCACACTTGTGGTCTCTAATCATTTATCCCATCCAAATATAAAAAAATCTCATCTAAACTCTTTCGACATCCTTTAACTCCTTCACATTTAACTTATTGGGGGAACAACCTTCCCTCACCCTTGGGCATCTCATCTGTACAACCCCTTTGTTAGTAGGGGATTTTTCTCTTTGACATTGTTTTATTTACTTTCTTCACATCCATCCAATCTAAATTAATTATATCCAGATCCTCATCTCATTCAAAGCCCTCCTTTGAGGCCATATTTGTTCTTTTATGTTTGTGCTCCTTTTGGGAGTATCATCTTTTTCATTGAATCCCTCCTTTGAGGCCATATTTGTCTCTCCATTGAAGGACCTTTTTCTCTAAGTCCACCTTTGTGGCTATATTTGTGTCTCTTCTGGGGCACCATCTATTTTGAAGTCCACCATTGTGGCTATATTTGTGTCTCTTTTGGGACATCGTTTATTTCATCAAGCCATCCTTTAAGGCCATGATTGTCCTTTTATGTTTATGTCTCTCTTAGGGAATCATTTATTTTAATTAAATCCACCATTTTGGTAATATGTTTGTTTCCTTCAGGACATAGTTTTTGTTTCCTGCGTGGCTATCATCTCATCTTATTGCAACTAAACTATCTTTTCTCTCATGGTGGTAAACCACAAATGGAACCTCTTAATGTATTGCACTTGCGACCAGTCTACGGTTAGCATATCTACCAATAAGAACTTAGTTACATCCTTAGATTGTTCTACCATATTTAGCCCCTTCCATTTATCATTGTAATAATTTGAATTATGTGGTCCGCCTTCATTAGTTTGATATGATACCGTAACCATTACATCCATTACCTTCTCATTCTCCTATTTCAGCCATGCGAAGGGTCCAGGGTGTCTCTTGTACATTCCTTATCCCCTCTTAAGTGGTTTACTTAACTATTCCCAGCTCTCCCCCATGTGAAACTCAAACTCATGTATGTAAAAGGAAAAATCAAAGTTATCAAAAATAGACTAATCCCTCAAAGGACAACTATTCATGTAAATACAAAAGAAAAGAAAAGAAAATAATACAAATCAAAATAAAAAAATAAACCGATCCCTTGAAGGATGGCTATCATATTATTCTTGTCATCTATATTATGTATAAAGTATACCATGCCCTTGAACGATGGCTACTATATTATTATGGCATCTAGAAGGTTTTCCACATTGATCAACCTTATTTTATCAACATTTTCTGAAAGCTTCCCGCATTGATCCACTTTCTACTCTTTTTCTTTCCCTTTCCCAGAGTTAGGGCATAAACTTAAGGAACACCACCTTTGGAGATCCCTCTTCCCGCATACAAGTTACATCTCAATCCCTTTGTCATGTCAACATTAGGATTACGAGCATCTTTCATCCATATTTCCCTCATGATATTTTGGTATAACTAACTATCGTTGGTTATGTATTAACACCTGCTATTGGCTGCAAGTGCAATGCCTTGAGTGGTAACCCTTTCTTGTTTATCTCTAATCCAGTTCGAAACATAGTTTCCCTGGACGCCCTTGCTATAACTATGTTCCATTCATCTCATCTAGACCATCTTTTATAAAAATCACATCAAATTTCACACTATGGGTTCTATATCTATCCATCATCTCCAGGAATGCGTTTGCAAATACACTTTTCAGTTTTGTGAATTCTACTTGATCACCATTGCAGATTTGTGAATCCTACTTGAGGATCCTTCTCAAGGCAAGTTCGTTATCCTGCAGCTCCTTATCTCTCAACATGTTCAACAACATGTCTTTGATCCATTTCTCCTCACTCTCCATGTCCACTCATCACCATTTGTCTCCACATCATCCTTCTCACCTTTCTATGCCCCTTGCATGATGCCATATATCTTACTTGTCTTTCCTCTTGAGTTTCTCTTTTACTCTTCCGCTTTCAATTTGACAATCTTGCTTGACCATCCATATAGCCAGAGAACCTTAGTTAAGGTATATCTTCTTCCTTGGATCCTCCCATTGTAGAAGCTTCTCCACCATTTCCTCTTTCAACAAATGTACAATCACCACCACAAACATTCGTTCCACTCCTCCTTTTCTGCTTAACACTCTTGCATCATCACTACCACCACGTGGGAATCCTAGTTAAGGATTGCCCTTACACTCTCCATCTACACTCGCATATGTTCCTCCATCCATTCATGTCACACTCCTTTGTTTCCTTGTTATCACTTTGATATCACCTCCTTTCATCTCTTGTTCCATTTTGGAATACATTGCTCAGTCTTTTCATCATTCTTCTTCTTGTTCGGTTTGGTGATCCTACTTAATCTGTCTCCGTCACAGGGCAATCTTACTTAAGAGTTTCTCTTAAGAATGGTTGGTCCATCTAATCCTTCCATCTCTCATCATCTCTTCCTCATCTTCTGTCTCTCGGCTCTCATCATATCCGTTCACTCCAACCAATCATTCCACACCTGCATCCAATACAATGTTGTCTTTTTCTTTCCATATTGTCACTGTCGGTTTGGTGGTCTTACTTTAACCCTCCTACGGCATGGTCAATATTACTTAAGAGTCCCTCTTAAGCATGATTTTTCATCCTGCACTCCCCCGCTACCCCACATTCTCTCTATCTACATTTTCTTGTCATTCCCCATCATCACATCCTCTCACCTCCTCTTTCATTCTTGCAAACACCAATTCTTACTAGTCCCTTTTTCATCTCCATCATCCATTGTTGGGTAATCTTACTTAACCGTTGCTTCTCTATTCATTTCATGTCTTGTTTCTTCATTTCTCTCTCATTCATTCTCATCCACTGCATCCCTCTCCTCATCTTCATATTCCTACACATCGTTATCCCTCCTTTCTTTATTCTTTCCACTCCGTCTTCTAGGGTTCTCCCACATATATACTCCCATGTTTACCCATCATTGTCATTGATCTTCCCCTAACATTCTTTCGTAATCACCATCTTCTATTTCCATGCTAGTAATTATTGGTGGACTTCTCCCAAAAATCACTCATCCCCATTCCACACAACTTGAATCCTTTTTTTTGACCTCCTCAATTCTATCTTCATTCCTTCCTTCCTTTGTGTCCTCTGATCATTATCGGAGGGACTTCTCCTAATGTCCCTTCATTGGCATTTCACCCTCCCGTTCTTCATTTACTTTCTGCCTTGTCTTATCTTTTTTCTCATCCTTTTCCTGCTGATCATTATTGGTGGATTTCTCCTAACATCTATTCATTGACATTGCCTTTCCTATCCCTTCCTTTCTTTTTCCTCGCCACCATCTCTATCTTCCATTCTTCCTTGCCAATTTCTTCATTTTCTTCATCATACACCTTCTCTTTATTTTCTTGTCATCAAGCATATCCTCATCTCATGCATCTTCATTTCTTTTCCAATCGATTTCATTCCTTCCCTCAAGTTTCTCTTTACGTTCCTTATGCTTCTCACTATTTACCAAATATCTTCATTCTTGGTTCCCTTCCTTCTGCATAATTTTCTTCGTTGTCTTCTCCTCCTTTCTGATCTTCATCTTATTTCACTTCCTCTACATCATCCTTCTTCCCATTTTACCTCGCCCTTCCTCCTTACTTCCCCATTGAAAACCTGACTCTTCAACGTATATCCCATTTCCTTTATCATCTCATCATCCACATGCATTTCCATGCGTAGTCAGTTCCGTATTCTTTGCCTTGGATTTCCTCACTATGATTTGTTTCCCTCAATTTTCATTTGCTCTATCATCTCTTTCATTTTCCATTACCTCTCTGTTTTCCTCTGCTCCAACCTTCATCATGCACTTTTCGTCTTGAATAACTCTCTCCATTTTTCATAATTTCATCCTTTGCTCTGTTCTTTTCTTGTCTTCTCTTTGTTTATCCTTCTTCATTTCCCCCTTTTCCTATAATTCTTCCTTGTTATCTTCTTCCTCCCCTTTCATTCCTTATTTTCTCCTCCTCCATCTTCATCCCTCTATTCCATATCCCTTGTCGCCTTCATATTCAATCTTTCTTGCTCTTCTCATAATCAACCAATCCTCATGTTTATTCCCTTTTCTCTTTCTCAACATCCCTTACATCTGGCTTTCCCAGTCAATGCCAATGTTTCTCCATGTTTATGTATCTGCCATCTATCCCTTTCATTACCGTTCTTGTTCTTCTCTTTGCAACATTGACCTCTTCTCCTTTTGAGAACCTTGTCACATCTTTTATCTTCGCCTAGTCCTCTTGTAGGGACATCATCATATCCATTTATAAGAATCTCTTCCCATCTTCTGTTTGACATTTTTGTCTTGGAAGATACCATAATAGCCATCACCTATCTAATCTTGTTCTCTTCCATGCATATATTTTCTCTACTTTTGTTTTGTCTTACAGGATGACTATCTATGATCATTTTCTCCTTGCAGGTCTGGCAGTATGAAAAACAAGTAGTTAAATTGGGGTCAATAACGATGACAATGACAACAACAACACACTGCGATAGGAACTTTCCTTTACTGGACCATGTATGTACACTACACACAATAGCAACTACACACATGTTCCACCTACGTCAACTCTCATCATTATTTTATGTGCATTTTTCTATCCTATCTAGAATCCATCATGTCCACATTTTTCTTTTTGTCATTCCACACTTGAGTCTATTCTTATTGACAACATCTTCTTCTACACTGTACATAGATATCTAGGTACGTATATCTATCTACTTTATGTTACCGAGTTTTCTGCTCACCAACATAAAGAGGGGGGGAATTATAGACACAAAATCATGCACTTTAGGCATTATTTAGCCCGGTCTTATACTACTATTTAGAAGGTTCTCAAGTGAATAAAGTACAAATTAATCAAAACCTTTTGGCCACCTTTATTTTGATATTTTATTTTGTCATTCCCGCATATTTCCTCATACATATCCACCTATTTTGCAACTATCCCAATATTTAGCCTAAACCTAGGTGCTTCAAGGCACTGTACTGGTCTGTAGCACCTCGGGGTGCCCTGGTCCCATCTGGGGTGCCCCGATCCATGTTCCACTTGTCCTGCTTCTTTCTTAGGTGATATTCTAGTCATTTTTCATCCTTATCTTTTTCCTAATTCATTGCCATGTCGGGGTTAATTATTAGAGCAAGAGAACCCTATAAATATAAAGCCTTATAAGACCATAATAAGGGTCCTATCATCACATACTACGGATCACTCCATCTAGAGTTGCATCCATTGCATTATTTGTATCCACATAGTGTCATGCATCAAGGTTAGGAGATCTGCATCAACACACACAACATATGGGGATGGATTCTATTCTATCCCATACACACATGTTATTACATTTTCTATAGTTATTATTGTAGACACCTATTTTTGGTATAACGCCCCTCCATCATCTCACATTCATCCAATTTCCATCCTCGCTTCTCTTTCTCTTAAATTAAATTAAATATTATTTATTTGCT
Source organism: Taxus chinensis (assembly GCA_019776745.2). Taxonomy (NCBI): domain Eukaryota; kingdom Viridiplantae; phylum Streptophyta; class Pinopsida; order Cupressales; family Taxaceae; genus Taxus; species Taxus chinensis. The sequence goes on from CM034152.1 coordinate 554,130,451, forward strand.
CACATTATTTGATTAATTATCAAATGGGTTCCATATAGACCCATTTGATAATTCAACTTTTGGCATATCCCCATCCTTCACAACTTCTTTAATTCATGGGTATTAATACACTCATCTGACACCTTCTTTTTAAAATGGAATCTTTATCTCACCCACCATGTCAATCATGCTCCCCACTCCATCTAATAATTCCAGCCGTGTTCCCCACGTGATCACATCATATCCCTAACTCAAGTGAATTTACTTAACCCCGGTTACTTGTTAACCCCAAATCTAACCTCACATTTGAGTTATAAATATGGGTTTCTCTCCCATATTTCAAGGACGGAAGGATAAAAAAAAGGACCCTGGATGGGAGGACCGAGAAGGAAAGGATTAAAGAAAAGAGAAGAAAGATCTTCATTAAGTTCTGCCAGTTTAAGGAAGAAACCTTTGCCATGGTTCATTATCTTGCCATCTTGATGCCCGGTTCATCTCCATAACAGAGTACAAGCTAATTTCCTTCGTTATTTTAGTTACTTTCCATTTTACTATTCTGTTCATATTGTTCATGATTTATTATCTTGTCTGACATGGGGGTTGACATCCTCCAAGGGAGTTAAAATTCTCTTGGAACCGACATTGTCCGGGTAACCCTTGCATATTGTAATCTAATCTTATCTATTTCAATTTTGCAAATCTAGCTTCTTTATACCATCCATATATCAACTTTGCACCCGTATCTTCCATCATCATCTCTAAGGTACTAAGCCCTTGTATACTCGACAGTTGTTTAGTGTTTCTTGATTACTCATACACACATCTGGACATGAAGCTAGAAATGCAGATCAACAAGAAGATCCTACCATTCATCATTATTGGGGTTTTTGAATTCATTTTCCAGCATTTCTTGGAAGTGCAGGGCCAATACAAACTCAAATTCCATAGGGTCCCAATCAGAGGAAGAAGAAAATGTAGAGGATGCAGCCAAATCTTCAGTTATCTACTCTATGAATGCATAGTCTTCATTGTAATTCTCCATCTCCATGGCTTTTCATCTTCTTCTTTTCTTCCTGCTCAAATAATCAATAAACCACCTCGTTATATACCCTCCCTACCCATTTCCTAAAAAAAAACAAGCGGACCTACTGGTATGTATCCATATAGAAATAATGTTATGCGCCTGAAGAATATAACATTACTTTTCCACAAAGGAAGTAGCTATATCTAGATCTAACTCCTAAATATTAGAATTATCAATGTTTATAGGCTTATCTAAATATTTGTCCATGGTTACCATTGGTAGACTAAGGTTTATTAAAAGCAACTATAGATGTAATTGAACATGAGAGCCATTGGTGAAATGTGTGAGATAAGTCTCTAGAAAAGAAGTTGAGAAGATAAAATATTATTCTAAGGAGAAGGCACACAAAAATGCATGCGCGAAAACAAGGCACATTTGAAGGCATGGGAAGATAGGAAAGGAAACGCGTGTTAGAATAGTTTGGTTAAGGAATTATCCATTTTTATGCATAAGGACTATTTTTGGAAGATAATGCGCGAAGCACACATGGAGATGGAGACTTGCACTACATGTAGTGGTATTTTGGCAACGAGTGGCTGATAAGCACCATGCATGGTTTGAGTTAATAATAAGATTTCTTCTTAGGGTTAACTGAATGACATCTATTATTAGAAAACTTGCATATATCTATGCTATTGTAAAGGCACATGGCTATTATCACCATGCAGCCTATTTTGAGAAGTGCATAGGTGGTGAAGGGAAAGTCCCCACCCCTATAAATATGTATTGACCTAATTAGTTTAGGAGGATTGAATTATTGTAGAGTTATGCTACTGGATCTGATGTGCACATGATGTATGGATATGCCTTATAATGTAAAAATATTTCGTGTTTATAATGTTTAATGTAATGGATAATATTGGTTAGATGATGGTGTTAAACGTAACTGAATCTGGTTCATGTATGGTTAATCTTATTATAGTTATTATTTGATTTACAATTCTCTAATATCTAGATTTAGATTATGCACTATGGAATGTTTATGTTTAATTATGGATCTGAATATGTTTTATCACCATCACACTAACATCCTGGACAAGCAACTCTAAAGAGTGTCCTGGAACCTTTGCGTGCTTTAGGTGAGCACTTAGCTCAGGCTGAGTCATGTGCCAATGCGACTGGGTTTTTCACATTAGATTTTAGGCTGAATCAAAAGAGACAAAAGTCAGGGTTGCTATAGTTTTGATGGAGATGGTATTATTTGTCTACTTAGTTAATAAGAGGGTGTTTTTTAGGTGTATTGGAATTGTTTTTAAGATATTAAAATATTTCATTCAATCAAAATATTAATATTATATTGATTGGTTGGTTTTGTTCGCCTAAAATATAAATCAATATATTATAATATATATGTAAATATGGGCGATGTCATAATAAAAAGTAGCATCTTACTAACATAATGGTTGATTGGTTGTTAGATAAATATGTTTTCTCAAACTTCTCTTTCCCTCTTTTGTGACTTCTGAAAAATCTTATAGAATTGTCTCTAATACATGCCTTAATACCCAAGTTGGATATGCATATTAAGTACGCCTTGAAATTATTTAACAACTTAAAAAACCCTCATTCAATCAAAAAATTAATCTCATGTTGATTGTTTGGCTTGGTTTGTGGTAACATATAAACCCCAATATATCATGATGCTTATGCCAATAAGGGTGATGCTACAATGAAAGTGACTATAAAAATCCTCATTCAGTCAAAAATTAATCTCACATTGGTTGGTTGGCCCAATCCGTACTAATATATAAACTCCAATATATCATGATCTTTTATGCCAATAGTGGTGATGCCACAATAGAAGTCACCCTCTTACTAATATAATGGTTGGTTGACTATGGGATGGGATGAGTACGTTTTATTTCTTAGACTTCCCCTCTCCTCCTATGTTTCTTAAAAAAATACCCTGTAAATTTGTCTCTAATAATTACCTTACTACACAAGTTAGATATGTCTTGTAAATGCTTCTATGCCTCTAAAAATACTTTACACACTTAGAGAGGGTGGAATCATTAGAGTGATATTTCATTGTTATTTAGCACATAATAACACTAGGTGTTTAAGATATATTTTAAGAAATGATAAAATCTTTCTTGAGAGCCCTATTTTCGGTGTGGGACTAGTTAATTTCTATGGTGTTAATATATTTGTTTACTAAATATTGGTTTGGAGTAGGCTCTTATTAGTGTATGTGTATTTATGTTGTTGAATATTTGACATGTTCCTCTATGTTTTGTATGATTTTTGACAATTTTGATTTTATATTATTTCTTGTGATTTTATCCTTCCTCTCACTTCCCCTTCCTCATGTTGTCTCCCTCTTGCCATGATTATCACTCTTCTTTACTTTTTTTCCTACTTTTCTAGTCATTTTCCCAAAATCACAGTAAGACCATTTTGGTCCACCAATCTGTACCGTTATAGTTCTAGTTCTCATTTTTTTGGACCCTTTGACCCATGAATTAGATGTCTCAAGGTTTTTAGCTCTCCTTTGTCAACCTTTTTTCTCATATTAGGTGTTTGCATGCATGGCAACATGGTTCTAATTTGAATTCAAGAAGTTTATAAATGCATCGTGCATTAGTGTATTTGGGACAAATACAAAAGGATTTTTTAGAAGTGAATTATCAAAGTTGTAAAAGTAAGAAATCTATTTGTTTATGAAGCATCCTTGTGCTAAAAATATAATTCAAGCATTTAAAGAATATGATATGACATTTACTACTTATTGCATCCATTTAAATAATAAGGGTTGGGACACTTTCATTACATTGGATTTCCTAATGAACTGCATTATAATTGTGTGTTTTTCTCAAGACTTTTACCCCAAAAAGTGTCTGATTGAGACATGCTACTAGATATATCCTTCCCCTATTTTTTTTTATGGTTTTGAAAGGTGTTACAAGTTGATTAAGGTTTTAAGGAAGGAGAACTATTTTCTAGTGACTTGTAATGAAATATAGAAAATCTTTGTAAATGGGGGGTGTTTTTTAGGTGCATTGGAATTGTTGTTAAGATATTAAAAAAAATCATTCAATCAAAAAATTTACCTTATATTGATTAGTTGGTTTTGTTTTCCTAAAATATAAATCAATGTATTATGATCTTTATGTCAATAGGGGTAATGTCATAATAGAAGTATCCTCTTACTAACATAATAGTTGATTGGCTGGGGATTGGTTGTTAGATAAATATGTTGCCTCAAATTTTCCCTTCCTTCTTATGTGACTTCCGAAAAATCTTGTATAATTGTCTCTAATACATTCCTTAATACCCAAGTTGGATATGCATCTTAAGTACGCCTTGGATTTTTGTAACAACATTAAAAACCCTCATTCAATCAAAAAATTAATCTTGTGTTGATTGTTTAGATTGGTTTGTGGTAACATATAAAACCCATTATATCATGATATTTATGCCAATAAGGGTGATACTATAATGAAAGTGACTATAAAAATCCTCATTCAATAAAAAATTAATCTCACATTAGTTGGTTGGCCCAATCACTAATAATATATAAACCCCAATATATCATGATATTTATGCCAATAGTGGTGATGCCACAATAAAAGTCACCCAATTACTAACATAATGGTTGTTTGGTTGTGGGATAGGATGAGTATGTTTTCTTTCTTAGCCTTCCCCTCTCCTCCTATGTGGCTTCAAAAAAAAATCTTGTAAATTTGTCTCTAATAATTACCTTACTACCCAAGTCAGATATGTCTTGTAAGTGCATCTTGTAATTGCTTCTATGACTCTAAAAATACTTTACTCATTTTGAGAGGGTGAAATCATAAATATAGAGTAAGCTTGCATTTATATCTAACACATAATAACACTAGGTGCTTAAGATATATTTTAAGAAATGATAAAATGTTTCTTGAGAGAGTTATTGTTGGTGTGGGACTAATTGATTTCTATGGTGTTAATATATTTGTTTACTAAATATTGGTTTGGATTAGGCTCTTATTATTGGTTTTGTATTTATGTTGTTTAATATTTAACATGTTCCTTTATGCTTCGTATGATTTTTGATAATTTTGATTTTGTATTATTTATTTTTATTTTATCCCTCCTTTCATTGAAACCTTGTTCTTTTTTGTTTGAGACCATATGCTTACCCTTCTCCATGTTTTCTCTCTCTTCCCATGATTATCACTCTTCTCCACTTGTTTTCCTACTTTTCTAGTCATTTTCCCAAAATTGTAGTAAGACAATTTTGGTCTACCAAACCGTACCACTATAACTCTAGTTTTCCTTTTTTGGCCCCTTTAACCCATGAATTGGGTGTCTCAAGGTTTTTGGCTCTCCTTTTGTCATCCTTTTTTCTCTTATTAGGTGTTTTCATGCATTCCAATAGGGTTCTAATTTGAATTCAACAAGTCTATAAATGCATCATGCATTAGTGTATTTGGGACTAATATAGAAGGATTTTTTAGAAGTGAATTATAAAAGTAAGAAAACTATTTATTTTTGAAGCATCATTGTGCCAAAAATATAATTCAAGCATTTAGAGAATATCATATGCCATTTACAACTTATTTCATCCATTTAAAGAATAATGGTTGAGATACTTTCATTACATTGGACTTCCTAGTGAATTGCGTAATAATTGTGTGTTGTTATCAAGCCTTGTACCCCAAAAAGTGTCTGATTAAGACATGCCACTAGATATATCCTTCCCACATTTTTTTTATGGTTTTACAATGTGTTGCGAGTTAATTATGGTTTTAAGGAAGAAAAACTATTTTCTAGCGACTCACAATGAAATATAACAAATAAGTAAGGTTTTTAAATCCCAAGAACATAATATTTAAGGTCATGTGGTCAATTTTTGGGTATTTAACTACCACCGTAATTGTATTTCAATGGTTATGGTTGTTCCATAGAAAGAGTGCTATGGTTATTATTAAGGTGATTTGATTCACTTATTCTATATATAGTTTACTTCATTTCCTAGAACCATCTTTCACTTCCCATTGATGATGTCTTCATTTTGATTTATGAATACAATTGTATCACTCTAAAGCCTTTGTTATCTAGTCCTTTTAAATAATTTAATTGATTTTGACTATCATATGTTTCTGAGATCCTTATTTTTGTAATTAGGGTTGATATCTACTTATACCTTATTATAATGTGGTGTGGTTAGTTTAGTACATGTATAGGTTAAACCAAATCTTCCATGAGCTTTCAAGATTAGGTTTCATGCAAAAAATAATATGATATCATGGATTAATTACAAAACACTCACATTGAGATATCTATACCTGAGCTACTGAATCCATTGTGTACAAGAATATTCTTTATAAAGCTTTATATGAAACTATACTACCAATTGATACTAAACCTTATCACTTTTGTTTTATTGTTACATCTATGAGTGATAGTGAGCATATTATCATCTTTATTAATGATGAAGTACCTTGATGAGATAATATTGATTAATATCTTCCCTTACACATTTAAGTCAACATTTACTAAATAGGGATAAATAGGTTCTTAAAAACAATGGTTCACAATGTAGTAAGCCCTTTCTTGCATAATTAGATATTATAGACATGCCCTCATTAAATTTGATATAATCATTACGTGATTTGTAAAATAACATAGAAGAACTCTTAGAGCAATTACTTCTAAAAGTAATTTGGTCCTAAATTTATAGCTATAGAATGTTTATTTATATCTAATGAAGTGATTTATAATATTATACTTGGGAGAGCTTATAAAAATGATATGATAGCTGACCCATCCACCATATATTTTTTCTTGAATTTTATATATGAATGAGTTATTTATACATGTCATGTCGATGATGTGACATTAAGATTTTGTAAAATGGTTGAGCCTTGATGTACTTGTACCTTGAAGGAGATTCAACCAAATGTATTTGGTACCCCATGGAATTAGACCAATAGATCAATTGGTCAACTCTAATTTAAATTCTATAGTTAGTTTAATTTAGAAATTACTAATGTGTAAACGATAATTCAAAATAGCAAAAACATATATTAACATTCCTAAATTATGTAAGGATAATATGATTTCTCAACACACTTATATAAAGAAGAATAAAAAATAATTAGGGTTAGGGTTTTAGAAATATATTACCAAGCTAATAGGCTCAAACTATGTGATAATGGACTAAAACTAGACTAGGAGGTTATGTAAAGTATCATAAACGTGTTTCAGAAAATGGAAATACATTAAACAATGTGTAAGGTAAGTTCATCCGATAGGGGAAAATTTCATTGAATAAATATGTTTGGGGATCACGAATGCACCATGTAGGGTTTAAATATGTAATCTAACTCAATAAAATCCTTGACCTATGTCTCAAACTCATTTCTTATATTTTGATTTTGTGATGATATTTTTATACCTTTATATGTCTTCTCTTCACTTATTGACTGAAAAAAGTTAGTCATTTTATGTATTCAATGGTGTATGACCCATTTTGACCAAGTATATACCTCACGTGAAGGTTAAAATACTACGCAATGTAGGTGTGAAGGTGTGCGCATAAGTGTGAAGGACAACGCCCAAGGGAGAAACATTTGGGACTTAGCCAATTTTGGAGTCACGGGCTAAAAATAGATAGTGATAAGATGGAGTGGCATTCAAGCAACGTTCCAAGAGTAGAGTGAAGCATGGAGACTTATGGACAAAGAAATGTTCATTTTGGATAGAGAACATACATGATGAGATTAAGAGGCATGCAAAGGTCGAGCTAATAATATGATTAGATCAAGGCTTAATTATTAGGAAAGCATACATATATGCATATTTTGTAGTTATATTTGTATATATGTATGACTATTTTGAGCATGTAACCCATTTAGAGATTGCATGGGCGGTGAAGGGAAAGTCTCCACCCCTACAAGTATGTGATGTATTTCACTATTTTGGGACGTGATGTGATATTTTGAGTTGTATTGGAGTTATACTACCTATATGAACTTGTGCGCATGAATCTATGACAATATTATGATGTATTCAGTTCCTGTTTTGTGATGAATTAATATAATGGATCGTTGTGGATGGATATTAGTTGTTGATGTATCTGTTCATGGTACTTGTATGTTAAATCTGATATTAATTATGATATCATCTAATATGCTTTCTTATTATGTGTGTTTCCAATTTGAGCTCATGGATCTGATTATTATGATGGAATATACACTTTGATAATGGTTAATTGGTTATGCATGTTAACATCTTGACAAGACAGTCAAAAGAGGGACCTGGTAGCTTCACACACTTTCAAGTGAGCATCTAGATCTCTCTGGATGAAGTGCCAATGCACCTAGGAAATTGAGGGGAAAAAAAGACTACATTTTGGTTCCATTGTCCAGGAGCTCTTTTAAAACTATTTTCCATGATGTTGCATGATGATGACATATCGATTGACTCTTGCAGATCATTGAAGATTGGGTTTATGAAGGAAAAGATTAGTTTGTAAAATAATATGGTTCTGGATTTGATTTCAATGCATGCAAGTGGGTGGAAGATAATTTGTATCATGAGATCTATGAACATGTTTTTCATTTCTTTTCCTATAGAATTTTATGAGTGGTTGTACACATGTGTATCAAAGAAAAGCTTGAGTTACAGACCAAGGGTTTTGACATAAGAATATTACTAGACTTTGTTTAATGCAGATGAACCTTGGATGCATGTTCTAGATCATTGGTGGGCTGGTGTTGTGTAGCAATTATACTTTGGAATATGTTATTTCTATGTATTATTGTTCTGGAATTTATTGAGTTTGAATTTTTATATGAGCCCAGAGGATCTTACATCCGCATTATTCCTTTGGAAATTAAGATCTTGATGGTGGTGTTGAGTTTAGAGTTCCTACCTATGGCTAGCTAAACATACCAGCATGCACAGGGGAAGGAGTAGGTGTGGTGAAATATGGATGGACCTTGCGGTAGAAAGGAAGAGATAAGAAATGTGACTTAAGTATAATGAAGTACGAGAGAGGGAATATGAAGCAAAAAAAATTGAGGAGTCTATGGAGTTGCAGAGGATGATGTCTTGTGAAGGATTTCAAGCTCACGTGGAAGAGTGGAGCTAGAGCATCAGGATCTCCCCCACTTAGGGAAGCACAATAGATAATCCCCTTCAACTTTTAATAAGAGTGCATCATAGAGGAGGAAATATTGAGGACTGTGGGTGTGCACATATGATCCCACCTGGTGACCTATCCCTTGTTTCTGGTGTTCCAGTTCTAGAAGTAATCATTGATATGTAGACGAGTGTAGGTAATCTAGTAGCTTTAGGTACATATCATTTTACTTTGAATACATAAGTGCATCAGACAACACATACACCTATGGAAGCACATAACATCATCTTTATTTGGGGGACCGATGGGAGGAATATTTTCTAGTGCATCATCATGATAGAGTGTGGGCGTGTAGAACATTGGGAATATGTCTGGAAGTACTAAAAATTCACAGACTATGGGAGTTTAATTTAGCACTATAGTTGGGACACAAGGAATTACATCCATTGGTCCATTTCCTACTATAGGAGGTGGATCAAGAGGATCAGGAGGATCAAGTGGATTAAGTGGTTCAGGTGGAGGAAATACTAGTGGGGGTTCTGGTTCTGGATTTGGTTGACAAGGTCCACACCCTCATCAGCCACATCAAGTGTATTACGAGATGTTCCTCCACTTTCCATAATATATGGGTACTGAAGATGTTGTAGAGCATGTGCACAAGTGTGAGTTGTTATGGCACGCTAAAGGAATCACAACCTCAGATAGAAAATAAAGTCATTTTACTACTACTCTTCAAGGGCAGCACATAGATGGTATAAAAAGTATGACCCACATCAGAATGTGGTGGATTATGATGCTTTACAATCTACCTTTCTAGATGAGTTCCATATTCCTAGAATTTGAGTAGAAGAGTATCATCATGTGCTTAAGGACATTAAACAGGGCTTATTAAGAAAGTGTTTGAGAATATGAACATGTTTTAAAACTTTGTTGTCAAAGTTTTCTTATGACATACATCCTAGTCAGCATGCACAGTGGTTTGTTGGTGAATTGTTGAATCTGTTTAGAAGGGTGCTATCTCATAAGACCTTTGTAGATCCGTATGTGATTTGGAAGTAGCTATATGCACTGAAGTAGTTAGGAGTGTGGATACTAGAGTAAGTTCATTCTTAGAAGCATAGATTGCAGCCATGGCAAAATAGTTGGAAGAATCTCTCTACTAATTCAGCTCATGAGATGTGCAACATGATATGGTGTATAGATTGTGAGGTTGAAGGACATAATAAGGATATCTTCCCTCATAAGTCGATACACCATGTTTTTAGATTGTGAAATTTTTCATTTGGACCATGATGTGAGTAGATGTCCCCTCTTACAACGCATGATTTGGAAGAATGTGTCTATGTAATGTAAGATTTGACAAGACTCATACTTATGACACTGTTGACTATAGAGTGATTGATCATATCCATGAAGCCATTGAGACTGGTGTGCACCAGACTAGTGTAGCAAGTGGATCTAAGGAACAAGGGGATACAAAATAATGAAGGGCACAATAATGGGGATAACAGGAATAGAAAATTTCATGGAGGATATAGAGGCCGAGGTCGCGATGGTGGCAGAGGAGGATTTCCTAGAGGAACTTGTTATAATTTTGGATCTCCTTGATCATTATCAATGTGAGTTCCCTCATAGAATGTGGTTTTCTTATGGCGTGGAAACAACACAAGTTTGAAGAATGCCCTGACTTATATAAGCACATGAGAAAGCAACAAAAAAAAGACAAGGGCACGAGAATGATAAAGGTACATTGCATTAGTTGACAGATTAATGGATGCCTAAGGTAGCACCTACCCCTAAGTTACCTGTTTTAGTTACTACACGTGCTTAGGCTATGCATGCACATGTGAACCTTTGAATTATAAGCTGACTATAACAAAGAAAGAAGTGATAAATGCCAAGTACCCTGATGCTACACATCAGAAAGAGGTTTACTAGGAGACTATGGACATTATCAAGGATCTACAAGGAGAAATTCATATCCTTAAGGAGTAGGTGCACGTGATGGAATGAGAAAAGAAGGTTGAACTCCCATAGAAGGATGCATATGATTTGAAGGAGGTATGTTGAATGTTGTGCTAGGAGAACATAATCCCTTTGTTAGGAGAGTGGTTGAGAGAAAAATTACCACGCACAGGTAATGAGTACAAGAGGTAGATACTTCATTTAAATTTACCTCCCCATAATCATGAGTATGATAAGGAGATTACACTGAATGCGGTCATAGATGGATGGCTTATGAGAAAAATTTTGATAGATATCGGTGTGGAAGTTAATGTACTCACGTTGGATGCTTGGAATCAGATGGGAAGACCACCATTGTATCCTTCTTCGAATGTGATGTATATGGAAAACAAAACTAGGGATAATCCTATTAGAGTATTAAAGGATGCAACTATTACAATTCAGGGGGCCAAGTTTACTGGGACTTTGAAGTATTGGAGCTAGTTGAAGTAGATAGTTTCCCATCATTACTTGGGTGCCTTTGGTGTTATGTGAATAATGTAGATTTGTGCTTCAACAAGGGGTACATTAGCTTTGAGAACAAGGAAGAGCACGCAATTATACCTTTTACTGATGTAAAGGTTGCTTTGTATGTTGAGACTTTGAGCAAAGAATAGTTGAACATGATATATGTGCACACAATCAGAGACCCTGAGGTAACTGAGCCATCTAAGGAAAGGAGTGATACAATGGGATGATGCTCATTTAGTTAGTGATACTACATGTATTACATGTGATAACTGGGAGCATGGAATATATGAAGGAGTTTGGCGAGAGATAAAAAACACCATTACTCACATGATCAGGTTGTGTATGGTTAGGCACTTGAGTTATAACTAGGTACCTTGGTATATTGGTGAAGGGAACCCTAATGTATTTCTACATGCCATGGAATCCTAGTGGAATAATGAAGGAGATAAGAGAAATATGCTAGTATATACTCTGTGTGGGACAACCGCACGGTTGTGGGAAACACACAGAGACAACCTATTGGAATGGTGAGAAGTGAGAATAGAATTTTCTAATAGGTTTCTAAGGAGAAATGTACCTTCTCAGATATATGAATTCCATGGGAATTCCCTTACCTCGCATCATGTTTAGAATTGTGAGAGACTTTAGATGGAGGGGCATGAGGCCTTTCCACCATCACTCTGGATGCATAAGTTTATACTCCACATTAGGAGGCTGCACATGCATGGTATGTTCATGTAGAATTGACAAGAGAAAAAGTTAATTGGTAGGAGATGACCTCAGTATGATCCATACTTTTGATTACTTTTCTACTAAACCTTATTCAATGAATCAATCCAGATTATGAAGCACATTACTTTGGGAGATAGTATGAAAGGATGAGGAACTCCTATTAGATATGTTTGGAGATTTGGATTTAGAGGCATAGCCTTGACCTTGAAGAGACTGAGGAAGAAGAAATGGTATGTTTGGGAAGCTAAGGAAAAGGGTAAACTGTTATGCATGATAAATGATGAGGATGATGAGGATAATAACTTGGATGTTAACCACATTGAAGGTATGCGTGAGGTGATGGACACATAGATGAAAAGGCATGCATGTATCATGAGCCTATGAAAAAAAAAAGGCTAACATTGGAATATATGTAGAGCCTAAAGAGGCCATTATTGGTGATTACTAGTCGGAGCAGGAAGTGGCAAAGATTATTGAAATCTTGTGCGACTTTCAGGACTTGTTTCCATGGGGGCTATCATGAGTTAAAATGAGTACACCCTTCTTTAGGTGAGATGAGAATCAAACTTAAAGAAAGCATGTGCCCGATTAGGAAGAGTCCATACAAGATGAAGTCTAATCTGCATGTCAAGGTAAAGGAGGAAATTGATAAAATGCTCAAGTCTGGTATAATTGAGCCCATTAAGGAATCAGAATGGGTTAGCCCCATGGTCATCAGTATTAAAATGGATGGGAGGATAAGGATCTATGTGGACTATAGAGAATTAAATGATTCATGTGTTATTGATCCTTTTCCCACCCCATTCATAGAGGAGATATTTGAGGGAGTTGCTCGGTGCATGAGATCTACTCTTTTACAGATGGGTTTTTCAGGATATCATCAAGTGCGCAAAATGAAGGAAGATTAGGAAAAGATACCACTTTCACCACTGAGTGGGGAAGTTTTTGCATACACAGTAATGCCCTTTGGACTGAAGAATTCACCATCAATGTTCTTGAGCATTTTTTTGCATGATTTTCAGGATTTCATTCATAAGTTTTACAGGTGTATTTAGATGATTGGACCATTTATGACATAGTTAAAGACCAATGTGAGAATCTTAGACTTATGTTTGAAAGGTGCAGGCATTTGAGAATCTCCCTAAATATTAAAAAGTGCATCTTTGCAACACCTTTTGGCACTTTGCTGGGGCATATTATTTGCAAAGAAGGGTTGTTGGTAGACCCAACCAAGGTCACTGTGATATTGGGGTAAAGAGGAACCTAATAATAAGAGTGAAGTGCCCAGATTTATGGGACATACAAGATATTACTAGAAATTCATAAAGGGTTATGCAAAGATTACCGTGCCCTTGAAGGAAATTCTAAAATCTAAAGGGAACTTCTATTGGTATAATGCACAACATCAAACATTTGAAACATTAAAGGAAAGGCTTACTACTGCGCCTATTTTTAGATTTACTTCTTGGGAAAAACCATTTCATGTTCATTTGGATGCTTTTGGGATGGAAATTGGTGAAGTGTTGGTGCAACCAAGAGAAGTAATTGTAGACCACCCTATTTTTTTTGCAAGCCAAGGAAGTTGACACTAGTAGAGAAAATTTATACGACCTTTGAGCACGAGTCTTTGTACATGATCTACACACTAAAAAAATTAAGACAATACTTATTGGCAACACCATTTATCTTCTTTACAGATCATATGACACTTAAGTATTTGGTCAACAATCTTGTTTTACAAGGGAGTATTTGCAAGTGGATACTACTATTTCAAGAGTTTCAGTTTACAGTCGTTGTAAAAATCAGGGAAAAGTAAACTCAAGACCTAACCATTTTCAAGAATTAATTATGGCAAGGATGCGCAGAGCATTGAGGACATAATTTTGGATGCATAAATCTTTAGGTTAAATCGTGCACCCAACAAACTAGAGGACATTACAATATTCTTGCGCACTGGACATGCACCTAAGGGAATGAAGACATTAGAGAAGAAACATCTTGCAATATGTGTGACACCTTACTAGTTGATAGGTGGAGATTTGTATAAGCTAGGCTGTGATGAAGTTTTATGCTTGTGTGTTTTGGAGCATGAGCATGAGGCTATTATGGGAGAAGCTTATGATGGAATTGCAGTAGGTCATTATGTAGGTGATTCCATTGTGCACAATATTCTGATGGTTGGAATTTGGTGGGAAACTTTGTATAAGGATATAAAGAATATGTCAGGGTATGTGACCATTGTCAGCACCTTAGGGAATCCTAGAACTAGAGATGAGATGTCTTTAAGGCCTATTAAAAGTGTTGAACCCTTTGAGAAATGGGCTATTGATTTTGTAGGTCCTATTTCCCCATTCCACATAGGACTTGTGCATGCACTATATTATAACTTTGTACAGATTACCTAACAAGGTGGGAAGAAGTAATTCCTAAAAGGATTGTACATAACTACAAATCAATATTTTTATGGGAAAAATTATCAGTTTGTATGGATGTCCATTGAGTCTAACAAGTGATAGGGGCACTCATTTCTTAAATGAGACTAATTAAGATTTATTGGATGGAGTTTATGGTGGTACAACATAAGACAAAACCCTATCACCCACATGACAATGGTACCGTTGAAGCTTTTAAGAAGATTTTGGGACAAACACTGATAAAGATTTGTGATGTTGGAAGGAAATACTGGGATGATAAAGTATCTATTATACTTTGGGCATACAAGACTACATATAAGAGGTTGAATAAAGCCACACCCTTTCAGTTGGTGTTTGGCATAGAGGTTGTATTCCTTGTGGAACTCATGTTGTCATCCTTGTGTATTGCACACACATGAGGCTTAGCTGATGAATAAGCTATTGAAGAGCGCATTGAAAAATTGATGCAATTAGATGAGAGGTGTGTTATTGCTCAATGGATCTAGAAGATAGAAAAAGTGAGACATAAATCCTTACATGATAGAAACATAAGGAATAAAAAATTTGAGGTGGGAAAGATGGTTCTTTTTTATGATTAAAAGTTTTCTCGCCACCCAGAGACATTGAAAGTACATTGGTTTGGACCCTTTGTAGTAACAAAAAGATATTGGAATCAGGCGCTTGTCAGTCATAGGTGCTAGATGACACTTTATTTCTTGATTAATTCAATGGGAGTAGGCTGAAGCCCTACTATAAATAAGGCTTCTTGGTGTTTGTAATAAGGTAGTATTACCACTTAGATTAGATTTCCGTTTAATCCATTTTCCTTTGATGTGTTTCCTTTCATCGTTGCAAGGCTTTGTCAATTTAAGTTCTGTGTTTTATTATACGAAGTGCACTTCTATGCCAAGGGCTAATTACTATCTATTATATTTGTGTGTAGAGGACCATGCATAGTTTTAGTGTGGGGTGGATCAAGTGTGGAGAAAGGAATTATTGGATTATGTATTGATACAGGTTGGCTCATTTGAAGGTGTTTCTACAAGGTATGGTGTAAAAGAAAAAGGTGTAACATGTGCTATGAAGAAATTTTTTGAGATTGAAGACCACATGGGAAAACTGATTGCATGTAGAGTAATGCAAGGTAGGAAGTGACATGATAAGCTACTTGGTATATGGCGCAATGGCTATGTACTTTAGCACAATTAGGCATGCGAAGGAGGTCTGTGACTTCAAAAGTAGTAAAGTGCACTAAAAGGTTATGACTGTAGCGTGCGAAAGTAAGTCACAAAGGAAAGAAAAGGCATAAAAGGTACTTTATTTTACAAAAAAGTGACTTAAAAGTGTGTATGATGTGGACAATGTGGGTCGATGAAAAAGTATAAATAAGGGAAAAGGGTAGTCATTTTGCTACCTTGTATTCAAAGGAAAATTAGAGTGGAAAATCTATCGAGCATTCATGTGCAAAAGAGTGAAGAGAAAACTAGATCAGTGCGGGAAGTTGTGTGTGAATCCTTGTGGGGAAATAAGTTAGAGCCAAAAATTAGGGCATGAGATGAAGGGTTTTGCATGTGATTTACATAGCTAGGGTTCACCGTACTTTGGTAGTAGAGAAGAAGTGTTATTATAGAGATCTGTCACCGAAAGGGAGGAAGCTTTGGACAAAAATGTTGGAGGTCCTACAAGATGAACCCTAAAAGGGAATTTACTCAAAAATACAATACCCACTTGGTGTGGATAGGGTTGAGATATGGAATTCCAAGTTCTCGAAGTGTAACATCAATGAATATAATCATAGAATGGATGAGCATGAGAATATCTTGAAGCTATATTTGGTGAAAGAATTGCCAGGGACAGACGAGGAAGGGAATGTGTTAGTACCCAAACTGATTCTCCCTTTGAAACTAAGCAACATCAAAATTTGAGTAGGATGCTTGGAGACAGATAGATAAGAATATGAGTCATTTTATATCTAAGGAAAGATTTAACTGACTCTTTGTCACCCAAGCTTGGAAGAATTAGATAACATCGTATTAAGGGTTTTACGTACCCTCACTACTTTAGGTTGTGCCTTCAACTAGGGTGAGAGGACCCATTTTGTAACCTGTGTTGGTGAGTAATATTAATGGATCAACAATATTTTCCTCTCCCTTTGTAATTTTTGAAGGAGACCTTGAGAAAACATGGCCAATGCAACATAATCTAAATCTCATGAGTTGTCACCCTAGAGAATGAATATTTCCTCTAAACAAGGTCCATGTTACTAAAGACAATGATAAAAACTGATTGCACCTACATATTTTGGTTAGGTATGGGAAAACTCAATAGATTTCCTCAACATTTATGGATACAAAGTTCATGTAGGGGTGGTTCTTGTAGGATTCATCACTTAATGTATAATTTACTGTTGTTGGGAAGTTAAGTAGGAAAAATTTGATTATACCAAATTCTTGAGAACTTTTAACAAGTGTTGGAACATCTACAAAGAAAAATGACAAAATTCTTCAAGTAGTCAGAATGAACCTTCAACTAGAAGGCATGCATCCATGAAAGCCCAAAGATACACAGTTTCACACATTCTCCAAGTATTTAACACAAAAGCTCATGTTAAATACTTAATTAAACATTATAAATCCTTGATTCATCATGCCTAATATACACTCATAGAATAACAAACAATCTGTATCATCATAATGAAAGTAGAGTGAATTTAAATTGTTTATTGCATCATGAAATGAAATATCTCTTCATGATGTAATTGCGAATGACATAATACTATAACAAGGACAAGATCTTGTGTGATTCAGAGGAACTCCTAACATAAGATTGTAACAAGAACACATATAACTACTTGAAGATATCTCAAAATGAAAGAAGACACAATTATGCTCATGATTAACATGATTTACTCAAGGTTCTTCAAATTGATCAATAAGGGAAAGTTTATTTACAATATCAAAGATTATCAATGGCTGGACACTTGTAACCATCTTGATGTGATCAAATTTAAAAGACACACATGAAATAACATGTTTCTTAGATAAGTTCTTTGGGAAAATGGATTCCCTTGGATTTCTCTCCTTTTCTTTTCTTTGAATAATTTTCAGAAAAATTAACCCCCCCTCTGGCATGATTATCTCTTTTCTTTTATATCACCCATTCATTTGCTGACCTTCAAAGTTCCCCCCCCCCCCCAAAAGCACAAATATTTCAGGGAATATTTCCTTTTACAATACTTGTTATAGAACATGACATTTAAATTTTTTACTTTAAACTGCTAGGTGTACAAAATGCAAGTCTTTTCAATTGGTTCCACTTGTGCTCAACTGGGATACCAAGTCATCATTTCTAGAGAATTAATTTAATCATTCTTTCCAGATATTGATTAGATAATCATTACAAATGATCTTTTAACACTTCTAGATTACTTTGATATGACATATATCCACATTCACCTTTCAAGAATCCACCCTGGGCACTACGCACTCTATTTTATGTCTTATAGGCTTAATTTCCATACATGGTTCCTGTCAAATCATGTTGATTTACCATATTTTCACATTCCTAATCTCTTCCAACTCTTAAATCCTTTTTTGTGTGAACTGAGCAAAATATCCCTCATCTCATGGGAAAGATTTCTCTAAATCAAAACCACATGTACCATTTTTACTATAAAACCTGGTTCAACTTCATCATCATTATGTATTTCCCTTCTTATTATAAATATAAGGAATTTCATCAGAAAAATGATGAAGGTAATTAAAGCACACAATCTGAAGAAAATTTCCTTAGAAGACTTAAATCAAATCTTTGATTTGAGTGGTCCTGATGAAGCCTTTGTTAGGGCCTTGTTTGAAATAGAGTGTGTAGGTGATACCAGAGGGCCTTTGACATAACAAAAGGTATGATTAACACTCTTGACAAGGATGATTAGGATTAATCCTTTATTTGTAGCCTTTCAAATTATGTATTTTTATCTTTTCAAATGAGAGAACTTGAAATCTCCTGAAGATTTAAAGAGATACTAGGTCGAGAGAAGACCTTAGGTATCTGGGAAAACCAACTTTCAATTTCCCCTTTTATGTGATGAGGGATTTGTATTGAAGGATATTCCCAAGGAATCATATGTGCTATATGAAAAATCCTCTATTGACACCATGCCTGCCATTTCTTACAAAGTAGAGGAGTTAGAGCAGAGGATTAGTTCTCTGGAGAAAAAACAAGTAGAGACTGTGCCCTTGCAACCAAGTTCAATGCTAGTACCATCTTCAGGTAAGAGAAAAGGTGAGCCACATCCTCAATCTCCAATCATTATCTCAGATGGAGAAGAAGATCAATCATTATCTGCTTGCCATTTGAGAACAAAAATCTCCCCTGCTCAGGACAACACAGGAATATTTGCAATTTGGTCATCTACCCATTTAATGAATTATGCTCCTCAATATGAGCATGATTTTTTGGGAGCTCAACCCATTCCTTCTCCGAGAGACAATCCACCCCTCATAAGGAAGTGGGAGACTGGGTCAAGCTCAGAACCTCACAATCTACCCCATCAAAAAAGTGCAGTGCTTGACCTTCTAATCATCCCAGATGTCTCCTCTCAAACTGCTCCTAGTAAGTTGACCCTTCACAAGGGGAAAGGGAAAATGACATTCTTCATAGGTGGTTTGGACCTTTTGGATTGGGTATCATCACAACAGAAGAAAATCTATATCGAACAGATCATGATTCATCTTAGAGTGACTCTGGAATCATTGATGGACATGGGAATGTCCCAGGACCTGGCAGGGTCAGTTATTTTTGTTCAAACAACACAAGGTTTAAGAGAGTTCATGCTGAGAAAGAATAAGATTTTGAACAAGCTTCCCCTACTGGGAGTAAACTATGAAACAAGACTGAAAAATGTCTGAATTTTTTTTTCCTTTCATTGTCTTTTTTTTGGCATGTGTATATCTTTATTTATCATGGGCAGGGGCCCCTATAGAACCCCGTTTTGTTCCTTATTCAAAAGAAAAGAAGCACAAAAATATCAATAGTTTACATGCTTATCCAAATGTATGTAAAAAATTATCTAAGTCAATGTGAACTACTGCATTCTTCCACTTTACAATTGAAATAACAAAAATTAAAGTTTAGAATAAAAATTACATCCCATGTAAGAGTAATATTTATTTTAAAGCATCAATTTAAAAAAGGAGTATGAAAAGATAATACAGCTTAAGGAACAACACTTAAACATGTTCATCATATTTTGTATCTGCATTCTTTTCTTCCTTAGCTTCCATTTCTGCATCTTGTTCCTTTGGCAACATTGCCACGTATGCATCATACCTGTGAAATAACTCATTTATCTTGTCCTCATTCGGTTCAGTGTGATGAAGGAAGATTAGTGTTTTCCTTGCTATTGCATCTATGCAATGGATCATCTTATGTTTTTACTCCAATGGCATGGCCTTTAATTCTACAATTTTGTTCTTAACCTTTCTCATTGTTTTAATGATTTCATAGGAGAAATCATCCTTTTGAATACTCTTTTAAAAAGAGTTAAGAAAAAAATAAATCTTCAGATCCTTGTAGCTATTTTTGAATTTATCAGATACCATATCTTCTAATTTCACATCAATTGCATCAAGAGTGTCATTAACCCAATTTCATTTGACTTCAAGCTTTTCCTTGGTCCCATTCAAGGTCTCCACTTTGATTTTTGATAACTCTTCTATGGCATGCCGACTTCCTTTAAATTTGACTAGAAAAAGATTTTCCTGCTAAACCAATTCATCACTGAGCTGAGTTATGCAGTCTAGTTTATGAAAAATTCCCTCAAAGTAGAAGATCTCATTGTCACATTGTTCAATTATCTCATCGATCTCATCGAGTCTATTCTTAAGATCTTCATACTTTGATCTAGCTTCATTAATTGATTCTTTTTCCTTTTTGATTAATTTTTCAATCCATGTATCCACCACCTGGACCTTCTTGACATATTTTCTAATCTTTTATATTCCCTCAGATGTATCTATAAAGGCACTTGCCTAAGTGTGACTAGGTTTCCCAATAAACTACTACAAGCTAGAACTCAAGGATTTAACCTGTTCTTTTAACTACCTTTTTTTCATCCTATCTTCATCCACTTTTTGTAAAAGGTCATTCACTACCTCATATACTCTTTGTTTTAGTTGATCTCTTGAGGGATTTCCTAAGGGAATTATTTGTACACTATAATCATTGGTTGTTATATCTTCACTAGTTTTTCTCTCAAAAGGGATTGCTATTTCTAGAGTCTTGGCTCCTAATGAATCAGTGTGGGTTTTGGTGATAGTCCTAGCCCTTTTTGAAGCTCTTAATTCCTTTGGAAAAGACAAATTAGTAAGGTCAATAGCTTGAATAGGGAGGACCTCCTTTTCCTCATTCGAAATTCATTCACCAATCTACCCTTTAGCCAGACTTGTTCCAACCTTTGCTTCTTGTGATTTCTATTAGGGTTTCTCAGGGATAACCATCAATTGTTTGAACACCCCTTGTTCATCTTGAGCCAGTGATTTTTCCTATTCTTCATCATTTATTTCAATAACCACTTTGCTACTCTCACCCTGTGTTAATAATTATTTCAAATGTCCTTCTCCTTGGTTTAGAACATGGAATTGATCATTATTTTCTTGATTTGTGTCAGTAGTCAAGGGAGATTCCTTCCTTATTTCTCTAATTGATGCCATATTGGAACGAATTTCTCCTCCAATATTTTCTTGTACTAGTGACTGGCTCGCATGCTCTTCCTTCCCCAAAATCTACTGAGTTATCATCCTAATATCCTTATGTTCTGATGATGCATCTGGTAATGTCATGGTAGGTTGTTATTGAAGCCAACTTCTCATTTCCGTCTAGAGGCTGTATATCCCTATCAACAATGATTTTCTCACTAGCAGTTGCATCTTGTGCCATTTCTATTTTCTCCTCAAACATAGATTTTCCTACATGAGAAATTTCATCAAATGTAGTAACTTTAACAGAAAGGGAAGCAATTTCTTCAACTAATACCTCTACATTAATGTCTTCTCCTCCAAACAATCATGGTTTATCTAATTCTGAAACTACTTGTCATGTAGAAAGGATTTCTATTGCTTGGACTTTATCTTCACTAGTTACCACATGAGTATTTATTTCCAATTCCTTATTTGTTTGAAGGCCATCTACTGATGTCATTATTGGTTCAGTCATAGATAAATTAAGGGCATCTAACATAGAAAATCCCTCACTAGTATCAACATCAATCACATCTGTCTGAATCTTTGCAAACTCGTGCAGTGTTTTAACTGAAGGTATATTTTCATCCTTAGTAGGAAAGGTATCAGATATTTTCATACATGGAGTTAAAAATTGGCTGCCTATTGGATTAGCTACAACATTTTCTTGGGATACTTGATCATGAGTTCCTTTCATTATTATTTCCTCCAAAGAAAAAGGTGGGAACATAGGCTCTGACTGTTCCACTTGTAGAAGTGATGCAACATGTTGTTCCTGAAAAACATCATTCCTTTTAAACTCAGGAGGATCAAATACCATATCTCTATGTTTTTGTTTTTTGGGCATGTGGGCACCCACCCTCACCAATATTGGCTCATATACTACCTTTTTTTTCTTGTGTGCTCTTTCAAACTTCTTTAAATCAGGTGCTGCTCTTCGCTCCTCCTTATGTGACTTAGATTGAGTATGACCACTTACTATAGCTCCACTCATTAGTTTCTCAACACTATGTGGCTTTGGTAAAGCACTCGAGCAGACCACATGAGATGCAAAACCTTTTCCATTTGCTTGAATTGGAATTGAAAAAGTAATAGGGGCATTCTCTATAGATTTTAAGATCATTTCTTCAGTCTTTTGCTTGAGAATTGACATAGAAGTACCAGTTATACTAGTGGCTGAAGTCCACTCATCTATGAGTTCAGAAGTGGGGATTTTGGATGGAAACTGAGGGGATTTTCCTCCTAATGGATCAATTCTATTTGCACCCTCCCTCATAGGTGGAATATCATCACTTAAGTTTCCTAAACTCCTAAAGTTTTTTAAGATCCTTGTATTATGGATTGACAAGTCAATGTTCTTTTAGGCTAACCAATTCACAGTCCTCCTCATTACATCAATTATCATTATATAAGAATCATCATATTCTATCTCATTCCAATTAAGAGGGGCTATAGGCTGGCCTTCCACCTTCTGATCAATGTAATATTTTCTTACTGTATGTGGATCATCCACAATTCCCTCTGGGATAACTGTAATTTTGAAGTCTATTATTTATGAAAGGGTCATTATGGAGAAATCCCTTAATCTTACCTCTTCTTCATCCCTACAATTCATCAAATACTATTCAAAATGAGGCTCATGCTCAAAAGTATTTGCAATGTTATTGAATACCCATTTGATGTCATAATTGGCCCTTGCCTCAAATTTTTCCATGTCAAACTTCTTCACTTCATCCTCGATCAATCTAGATTTTATGATGGAAGGGAATGAATACCTTCCAATTCTAATGGGGAACTTGATATTTGTCTTGTACCTCCTGGAAATCAATTTGTGCATAGGTGTTAACTGCCGTGCCAATTCACATATAGCTAATTTATCATCTAAATGTCTAGGCAATTCATAAGGTTTACCCTCAAAACCATTAACCCTTATGTTTGTGAATTTTTTATATTGAATGAAGTAACACCCATAATCCAAAATCACTTTCTTGGCTTGTTCAAAAATTATATATTTCCCCCATTCTGGTTTGAAAAGGCAGATAATTGATGTGAGAAAAGCATCATTAACCAACCTCACATTTCCACTCCAATTGACCAGCTGCAGTTGAGGAAAACTTTTGTGTATTTGACACTGTTTGAAATTAGCACGTGGTAACATGCCTGAGAAATATCTATTCCCTACAACATTGTAAATTAGGTAGGTCATCATGTAGAATTCCAGCTCTGAAGTGTCACCCATCTCAATTTTTGCTGCTAATGTGACCATGTGACTATTGAGTGCTTCTACAATAAAATTAGCCCAATAGATGTTCCTTTTTCTTTCCAAAATAATCCACATGTAAGTACACATCCATTCCTTGAATTCATTTTTAGTTTCCAACCCCATTATTTGACTTAAGAACACAATAATATCTTCAACCTCTTCAAAAAATTGTGCCCTAACTATCCTTTTAGGAATTCTAGTTGTTGTCTGTTTCTTTATGATGAGACATTTTGTATTTATGATCTTAGTATAGACCTTGAACCAAAATTGCACACAATAATTCTGAGAGTAATTAATTTCACACACTGATATATTTCTTCTGTATCTATTTGCAACACCAATAGATTACAAATATATAGGAAAATACTTTCCTATAAACAAGGTGATGGTTGTTAACAACCTCAACCATATGAAAACTCACGTACAACAATAATCCCGTAATATATATTGTTATATATTTTTTATAACAATATATATGTATAATAAACTAACATGTAACAAATATTTACCTTACGGTAACATACTAACAACCATGTGAATACTAATTCCTAACATTCCCCCCCTTAGTGTTTACATGGTAGAAAAACATCCACACTCTCAACTGCAGTATGCTCACCCTTGTGGCATGTCCAAATCTGTGACTCATGACCTTGATCCAAAAGAAAGGCTATCTCCTTCCATGGTTTTAAACATGCTTACCACAAACCTTGACGTGAACAGATCCCATCAACTGTCCAACTCATGTGGTTTTCTGGATCCTCTCATAAACCCTTTCAAGATCCATGAAATGACTTACTCTGGTGCTACTGTTCACCACTATGCTTATACATCAGAGAATTATGTAGGAAACACAACTTGCATATTACAAAACCACACAATAGAAGATATAATGAAAATATTTCACATTACTTCCTATAAGAATCTTAATGTTCTTAATCGTAGTCTCTATCATTGATCGTTGCCACTCGATCTCGAACAAGATAGAAAACTGCCACTACCACTAGAAGCTTTCCTTGACTAAGTCATTTTAGGTGTAGAATGGGAATGGAAAATTGGTATGTATTCCGCCCCACAATTGGAAATTCCAAATAAGAAATTAAAAAGGGAAAAATGTATTGTGTTATATCGTACTAACTAGATCTTGCTGCACATGGTCACCAATGCGGGTGAACATATTCACCAGCCGACCATCTTCCAACAAAGTATGGAAGTCAGAGGATCTCTACAATCAAAGAATCTCTGTAGTTTTTTTCTCTCTTATAAAATTCTTTTCCAGTATTAACAATAAAGCACACCGCTCAAATCAACAGGAACACTGGAAACTGAAGCACACTAATAAAATGGAAACCACACTGAAAATCATATACTCACACCATACATATGCCACCATAGCTTTTGCATGGCCTCGTCGTTGGTGACTGACAAGAGGTCACTGTTCAACCTCCTTCCTCCGTTGCCTCCTTCCTCCATCAGTCTGCTGCTAACTCAGTCGAATATGTCTTTGAAGCTCATTTTACAATTTTGACTCAAATGACAAGATGTCAGTTTGTACCGATATTGTGCCTGACTGCATGTGTATAGATCTAAATGTCCAATTTGTAGCAGAATCTTCAATAAAATTCTATGAAAAATAGATGAATTTCATGCATTGCTATCATATGTATTTCACTATGCACGAGCTCGTAGAGTCCAAAGGAGGATGTAGTGTCTTCCAGAACTCAATGAATGCAAAAAATGTCTGTGGCAGAATTTGACATAGATTAGTAGCGAGACTGATCCAAATGTGAGCTCATAACAAGCCAGAATGAATTTGATGCCAAGACATTAGATTCATATGCCAATATGAGTATAAATTTGGCACTTTCTCATAAAATATCCTCAAAGTGGTAAGAAAATATCAAAATAGCTGCAGAGGTCGAGGCTTGCTACGTATTACAAAATTGTGGATCTCTGACAAATCTTCTGTAGTTGAATAGTAGTTATATTCATGTACAACAGAACGCTGAAAAGCACACCAACATGCCCATTTATTTCTGTATTTGATGGAGTGGCGAGCCAATCTCCCTCTCAGACAATCGATTGTCCACACAATTAGGTTCAGATCTAATTTTAGGAACTCACTGCAAAATAAATAGATCTAATGCAGAGGAGACAAATACAATGTGATAGAATATAAAATCCATCCTTTTGCCAATAGTTGAAGCATTAATGTCATCATTTTAGAACTCTTAGGCTCTAATGCATAGATCTAAAGCAAGGCTTAACTCAATTAAAAAAAACAATGAAAATGTATTTAATCAAACTAAATGGCATTTCCAATGAAATCTCAAAAATCTTTATATGTCGAGTCTGCAATAGGAACTTATGATCCAGAGAACATAGATCGACCAAAGTAGTCCAAGTTCTAGGAAGAGATATGCATGCGAGATGAGCCATGAAGGAGATATGAGGTGGAATAACAAACTTAACGTAGAAATCATACGGGCTGCACACAAATACTACACAGGTAATAACAAATTTGCTTTTACAATCTGTATTCCACCATTCATAGGGTAATGGAGAAGTACAACTTCCCCTCATGAATCATTAGATCTCCATAAGGTCACTCTGTTACCAAATATAGACCTTGAACCAAACTTGCACACAATAATTCTGAGAGTAATTAATTTCACACAGTGATAAATTTCTTCTGCATCTATTTGCTGCACAATAGATTACAAATATATAGGAAAATACTTTCCTATAAACAAGGTGATGGTTGTTAACAACCTCAACCATTTGAAAACTCACGTACAACAATAATCCCCTAATATATATTGTTATATATTTTTTATAACAATATATATGTACAATAAACTAACATATAACAAATATTTATCTTAAGGTAACATACTAACAGCCATGTGAATACTAATTCCTAACACTTAGCATAGTCTTTTTGCTTATTTTCATAATCCCGTGAATATAATTTGATACCAATGGTGATTGGATTTGTGATTATAGGAAATTTAAGCATTATTATGATGTCTATAGGTGTTAATGTCAACACTACATCACCAATTCCGTCTAATACTTCCCTTTTCTCTAGGTCATAATTCATAACACAATGCCATACCAATTTTGGGCACTGAACCGATGGTGGGATAACACTTGCTAAGTAGATGCAACTATCCTTAATTACTTTCAAAGACTCACTTTGATTGGGATCATTTATTTGCTGAAGAAATTCCTCTAAGTCAGCGTTCATCAGGTCTGTGTCTGTAATTCTGTGTAAATCACTTGTAATCCCAAATGAAATTGAGAACAAAGATGGCATGGTCTTCATCCTTGAAAACCCTAACTTTACCTCAAACTTTCTTGCCAATAATATGAAAATTACAGAAGTTTCTAGTTCTTACCAATTCTCCTGCGGGTGCCTAGGCATTTCAAATCCAAATCGAAAGCCTTTTCAATCCTCTGGTTCCAAATTCAAGATCCACAATTAAAATCACAATATTTCTCAATGAAAATCACCAATAATAGCAAAAAATTCCATCAAATTGGTAATAAAAGATGAAGGCATTCATAGACTTTAAAATTTCCTTGATTTGCGTAGAAGCATTGATGGCGATAGAAATTAATGCATTGTATCGTAGCCGTTCATTCCACCTTTCTCAATTTTAAAAGTGAGCTGTCCACGTGGAAAATATTTTCGTTAATGCGGGCTCAAGGGAACTTTTTGTATTTTTTCCATGTTTCAAAACTTATACACTTTCGGCCATTTGACCCACCCATCTGCCTTTGAATTTCAACATGGGCTAGATGCATGGTCAATTGTGGGCTTTTTATACAATTTTAATCCCTTTCCAGTTTAAAAATAAAAGTGTCGAAGTGCTCCGATGACCCGCCTCCCCACTTCATGCATAAGAAAGAGACATGTGTCCTTTGCGGGTCTCAAGGACCTCTTTACACTTTTACACTTTTCTTCTTAGTATGTAAAAATATAATTTTGCACCGCTTCCCCGCATGCACTTAGTTTGCGACAAAAGTATACCTTTCAGGGAAAATCGAGAATTTTTTTGTGCCACTTTATGATTGAGAATATTCATTAGGTCATGGGGCTGATTTTACATTTTGTGAATGTGATATAAAGTTACAAGTTTGCAAGCTAGACCCGCCATACCGAATTTAATTGGGAACTGCCACATACCAATGGGCGATGGGACAAAAACGAAAGTAAAAAAATGACCAAGGAACATTTTACAATGGGTGATCCTTTGGATTTCAAACCTAAAACACAGCTGGTTCCTTGCAAGAATTTTTCAAAATAATGCATATCCAAACATGATCCTTGACCAAAAAGAGGAAAGAAAAATCCACATACAGTAGAACCAAAAGATCAACTCGCACCCCTATGGGAAATCAGAAAATACAATAGGTGATGAAGGAAAAGCTTAAACAAATAAGGGTGAGATTAATTTGAGCACCAATAAAATGCACTGGTGGATGACTCTGTGTGAAGAAATTTGGAGAAGTTGGGAGTCTTGTAAATTTTTGAACTCCCTTTCTTCTTGAAACCCATGCACTTGTACCAATAGCTTATGTCTAGGGTACATGAAGACTTTTTTTTTACTTCGTAGGTCATAGGATGTGGATCAAAGATCAATTGATTGAGTGTGTTACATGGATGTGAAGGAAAAGATAAGACATGGGGTTGGATCTTTGTTCCAATGTAAAAATAGACAAATTTTTTGCAACATTGAGTTATGAGATGAGAGGAAGGATGATGCTTATCGATAACCTCATAGATCCCACACTTAGGGATACAACTAGGTTGGTTAGTTGTAAATTAGGTGCCTTAGAAAGGTGGACAAAAGTGAATAAGAAATTTCTATACATTGTGCATAGGATGGTAAAAATATGCACTATAATATTGTGTAGTACGTTGCCAAGGGAATTATTGAAGAGGTGAGGCTGTAGAATGAAGAGGGGGTAAAGATAATATGGGGCTTGATTCTTATTCTCATCATTTTTTGGGAAATTGGAGTACCAGACAGATGATAACATATGAGTTTACCCACCCATGAATGAGTCCCCCATAGTTCAATTTTTTGGGTATATCTATGATGACATAATTATAGGTACTTATAAGGCTAGAATGGACAAATAATACAATAGGATGTAGGAAGCTTTCAAAAATGAATGGCGCATTCCGTGTGAATTACCCACAAAAGTAGGGGAATAAGTGTTATTTACAGTAATGCAACACTATATCCTTGCACATTTTATGATGAAGGATGGGGAGATGAGTCCTTGGTGCAAGATTCCATTTGATTTTACTACTCGGTATTTCAAGTCTGCAATTTATAGCATAAAAGATGCAAAGAAATTGGTATTGG
Source organism: Taxus chinensis (assembly GCA_019776745.2). Taxonomy (NCBI): domain Eukaryota; kingdom Viridiplantae; phylum Streptophyta; class Pinopsida; order Cupressales; family Taxaceae; genus Taxus; species Taxus chinensis. The sequence goes on from CM034152.1 coordinate 554,159,587, forward strand.
ATGCTAATAAAATTGATTTAGATCTACATATTTTACGCGTGACTTACAGGTACAACTCAAGACTTGCGTACTTAGAAATGCTGGAGCCAGACATGTTGGATTGGCATCCATAGATGAATGTGACCATTAGGGGATTGATCTATATGGTATTTGTGTAATTAAGACTAAAGACATAAGGGGGGATTGAGATAGAAGTTACGGATTCCACACTTGCCCATCTTGGAAGAACAATGGTGCCAACAGTAAAGAGACTATGTGAAGAGATCCCTATGGAAGAAGAAGGAAATATTGATCACTCATGATGTAAAAATGTGTTTTATACAAGGAGGAATAATAGTGGGGTCGAGACCTCACAACAGGGTAGCACTACGTAGGAAAAAGTTAAGCATAGAGGATCTATTGTTATCTCTAGTTCAAAGATAGGGGAGGAGTCATATTTAGAAAATTAAGTGGAATCCCTATGCAAGGAGCTTGAGTGAGAGTGGGCCAAAGAGTTGGCACAGAAGAATGTTGTAGAGTAGCAACATACACACACCATAGAGGGAGACGAAAGTAAGAATCCACTTAAGGATGAGACTCTTGTATAGGAAGAGGAGCACAATGGAAGAACAATTGATGACACTTATGTCATCAAGGAAGAGAAAAGCACATGAGTGGGTATGAACATAGGTGCCGCTACCCCAAAGAGGTAGAGGACAAAGATGAAGGTGCAAAGGAAGAGATGGATACCCCTTTCCCCGCACATGGATTTTGTGGATAACCCCAAAAAGGTCTTAAGAGCACGTTTTCATAGCATAGTTCCAAATGAGAAATTGTATGCATGGGAGTTACTAGATAAATATGGAGGAGTATCACGCACATGGAATATGTTAAGCTAGAACCTATATCATCATGCCAAGGAATAAAATTTCAAGGTGGGTGATCACTCCATTGGTATTATTACGTTGAAAAATGAGCTGGGGAAGAAGTACAAGGCAATAGACCCCAAACACTTGACAAATGAATATATGCGCAATGCTTTGAATAAGTTGACCATACAAGTAGGGCGCAGAAACCTAGATGTAGGTGTCACTATGAAGATTTTGATGATAGATAGAAGGGGAAATAGTGCGAGGTCAAGGGCTTGAAGAAGGACCTCCAGTGTGAACAAAAGAGAACCAAGGAAATATATGATAGGGTTGGCACCATGGTAAAAAAGATATTAGGTCAGTGCCCAGCCTTGGTTAGCCAAGCTAGGTGTGATTAAAATGATGAAATGGAGTACTTAGAGGACCTAGTTGGTATGTTCTTGACAAATTTAAAAGAAGGTGTAGGACATATAGAAGAAGAAATCGCAAGGGAGAAGGAAGTGAATAAGTTCGTTGTTGAGGCTAGGATCACTAAGCTTGAGGAGTTATTGACAAAGCACAAAGAATCAAGTACCAAATTGGATGTGGCCTTCAAAATATGTAAAAAATGTGAGCCTATTATTGATACACACTTGGTTAGTGAGGAATCATTGCTCAAAGAAATTTAGGAGAAGATACCAATAAACAATATTGAGCGCACCCTAACTATGACCAAGGAAGCAAAAATGAAGGTAGTGATTAAAACTAAAAAGGACAAGTTGGAGATCCAGGTGGAACAATTTCAAAATATGGTGCTTGACCACATATATGTGATAGAGGGGGTATGCACGGAGCTAGCAGTGGTCATTTAGGAACTCAAGAGTAGGACTGAAGAGTTGGTGCCTGACAAAGTGTCTGGGATTATAGGGGCAGTGCTTGGGAAATATATGAAAGAACTAGATGAATGGAAGTAGATGGTGAGTGAAATAGACATTGAGTTTCCAGAACTCTTCCATCAAACTGTGGCTTGAGTTAATTTATAATTGGGTATGATGAATCTTTTTGGGCATTAAATTCTTAGTTCTCTTCCTATTATCTATACATCCCTTTTTACCACAAGTTGATCAAAGAATTTCCAAGGACAAAAATCTAGTTAGTGTGGGGTAATGTTGCATGATCCATTTTAACCAAATATATACCATGCATGAAGGTTAAAATATCATGCAATGTAGGCGTGAAGGTGTGCACATAAGGTAGAAAAGACAGTGCATGAAGGCCCACACCTAAGGGAGAAACATTTGGGACTTAGCCAATTTTAGAGCCACGGGATAAAAATAGACAGTGATAAGATGGAGTGGTGTTCAAGAAACATTCCAAGAGTAGAGTGAAGCATGGAGACTTGCAGAAAAAGGAATGTCTATTTTGGATAGAGCACATGCACAAGGAGATCAAGAGGCATGTAAAGGTTGAGCTAATAATAGGATTAGATAAGGGTTTAATTATAGAGATAATATATTATCACAAATGTTGTGGTATTTTCTCATTCGTTATCAAGTTAATGAGCTAGCTACTAAAGAAGCTACAAAACTTAGAAATGCTTGAGGTTTTATATTACCTCAGATGTACAATGATATGAGCGCATGATGGATGATGGATCTTTATTGCCACAAATCAGATGAAATCTATAAGTAAGACTGAAAGTGATTTTGATTAGACGATTTGGGTGGGGGTTTCCCAACAAAGTAGACTCGAGGAACACTAACTTCATTGGTGGATGTCAACCCCCGTCGTTAAACAAAAATGATGGAAACAAGGAAATGTATACTGATAATATGCATAGACTGAGAGAACACAAAATATGAAAGCACTATTGATTTATTTAGATATCGATATGATTAAAACATTGAAAGATAAATGTACCTATTCTAGGTCGACGGTGACCTAGACTGTGTAGAGGTAAGTCGACGGCAACCTGGGAGACTTGATCACAAATGTGGGAGGAGTATGCCGACCATGTAGGATCTGAATGTAATTTGAAAACTACAACAGTCTGAGGATGGTGGAATCAATATGTAGAGGAGGTTTGGAGGAACATAAATTATGAAAACAACAAAAATCAAGGATTAAAGGGAAGGATTTAAACCAGGACCCTGGTCAATGGTGACTGGGGCTTAAACGGGATGATTTTTCTATAACAAAGAAAATGGATGATGAAATCCCAATCAGTCAACTGGGTAAGGATATGTTTATGTGTTGATTGGTGTGTGAATTTTAGGTTGTGTGTGATAGAGTGTGAGATGTAACAAGTTAAACCCTACTTAAGCTATTTTATGAAGTAGGATGTAGAAAATAAAGTTTCCTTTTAAACCAAATCGAAGTGTGATCTTTTGATGAGAACACGCACAAGAAATGGAAATACGATGCAAAAAGGAGCACATAGGGAAAAATGAGGACCAGCTAGATATAGATTTTCCTTTTTATATGAACTTTAGGGGAAGAGGGATCCAAGAAGCCAAACCCAACACGAGAAAGAAAAAAGTGAAGCCTTGTGCTACAGTGTTAGTAGAAGATAGAAGAAGAAAAAAAAACAAAAAAGGATCACCTAAAGGGTGTCTCACTGGGCGTTCCAAGAATATTTTTCTAGATTTTTGTTCCTTATCAATTAAATGATCTAGTATTATAAAAAACTAGAAAAATCAGAAAATGAACGGTTTATGGTACCTCAGATGCAATGTGATGATGGACAGGCACAAAATGACTGATTCTTACTACTTGATAAACCTGAAAAACTGGAATGAAAAGTGATTAGATATATATATGCGGGGGTTTCCCGAACAGTTCCAGCTCTAAGAAGTGATTGAAATACTTTCATAGATGTCAACCCCCGTGCATTTAGAAAGACTGAAATAAGGCAAGAACAACAGATAGCATGCAGAGACAAGAATATACTTGTAGACACCTAAAATCCATTTACACAAGCTTTAATGCTAAGACTGCACTAATTATCCTCTTTTCCATAATTCTCATAATAATTAGTGCTTTTATGCTAATTAGCTAACATTCCTCTTTATATCCATTAATGATCAAGCTTTCATTAATTAATTAGACTTCATATCACTCAAAATGTCGATTAATGACCTTTCCTTAATTAACATCTGCTTCTACCTGGGTTAATTAATTATGTCTGCTAATCTAAATCAATAAATTCTCATTAATTAATTACAATTCACTAATTAATTAGCCTTCTTATCACTCAGGATGCCGATTAATGACCTTTTACTACTTAACGCCCACTTCTACCTGGGTTAATTAATTATTATTAATTTATTACGCCTGCTAATCTAAATCAATAAATCATCATTTATTAGAACAAATTCCTCTCTTACATCCTGAAAATCATAATAATTTTCCTCTAATTAACTTCTATAAGCTTGCCTCTACCTATTAATTAATCACCTTTAATTAATTAAAACATCCCCCAACTCCCATGACTTACTAATTGTTGGGGTTTTAAATGGCACTTTAACAAACCATAGTCAGGGGACAGCAAGTCTATCCTCTTTAATGGGAGAGGTTCCCTTATTGAAATCAAGCAACAAAACTTATATACAAATGTACAAATTTCAAAGTGTGGATTCCTGATACTTTGAAACGTTTTATGCTCAAAGATCATCAATAAAAAAGAATAGAAGAACTATGAAGATGAGAGATGAAGAACATAACAATAATTTCAAGAAATATAGATGGAAGAGTATAACCTTATACGTATTAAGTAGGGAGATGCAAAATATAATCATTCAATTTCATAACAGATATAATTCCACAAACACAAAGTTCCAGAAATCATATAAACAAAAACACAAAGTTTCTTATCATAAAAGATAGATGATTCACAAATTTGAACAAGGAAAGAGGGAATAATAGAGGAAGAAAGGGAAAATCTTTTGTATTGATTACCTTAGAATCTATATCATCTATGGAGTACCAACATTCCAACCCTAACAATGGCGTGGAGAAGCCATTAAATATCTACCAAGAACGGTTACATTCGGTTACAAAGAAAAATGATGCAAATGATTCAAGAAATTGATGTCTGAACTTCTCTAATGCCTCAGTCGTTTCAATGCCCGGTAGAAAAACTAGATGCATCGAATCACAGCCGTTCATCCTACCTTTGCAAACTTTGAATTTAAGCCATCCACATGGGATAGATTTAAACTAAAGTGGGCCTGAGGATGCCTCTTGTATTTTGTACCTTTTAGAGAAATGGCACTTTGAAACATTTCGGCCTGCCCATCTGCTTCTGATATAGGATTGACACGTGGATTTACTTGAGTGGAAACGAAGTAGAGGCTCACTTTTACAATTTTAACTCTTTTCAATGTGAGCTCAAAAACTCAAATTGCTCCATTGACCCACCTTCCCGCTTTGACTTTCGATGTGGGCTCAACATTTGACTTTATCCCTTGGCATAAGCAAGACCGTGGGTCGCTTTATAACTTTAAGCTCTTTTGGAAACAAAGCCAAAATTCCCAAATCACTTCGATGACCCACCTTCCTGCTTTGACTTTTCAAAGCATCAAAACACAAAAAGGGCCCGCCTATCCGCTACCCGCTTAAAACATGGACATGTGTCCCTTTGCGGGCCTATTATGCATTTTTGTGTTTTTGACTAAGTCCCTCTATTTGGTGAAGTCTTTACGTCTGACCCGGGACACATGGAGGCTTCCCGCTCATTTGGAGACTCTGTTTGGACCTAACCCTTGGAGGTGTGCCAATTGGACACGTGGAGAGCTGACACATGTTTAGGACCTGCTTTTGGATTCTTCCTTTAAAGTTACACCAAAGAGACATGTGGAGACTTCCGTTGGTTCTTTTATACTTAGCCGATTCGGGCCTACTGCCCACTTGACTTCTATTGGACGTTAGACATGTGGAGAGATGGTGCTTGTTTGGGGAGCCACCCTTGGCTTTGACCCTTGAAAGAGCACCGATGAGACACATGGCAATGTCTACTGGTATTAGACTTTTCAATGCCCGATTTAACTTTTTTGAGGCTCTGACCACGTGGAGGGCTGGCACTTATTTGAGGTCTATCCCTTGGGCCTCACTTCTGAAGTTATGTTGATGAGACACATGGCGTCATCTGCTAGCCCTTCCATACTTAGGAGATTCGGGTCTGTTCTGTCTTCTTTTCAGACTCGAGACATGTGGAAAGCCTGTGCTCATTTGAGGACTGTCCCTTGGGTCCTGCTCTTGGAGTTGCACCGTTAAGACACGTGGAGGCTTCCACTGTCTCTTCTTTCCTTAGCCGATTCAATGACCATCTCTATCCCCTTTTTGGCTTAAACCATGTGGCAAGCCTGTGCAAGTTAGCGATCTCTCTTTGGGCCACACCTTTTGAATTTGTGCTGATGTGGCACATGGTGCCTTCCGCAGTCCTTCTATGCTTAGCCAATTTGGGCCTGGATTGAACACTGCCTTTCACCATTTTTCTCCTGCTGAGCTTTGATCTCCTTTGATGCCATTGACCTCCTTCACCAACCCTTCCCATTCATTATTGTATTTGGAATTTGGGCTCGCATGACTGAACCGCCCTTTCCTATTTTCTCCTATGCGGGGTCGTGTTTGATCAATTTTTTGGGGGGGGGGAAATTGGGATAACATGCACCAACTCAAATTTTTTGAAAATTGACTTGAAAAATGAGGGGAATTTTGAGGGTGACAACAGTAATGACAAATTAAAATCTTCTAAATTAATATTATCTTTTATAAAGCAACGTTATTCATTCCTAATCTTATTTTACCTTTATCCCACATTCATAAATTTGCTATCCATGCCTCTTCAGGAAAGCTATATAAAGAACCCTCCTTCTTACCTTTATTCAAGCACAATGCTTTGAATAGTGAAAACTATAAGCATTTTGATCTTGAGCCATTCTCCATTGCTAGAAATAGCTTCTCCATCTTGCATCCTTTCACTCAAAATTGAGTAATATGGAAATATCCAAAATGGCCTTGTAGCTATTCTTGGTGAGATTCCATTCTCAATCCTTGAGATCAAGTAAAAATCCACTTTTATTTCTTATGTTCTTCATAGGTTCATATTTTAAGTTAGAAATCATAGAGATTAGGAAATAGCTTAGCATGTAATTTCATTTATGCATTGAAGAAGCATTTCCTTTAAGCTCTTATCTTGATGGTTCATTGTTTAATTAACATTTTCTTTTGAAGCTATGTAGATATTAGTTTAAATTTATAACTTATTTAATTATACATGAGCACATATGGCATGCTCGATGAGACTTACTCCATTTTCCTTTGTATTTAATTTCAATTTTTTGTAGTTAAGTTTCAATTTTGGTTACTAACGCTCTTTTTGCATATATTGACAACTTATTTTTCTTAACTTGTTTTTTTTGAGTTTACATATGTTGAGTCTTCCTTGTAGGTATAAAATAGGTGAAGTGCTGTCAAAATTGGGTCTTGATGGGAAAATGTCAAGATTTCTCCATGATTTTCATTTTTAGAGCTTACTTTTTCAACATTTTACATGCTAGTTTTGTGAATTTCTTGAAAATTTTAAATTCTTGAGCATGTAGGTTAGTGTTTGATAGTGATGATTCTTCTATTTACATATTAATGTGGTGGGTTGCTGTCAAAATTGAATTTTGGTAATAAAATTTCAATATATCTCCATGTTTTCATTTTTAAAGCTCACTTATTTCAACATTCTACATGCTAATTTTGTCAATTTCTTGAAAATGTTAAGTTTTTGATCTTGAATGTTAATATTTGATAGCATTGAGTCTTTTATTCATATATTTATGTGATGGGTTGTTGTCAAAATTGAATCTTGGTTGGAAAAATTTGACCTTTTTGCAGATTGAGGTATGTTTTTTTGTCATTTTTTGGGTACATGTTAAGTGCATACCCATGAGCATATGCGTAACCCATCTTCCGAAATCCATAAATTTTGCTCTCGAACTCAAAATGACTCCGTTAATTTTGTGTTGGAAATGTATTGAAGTCAACTATGCAATGAAAATATAAATTTGAGAATTATACTTAGAAAAATTGTAATTTTTCCATTTATTGTAAAACTGGTCATTTTCTAACATGTCTAATGTTTTGATGAATGTTTATTTCCATTCTTTTCTTGATTTAGACCAAAGCTTGTGTATGCTATTATATTACACCTTTTGGTGATTTTGAGAATAAAAAACAAATTTTATCTCTATCTTTTTATCATTTGGATTAACTTGGAAATTTGATTATTCATTTTGCTTAAGGGAATAAACCTTTTACAAAGCATTTTTTATGGTCCTTTGATTTGAAGTTTTCCATTTCTATCTAGTTGGGATAAATTTTTTGTATGCTCTTCTCTTGCACCTTAGGGTGATCTTGAGAATCAAAAACAACTTTAGTATTCATTTTTTAATATTTGGTTAATTGGAAACTTGATCTTTCATTTTTGGCTTAAGTGAATCAACATTTATCAATATTTTTGTATGGTTCATTAATTGTAAAGCTTTCCTTTACTTTTTAGTTGGATTATTTGTTTATTATGCTCTTCTCTTGCATCCATGGATGATCTTGAGAATCAAAAGAAACTCTTAATCCTCTTTTAAATAATTTTATATTCTTGGAGAACTACTAACGTTTGAGTGCAGGACCTAAAAACGCTTGTCAAAGAAAGGAGTTCGAAACAAAATTTTCTAACTACACATGTGTTGCAGGTTTTCAAATGGAGAATGACTAATCCACATTAATTCTAAAAGATAAAAAAACACACCACATTCAAAACACTTGATTTGCAGGTTCAGATAAGGGTACGCCTCGTCCACTTAAAACTAGGACATAACCTCTTTGGCATAAGCCTTAAGCTACAATAATGGGGTTGTCCTAGGAAACCAAAAGTAGTCCACGCAAGAGGGAACCTTGTGGATGAAATGGGAAGTGATCCACAAACCTACTAGACTAGTATACACATGAGATTTAGTGTCAAAATTATCCGTATCGCAACCCCAATGAGAGTACATGATGGATGCATAAATTTCCCACGATGCTTGAAGGGGGTAAAGTAAAGTCGAGATAATCATTGGGAAACATTGGAAAACCAACCTCACTCTTAGATAACTTTTGATACCTATTTTATTGAAACGCCTAGGAATCTATCTTTGAACAGGAGCCAACTTTGACCATTTTAAAACCAATTTGAGTTTAGAGCCATTATTCATCACGAAACATGTGAAGCATTACTTTTGCTTAGTTTTTCACTCTCCCTAAGGTGAGGTGAAACTCTACCGAAGTGAGGCCAACATTTTTCACCCCAATTGATCTACTTCCTTCACTTTCTTTTGACACTTTGTTGATAAGAAGAAGAGTGGTTACCCTTGTGTTTCTAATTGATTGTATTTGCCACTTTTGTGTCCTTTTACGATCATCCATGTTTGTGGCTGAGTTTTTAAACATATAAAGTGTGTGGATATGTTTTCATATCATTGGTATTCTATTTGATCTTGATACCCAAGTCAAGATCGTCATCATATTTAGGCTTGATTCATCACCTTGATTCCACTTTAAACTGTTATTTTGTTTATATCATGTCGCTACAATTTTGGTATTTACGTCTTGTTTCTTGTAAACTTGGCCTAAATATCTATATTGTGACATTACACTATACACACTCCAAAAATTCCTTGGTATAATCTAGCCCTATTTTGATTTCAATTACTACCTCAATTTTGAAAAGTGTTGAGTGTGACCATTTGTGCGCGTTATATCAATATCTTGATATTAATACCTTACATTTTCACAAAGTTTGGTTAACATATCTTAGTGGTATTGTTTTGTCCTTCACAATCGTAACTACCACTTTTTGGGATATAGGTCTTGATTGGATTCAAGATCACTTTTAGTATACCTTTTTTTGGAAATCGTATCAACCTTTTGTTATTTCTTACGTCTTGTTCGTTTTTGAACTTGGCATAAGTGGTGACATTATGTTGATCATTTTATGCCAACCTACCTTTGACATACATTTTACATAAGGATTATTTCCTTGTAGATTGGCTTTGTGTTTTGAACTTGCATGATTGTTCCTTGTGTTTATCCATCATATAAAATAATTTCTAGGACAATCCTTTGGGACTTTTGATCCTCTTGGTCTTCTTGTTTTTGCCTAAATTCATGGTCATTTTTGAACATATCTTATAAACCTTAGAAAAAACATTTCCTCTCAAGAAACTTTTTCATCAATTCAATATTGGAAATATTTCCTTTATATCCTTTATGTTGCTAAAATTTTGATCAATCCTTTGACATTTACGCCTCCAAACTTGTTGTCCAAACCTTGTTAGATTATTGATCTTATGTCAACACGATGTATGTTTTACTTAGCCTACCTTTGGAAGATCACACAAACATCCCCCATATGTTTATAAAATATCTAGTTGGTTTCCGTTATGCTACCTAAATTGACATGAAACTTCATTCTATTTGAAATATTTCAATCACGCTATCTAGGTCTAGGCATTTGGACTTAGTGAATACCAACCATGAATGATTGTCACAGAATTCCTTATACATACGACCATAAAGAATCAAAATTCAGGCGTTCACATAAAAACAAGCCCATCATGACTAAACCATATTTGGTTCTTTGTGCTAGAGAACCCATTTGGGTAACCCATTCCCCCACCTTCATCTCATAGTCGGTGGTATGGTTTGGACACTTCTGATCCAAATTATTATTTGGGTTCCCCCCACTCTTCTTATGATTCTAATCCAAACATTTTCTCTTCTTCTGAGGATTCCAATTCAAATATTTCCTCCAATTATTTTAATGATCTAGATCCAAACTAATATTTAGATTAATCTAATTCAACTCCTAAGTGACGGTTTTCCCATTCTTTGCTGGACCTTCTTTATCACTCATCTAATGAAATTATTGAATCGTGGTCCTCCCCTTCTTTGCAAGACCTTATTTATCATTCATCTAGTGTGATTCTTGAATCACAGTCCTTCCCTCCTTCACAAAAACTTATTTATCATTCATCTAATGTAATTTTCGAATCGTGATCCTCCCCTCCTTCGCAGGACCTTATTTATCATTCATTTGATGTGATTCTTGAATTACGGTCCTCCCCTCCTTCACAGGACCTTATTTATCATTCATATAATGTGATTCTTGAATCACGGTCCTCCCCTCCTTTGTATGACCTTCTTTATCATTTATCTAATGTGATTATTGAGTCGCAATCCTCCCCTCCTTAGCAGAACCTTCTTTATCATTCATCTAGTGTGATTATTGAGTCGCTATCCTCCCCTTCTTCGCAGGACCTTCTTTATAAAACATCTAATGTAATTCTTCAATTGTAGTCCTCCCCTTCTTTGCAGGACCTCTTTTATTAGTCACCTTAATAAAATCTTCCTCCTTTTAAGATTTTTACGACTCAAAAGTCCTTCTAGTCAATTGTCTAAGTTGACTCCTACATCGCAATCTACATAATTTTGGATATGAAATCATCCTATTCCTCCTCCATGTTGTAGTCTTATAGGGAAACCTATACCAACCAATTCCAAATCTTCTTCTTCTCATGAGACATCTATCCCTAAGTTTACTTTGTCTCTTGAGTCATCTTCTTCTATCAATCATCATTAAACATATTCTAAGTCTTCCACACCAGTTGGACCTTTTTATTCCAATCAAACCCCTGTGGTTGATTAATAATCCATACCGATTGATTTATTTCAGAAAAAATGAGTGATCATGGCATTTATAGGGGCACAAAAAGATATCCATATAACAAATTACAAGAAAGGATTCTCTTTAGACCTTGAAGAATTTGCATATTGTGGGGAAAAGGTTGATTCCTTTTATCAAGAAATCGAGGAAGAGCCTAAAAGCGTGCAACTTGATCCGATTCTTATTATTCCATCCTCACATTATTCATTCTATGATGAACTTCCTACGTTTATTATTGAGCCATGGACCATCTTCTCGTCACCCAATTCTTCTTTACATATCACAATTCCTCAATCGTAATCACACTTTGGGTCATAGCCAAGTAGCCCATTACCTTATTCTATATATGGGCCACCTCTAAATAGTCCTTCATCATCTACTTGTGGGTCTCCTCTGGGTTAGCCCATTACCTTCTATTCTGGGGCCACATCTAACTAGCCCCTTGTCTTCTATAAATGGGACACCTCTGCGTAGCCCCTCATCTTCTATTCTTAGGCCACCTCCTAGTAGCCCTTCTTCCTCTATACTGAGTCCACATCCAAGTAGCCTTCCATCTTCTATCTGTGGTTTGCCTCCTAGTATCCTATCTTCTTCAATTATTGAATCGTATCCTTTTCATCTGTCACATTATGCTATCAATGATTATGGCAAGCCCACCATCTTCCTATCATCAATTCTAAACATCCATGTTCTTCTCCCACTTCTCGGATAAGAAAAATCAAGCATTATCTTATAAGAAACCCAATTTTTTTTTTTATCAAGCTAAGATCAAAACCCCGAAGAGCTCCAAAGCTCCCAACAACTCAAATGATTATAAAATTAAAAATCAAACACGATTCCAAAATGCACACCAATGTACCCATCAAGTATGGCACAAAGTGCAAAAACCTATGGATAGGGAACTTAACCTCCTACATATGAAACCCATGTTTCAAAATAAATCATAGTTATTTGTTCAGTGTGAACTCACCATGATAATTGAGATTGTGGATAATATCACTCTTGATAAACAAACATTCTTAGTCTCCTTTATCAAGGAAATCGTGAACATCATTGTTGGATCCTATCATGTAGAGTGACATGATTGTGCCCAATCTCCCAAAACACTAAAAATTTCTAAAAAAATCAAAAAATTCAAAAATACAAAAAATGATAAAAACATTAAAAATCAACAGTACAAAGATCAAACATTGCAATTAGATATTGCATACACATGGATGTTCCTTCTTCCCTCTCTTTCATATTCCTCTGCAAGTCATCCACCATTTTCATCCCTTCATATGATATTTTGGTTAGCTTATTTCGTACACATTTTGTGACATTTATCTCTATGGTATCCATTTGACCTTAGTCTTTCATCACCTTGGTAAATTAAAGAACAAATGACCTCTTAGAGATCCTATCACTATCTACATATAATAAAAATTTCAGGAAGAATTTTTGGGTGTATTTGTTGACACTAGTCAATGTCATCATCACAATCACTTACACATCTTTCCATCAAGCCATCAATGGTTCTTAACCCCTTGTAAAAAAAAAAAGCTGAAATAAGTTTTATGAAAGAAAAAGCATCAAAATCAATCAATCAAAAATAATAAGCTAAAAGTAAAAGAAAATTGATATATAACTCTCTCTTGGGGTATTTCTAATAATCTCTACTAGGGATATGGATGACTCACTAGCAGTAGAGAAATGTTGTGATTAGAATCAAATGCATCTCCGTCATGGCTATGGACGCTTGGCTTACAGTGGAGCAATGTACAACTCTCCTTCCACAATCCATTCACAAATCACCTTTCAAACTAAATCATTCCTACACATTGGATAGTGTCTTCACTTGTTGTCTATCAACTCTTTCCTTCAAGAGGTAATTCATTTCCACACGCACACATAAAATCTAAATTAGTAAACAAAATTAATATGTTACCAAGTGTTTCTTTTTGGACCTTGTTCAAACTCTTGCTTTAGCGTATTTCTTTGTCTCATGATTTGTGCCTTAGGCTAATCACTTCTTCATCATTTACATTCTAAATCTTTTCATAACATCCTCTGTTCTTCAAAACTTGTTTATAAAATCCATGTGTATAGGATGTCCTCTTTTCCATGTTTGCAGAAACTTTTTTTCCCTTTTTAAGACAATTTTGTACTTCCTTGCTCTCATGTGTTTCTAGGCTAGCTTACATTGGGGGTATCCTTTCTCCCTCATGATTGAACCTATTTTATATTGGCCTTGATCCCCCTTCAGTGTGTGAATATTTTTCCTTTGAATACTCGCACTTAATTGTTGGGGAATTTTTGCATCTTCACTTTCTTACGCATACACGTGGAATTTTTCCATTGTACATATCATCTATCATTGGGGAATCCATGCTCCTTTGTCTTTCTATACATAGTTTCAGAAAAAATTCAAAATAAAAAACATTCAAATGTGTTTCTACAAAATAAAAATCATCCTACAAAACATCACTATTTGGTTCTCAGCATGTTATTGTACGTGACTCGCGGATCATCTTGTTCTACCTCCATTAACAAATATGGTTTGCCTACTATGTCTATACTCTAGGGCACAATGAGTTTCTTGGTACTATTTCATAGTGCAAAAATTTTCATAAGACCCAAGTGTCCTCCGTTACTCCCCTTGCATGTATCCTTTATTGGGGCATCATCTTTTAACCCTTGTCTTTAATTCCCATAGGTTAGAATCAAAGCTTGATAAAAAAAACATTGCATTATATTTCTTTGTTAGGTTAGCTTGTTTAATTTCTCATATTGTATTGCATTATGTATGTTTTAGGGAGTTAGGCATCTTTTAATTTCTCGTATTGAATTGAATTTTGTATGTTGTATGGAGTTGGTGTTTTTAGCTATGGAAATTTTTTTGTATATGAATCTTCATTTCATACTACACTTCTATTCATTCTTTTTAATAAGGACTGATGACATCTATCATAAGAAAAATGATGAAATAAATTTAGTTTTTACATTGACAAGATGATAGCTATATCCATCTCTTTTCATCTTCATTTTTCTTCCATATCACTCTCCTTCTATCAACACTTTTCTTCAAAAGCAACTTGGGGCAATAGAGATCAGTTCTTCTACTTATTCTATTTTGTTCTTTCATCTTTTTGATTGTCGATCGCCCTCTTTCATCACCTCATTGAAACTTGAGGGGGAATCCTTCATTATATTAATTTGTTCTTCTATCTCTTCAAAACATTTATTTGTTTGTACTTGTCTACTATCTTTGAAGTGGCGTCACTTATGCCACCCCGAAGAGGGGCAAATATAGACACCTAAAATCCACTTAAGCATGATTTAATGCTAAGACTACACTAATTATCCTCTTTTCCATCATTCTTGTAATAATTAGCACTTTTCTACTAATTAGTTAAAATTTCTCTTCATATCCATTTATTAACAACCTTTTGTTAATTAATTAGCCTTCCTATCACTCAAAATGTCGATTAACAACCTTTGGTTAATTAACGTCTGCTTCTACCTGGGTTAATTAATTATTATTAATTAATTACGCATACTAATCTAAATTAATAAATTACCGTTAATTAATTACAGTTCACTAATTAATTAGCCTTCTTATCACTCAAGATGTCGATTAACAACCTTTAGTTAATTAACGTTCACTTCTACCTGGGTTAATTAATTATTATTAATTAATTATGCCCGCTAATCTAAATCAATAAATCACCATTTATTGGATCAAATTCCTCTCTTACATCCCGTAAATCATACTAATTTTCTTCTAATTAGCTTCTATACGCTTACCTCTTCCTATTAATTAATCACCTTTGATTAATTAAAACATCCCCCAACGCCCATGAATTACTAATGACAAATTAAACTCTTCTAAATCAAGATTAACTTTTATAAAGCAACCTTATCCATTCCTAAACTTGTTTTACCTTTATCCCACATTCATGAATTTTCTATCCTTGCCTCTTCAAGAAAGCTTTATAAAGAACCCTCGTTCTTACCTTTCTTCATGCACCATGCTTTGAATAGTGAAAACTATAAGCACTTTGATCTTGAGCCATTCTCCATTACTAGAAATAGATTCTCCATCTAGCATCCTTTCAATCAAAATTGAGTAATATGGGAAGATCCAAAATGGCCTTGTAGCCATTCTTGGTGAGATTCCATTCTCAATCCTTGAGATGAAGTAACAATCCACTTCGATTGCTTATGTTCTTCATAGGTTCATAGTTTAAGTTAGCAATCATAGAGAGTAGGAAATAAATTAGCATGTAATTTCATTTATGCATTAAAGAAGAATTTCCTTTAAGCCTTTATCTTGATGGTTCATTGTTTAATTGACATTTTATTTTGAAGCTATGTAGATATTAGTTTCAATTTATAGCTTAGTTAATTATACATGAGAATAATAATGATTTTGAAAAATGATTAAAATTGATTTAAAAGCTAATACAATTGGAATAATAGTAAATTAAAGGTTACCTAGTATGGGTCGATGGTGACCTAGACTGTGCACAGGTAGGTTGATGCAAACTAATTCATATGAAAGGAACGTGCAACATACCTACAAGCTCTTTTGTGGTTGGATCTGGATTTACAAGATGGGTCGGGTCGATGCCTATTGGGAATGGGTCGACGTTGATTGGACCGGGTTGACGCCAATCAGATTTGGTGTCTACACCAACTAGACTGGGTCTACGCTGACCAGACTGGGTCTATGCCGATTGAATTTTGGTTGGGTAAGGTCAAGGATGGATGGATTAAAAAGGAAACCTACAAGAAAATAGACTGAAAAAGAAGGTTTTTGTAAAATTTCTGAGTGTTACTAAAGTTGATCTGAACCTGTTAAAGATTAGAAATAAGCAATACAATAAAAAAACTGAATAAAACAACGAAAAATACCGATAAGTCTCACAAATGATGATCGTGAACAATGAAAACATGTTGAAATAATGTCTAGGAGATTTTTGATTATTGTAGGAATGCTCAGGCAAGAGAGAAAGTTCACAGGTCGCTAGGGAGGTTAGATGTTTGCACGCATTTAATGATTATGGAGAGAACATACTTAGTTTTATAGGGTCGATGAAAACTAGGCAGGGTCGCCGCATATTATGGGGAAAGTTTCCCAAATCGTGGGTGATTTGTGTTTTTGATCGGGATTTTGTGTTTTGATGAAGGGGAAAAAGTTGATTAAGAAAAAGGTGGGAATGGAATGATATGGATGAGTTGGGGATAAATATAGGTTGGAAAAAGAATATAAAAGCATGGAGATGCAAATTTAGAATAAAAGCATCTAAATTGGAAATTTGGTTAGGGCATAATAGATGTTAGTTAATTAATTAATCAATTAATTTTTATTAATAAAGATTAAAGGTGATTAAAAGGTGAAGTGCATGGATATTGTTTAATTAATCAATTGATGTTAAATAATAAGGATTAATAAGGTGATGGGATAATATGTGGTAATTTTATTTAAATAAAGGGGAGATGAATTAAATTAAGGGGGCCTAGGAAAAGACCAATGTGAAATATGCACATGTGGGTAGACAAGGGTATAGATACTGGATTTAGGTGTCTACATTTTATCCCTTTTTGTTGAGTGGTTTTTGTTATGATGTTATCAAGCCATGTGAAAAAATCGATGAGAGAGTAAGATGAGGGATAATTAAGGATTGATGATCAGCCCCCCTAAAACGGGGGATTGATGACACCATTGGAAATTGATGATGCATTTGAAAATAAGTAGATGAAAAAGGGCGGGTGGGAAAGGATGGGTAAAAGACATAACTAAGGCGAGATGCCCCAGGAAAAAAATTTCATAATATGAATAAAAACTATGGCGGTGACTCCAATATCACATTGGTAGAAGACAATTACGGTCTCAAAGGAGACGTGCTACAACATTCTATAGACAAGTGAGTGGGTGAAGATAACTGCACTATGGATGCATACCAGGATGACCAACGAGTCATATGAAAACATAAAAGTATGCACAACTAAATGAAAATGGTATGCGAAATCCTCCGCACATTAGGAATTGAGTGAAAAAGGTATGCATTCACAAGGGATAAGGATGAAAAGTTATGGTGCCCCAACACATGTTACGAAAAGGGATGAAAAGGAAAATTGGAAAATAGATGGTGAAATAATATGCCTGAAAGGGGAGGTAAGTATGGCCGCAAGGTGGAAATTCTGCGTGGATTGGATAGGACTGTAAAATAAAATTCCCGAGGAGGGAATAAGTATGGCCATAAATGTGGAATTTAAGATGATACTCGGAGGATGTGAAATATGGAAAAAAAATTCCCTAAAGGGAGAATATAGGTAGCCACAAAGGTGGACTTAAGATAAGAGAGATTGGATAAGATCAGATGAGGTGTAGGATAAGACACAAATTAATGATAATGACCTATAGGTATGAAAGAAACTACATCATATCAAGGAACGCAAAAGGAAAGGATGCCTCCAATTTTATTGGAGGTAAATAAGAAGGGGATCTAAGTAATGCAAGGCACATGCAACCAAAGAAGATGTTAGTATGTAACCAACGACAATTAGTTATACAAAAGATCATAAGGAAGCAATGGATGAAGTGATCTCATAAACCTAATGTCAACATGACAAAGGGGTTTGAGATGTAACTTGTACATGGGAAGAGGGTTATCCAAAAGTGATGTTCCCTAAAACTATGACCCAACTCTGGGAAGGGGAAAGAGAAAAATGATCAATGCAGGAAGTCTACTAAAAGAAAGCTGATCAATGCAGGAAGCTTTCTTAGGATGCTAATAAAATGGAAGGTTGATCAATGCGGGAAGCCTTCAAATTCCATGAGGAGTAGAAATCCTTCGAGGGTATGGTCTACTTTATACATAATATAGATGGAAAGAATAATATGATAACCGTCCTTCGAGGGATCAATATATTACTTTTTATTATGCTTTTGACTTTGATTTGCATGTTTTTTTTTTTTTTTTTGCATGAACAACTTTCCTTCGAGGGATCAGTCTATTTTTGATAACTTTGATTTTTGACAAGAACATCCATGATTTCTTATTTTTTACCTAGGGGAGAGTTGGGACTAGCTAAGTAAACCAATTAAGAGGGGATAATGAATATACAAGGAACACCCCTAGACCCTTTGTGTGGTTCTAATAGGTGAATAAGAGGGTGATGAATGTGATGATTATAGAGTTCTCACTCAGAGGGGAGAACTTATCCATAAAGAATATGCTATGGGCAGAGCCATGGTTCCCACATTTAAGGTCACATCTAGGAAGTGATAGAAGACCACATAATTCCAAATCATCACAACGAGAGATCGAAGAGGATAAAATGGAGGAATGATCAAAAGAATATGTCTAAGATCATTGGTAGATGTGCTAACAGTAGAATGGTTGCAGGTGTAATGCATTAAGAGCTTTAAATTCTAGTTTTCCACTAAAGGAGGGAAACTTTCTATGTTGGCTCCTGATTAAAGTCATGTTTGAGATAAGATGACAACTTGATATGATGGGATATAATGAAATAGATGAGTGAAGACAAAAAATATGTGCTAACCTTGAGAAAGAAAAAATATGTGTCCCTAACGAGATAGATAGATGGTCACGAGAGTGGGATTGTGATGAAAAATAAGTTCTCCCCCAAGAGAAGGAGAAACATGAACACACCAATGGATTTAGGATAGGTATGAATGGTCCAAGAGAAGGAAAAATATGGCCACAATGGTGGACTTTGGGATGAAAATATGAAAATAGATAGTGAATGGTCCCTAAAAGGAGGAAAAAATATGGCCACAATAGTGGACTTTAGAATGAAAATATGAAAATAGATGGTGCCCCTAAAAGAGGCACGAATATGGCCAAAAAGGTGGATTTTGATGAAGATGGTGCCCCAAGAGAGGCATAAATATGGCCACAAAGGTGGACTTAGGATGAGACAAAATGGTCTCTTGACAGAAGGAAAAATATAGCCACAACGGTGGACCTTGATGATATGGTCCTGCCAAAGAAAGGACGAGGTGATAAGAATATTTGATTTAGGTTAAATGAGGTAGATGAAGATTATAAATTATGTGTGACTTGTCAATAATGAGGGATCAAGAAATACACGTTTTAAGAAATGGCCACAAAATTTGGGATTAAAAGGATGCCAAGGATGGAAAGGATTTAATCTGTAAGTGGACCAATCTTAGATTGAATTCCCCCAACATGTATGGTCGAGGAAGATGGAAGGAGATCCAAAAGAAAGGGAGGATGCTCCCCCGATGTTTGGTAACTTATATGTAGATGAGATAATGAATGATGAAGGAATTTAGATGGGATCATTTTGGATTTGGATTAGATATAGGGTTGGGGATCAGAGGGGTGATCGGAAAGGAAAACAATATGAATGAAGAAGGGAGGACCTTCTGTAGGGGAAATGATGTGTGAAGGGGTGGATGAAAGAAACCCAATGGATGGGACATAAGTTGGATTGGCCATGGATGGAGAAGGATGTTCCCTTTGAATGAGGAAATCATATTTCTCAATAAGGTCATAAACGATGGTATGAAAGGCCTTACAATGCTCAATATCATGAACTGGGGTATGATGATAAGTGTAAATGAAATTAGGATTGAACCGTGATGGCTTCTTATGATGGGGATTAAAAGATCTAATAGGAGGAAGAAGGTTGGAAAATATTTTAATTAAATATCTAAGGATGTATGCTTAAGATCCATTAGAGGTATTGGAAGGAAGATAGATTTTGTAGGTTTTAATAGGATATCTTGACTTGGATTTAGGTTGGATGGGTGTGGATGTAGATTGGATGGGTGGATTAGGCATCTTGAAATACAAACCAGTTTTTGGAGGAAAGTTAGATTGTTTAGATTGGATTTTATTATTACGTGATATCTTAGGTGAAGGGGTTGGCCATAAACTAGATGAGTGTGTGTCCAGGATGGATTTTATAATGTTGAATTTATGAGAAGAGGAGAGTTATCGCATCTTACAAGGACAACTATGAGACATTTGGGAATGTTTACCACTGGTATTAGATTTGGATCAAGATGGTTTACCCGTGGCGGGGGTAACTATAATCTCAACCAGTTGATTCAAATATTGTGTTGTAGGTTTTGGATTGGTTAATGTAGAAATATTTGAGTTGGTAGAGGGAGAATGAATCCCCTTCATGTTTATTTTTGATGGAGGTGCTTGATTTATAATAGTTGCAAGGGGTATCATTGATATGTTTACAAATAAAGAGGATGTGATTGGTGCGGTAGTAGATATAGATGTAGATATAGGAATGGATGTTGGAGGATTGGGTATAAAATATTGGGATGAAATGGATGTTTTAGTCATATGTAAAGATGTAGGTGTATGCATCGAGATAGACAATGGGATAGTTATAAGTCAAGTTGTAGGAGTATGTTTGGTATTTGGGATTGATGTGGAAATGAGTGATGTAGATATAGTAATAGGTGGGTTCAATTGTGGAGGAATAGATGTGAGAGTTTTAGGAATAGGTGTGGATATCAACATGACAGACATAGGTTTTAAATATGAATCTAATGTAATAGATTGGGGCATGATTGAAGTGGATGAAGTAGGGGGTATATTCAAAGTTGATGTATATGTGGCAAGGGTAGAAGTAGGTATAGGTATAAGAAAAGTAGTAAATGTTGATATAGGTGTGATAGTTGTGGATACGATAGGTTGTGAATAAGGGGTGAGAATAATGTCTAAGGTAGGAGCATATGGATTCATTTGATGAGATGAGATCTTGATTAATGGTGTGAGAATTTGGAAATTGAGATGTAAAAGGGGTGGCTTGATTCATTGGTGGTTGACTAGGTGAAGTGGTGGAGCTATCTATTTGGATATCCCCCTGATTTATAAGTTGTTGGATTCAATATTTGAAGGAATGAAACTTCTCAATGTCGTGACCTTTGATTTGATGATATTTACAATAGTGGCCTTTGTGATACCACATAGGCTTGAGTTGTGAATCAACAATGGGTCATATGGGAGGAAGTTGGATGGAGTGTACTACCATCAACTTGTCAAATGCAAAGCTATAGGATTCCTCCAAGGGGGTGTAGCTAGGAGATGGTCTAAAAACACTTTGCAAAGACTCCATGTGAGAGGGAGATGTGGATGGGTATTGAATCGAGATGGTATTGGTGGTAGTTTTAGACTTGTCGCTATGTATAGTCAGTTTGATGAACTCGGTCTTATGCTTGTTTTATCGAGGCTTGAGTTGGCCTTGCTTAAGGGTGTGAGTTTAGATTTTACGAGCTATGGTGAAGGATTCTTCAAACGTTAGGAAAGATTGGATTTAAAATGTAGAAGAAATATACTTCACACAAGAACATGAGAAGAGGTTGATGAGTTCAGCTTATAGAAGAGTAAATTATAGTTGGCATATGATGCCACGCCATCGTGTGACGAAATATATGATAGAATCGTCATCAAATTGTTTGATGGCATATAATTCATTGATAGTGATTTTAGGTGCAATATTAATTGAAAAATTCCCTACTAATAATTATGTGAGTTGGGTAAAGGAGAATAAGGAATCTTGAGGAATCCCATTGTACCAATCCAGTGTTGGACTGACCAAGGACATAGGGAAGGTGTGAAGCATAAGTTCCTGATCATGTGCAATAAGGTAACATGTGTGTTTAAAAGAACGAATATGTTGTTGGGGATCTTCCTTTTTGTTAATTTGATAAAATTGGGAAGATACCAATGAGGAGGGTAAGGTTTAATTGGAACTGATGGATGAATGGGTTCATCATAGACTTGTTCGTAAGATAACGTAACCTTGGGTCCCAAGGTAGTCACCTCTAGACTAGCCAACCTATTCATTAGGGAATCGATAAGATCATTCGATGTGATGATAGGTTGGGATTGGAATGGTTGTGTGGCAAATAAAGTAGCTTGATAATTTTATGGATGTGTGGGTGTTTGGGGAATCATTTGATAAGGTTTAATATATGTCACAGGTTGAGATTGGATAAGTTACAGAAATGATTGATGTTGAGGAACAGGGACGTGATGTTATTGTTGGGATTTATAAAGTTGTTGTGGTAAAGGATGAAAGAGGATATGAGTGTTAAGAGGTTGAGATGGTGGGAGCATATGATGGGTAGGAATGTAAGTGTTAATAGGTTGAGATGATTGGATAGGCATACTTGTAGTAGATGGAATAGGGATAGAGTTGACATAAAGTGACGTGGGTGGAAGGAGATCCAATAATTGAGTAGATTGATAGGTTTGCAGGATTGTGGGAGATTTACGAAATAAGAATTCATATATGGGGATAGAAGGAGACCAAAGAGTTTCTAAAGGTGCCGGATATGGTCGTGTAGTTGGTCTAGAAAGGTTGGATTAATAAGAGATATGAGGATTGGTTTCAAGATAAGGATTATTTTGGATGACATGGTCTTCAGAAGTGAGACCATGGAGACAAGGGGTTGGGTAACCAAAGGTGTGGTCTCAAATTAAGAATCTTGTTGGAAGAGATCATTAGAGGAAGGAATGTTATTGGATGGAGTGGATTGTTATATTGTTTCGACTTGAGAAAGAGTGATAATAGGCATGAAATAGATGAACATTTGTTTATGTAATTTTTTAACAAATAAATCAAGCAACAAGTTTCTTATCATCATGATTAATTAGGAGATGTGAAAAGAATAAAGTGGATAACAAAGGTACCTAAGGAACAACAACCTAAGGTTGGTTTTAGGTAGTTATGGCTAGGAAGATTTCAGGTGGCTTCTTATTGGGTGATAAAATCCCAATCAACCAACCGAGTAAGAATATGTTTACATATGTTGATTGGTGTGTGAGTTATAGGTTGTGTGTGAAAGAGTGTGAGATGCAACAAGTTAACCCCTAATTAAGTTATGTTATCAAGTAGGATGAAGAAAAGAAAGGTTCTTTGAAAACTAAATCAAAGTGTGATCTTTCAATAAGGAAACACACAGGAAAGGGAAATACGATGCAAAAAGAAGAAAATAGGGAAAAATGAGGAATACCTAGATACATATTTTCATTTTTTAATCTAAACTTTAGGGGAAGAGGGATCCAAGAAAGAAAACCCAACACAAGCAAGAAAAAAGTGAATCCTTGTGCTGTAATGTTAGTAGAAGACAGAAGAAAAAAAAAACAAAAATGGATCACCTAAAGGGTGTCTTGCCGGACATGCTAATAATGTTTGTCTAGATTTTTTGTTCCTTATCAATTAAATGATCTAGTACTAGAGAAAACTAGATAAATCAGAAAATGGAGGGTTTATGGTACCTCAAATGCGTTGTGATGGATGGATGAGTGCAAAATGACTGATTCTCGCTGCTTGATAAACCTATAAAAATGGAATGAAAAGTGATTAGATAGATATATGCGGGGGTTTCCCAAACAATCCCGGATCCAAGAAGTGATTAGATTCCTTTCACGGATGTCAACCCCCATGTGTTTAGAAAGAGTGAAATAAGGAAATAACAATAGATAACATGCAGAGACATGAATATACTAAATCTAAAAAATGATTAAAATTGATCTAGATGCTGATATGATTAGATTACCAATAAATTAAAGGTTACCTGACATGGTTTGAAAACAACCTAGACTGTGCACAAGTAGGTCGATGAAAATTAGATCAGATGAAAGGAACCTACAACAAACCTGTAAGCTCTTCTGTGGTTAGATCTAGATTTACAATATGGGTCAGGTCGACATTGATTGGACCGGGTTGACACCAATTGCGAATGGGTCAGTGTCGATTGGACCAGGCCGATGCCAATCGAATATGGGTCTACGCAAACCGGATTGGGTCTACGCCGACTAGACTGGGTCTATGCCAACTAAACCTGGGTTGGGTAAGGCCAAGGATGGATGGATGAAAAAGGAAACTTGTAAGAAATTAGACTAAAAAAGAAGGCTATTGTAGAAGCTCTGAGTGTTACTGAAACTGATATGAACCTGCAAAATATTAGATAAAAGCAATACAAAGATTCCAAAAAAAAGCTGAATAAAGCAACATAAAGATATCGATAAGTCTTATGAATGATTATCATGAGCGATTGAAGCACGTTGAAACACTTTCTAGGAGATCTGTGATTGTTACAGGAATGCTCAAGTAAGAGAGAAAGCTCACATGTCGCAAGGGAGGTCAGATGTTTGCATGCATTTGATGATTATGGAGAGAAAATACTTAATTTTATAGGGTCAATGATGAATAGGAAGGGTCACTACCAATTATGGGGAAAGTTTCCCAAATGGTGGGTGATTTATGTTTTTTTATCAGGATTTTGTGTTTTAATGAAGGGAAAAAAGTTTATTTAAAGAAAACATGTGGGAATGGATGTCATATGGATGAGTTGGGGATAAAGATAGGTTAGAAAAAGAATAGAAAATCATGGAGATGCAAATTTAGAATAAAAGCACCTCAAATGGAAAATTGGTTAAGGCATAATGGATGTTAATTAATTAATTAATTAATTTTTATTAATAAATATTAAAGGTGATTAAAAGGTGATGTGCATGGATATTTTTTAATTAATTAATTAATGTTGATTAATAAATATTAATGAGGTGATGGGATAATAGGTGGGAATTTTATTTAAATAAGGGGGAGATGAATTAAATTATGGGGGCCTAGGAAAAGACCAATGTCAAATATGCACACACAGGCATAAAAGGGTATGGATACCGAATTTAGGTGTCTACAGAGATAGGTTAGAAAAATCATAAGGAAAAGAATGGATGTAGATTTAGAATGAAAGCATTTTGGAATGGAAAGTTGTTTAGGGAATGCTTAATTAATTAATTAATTAATGTTGATTAAATAGATCTTAAAGGTGATGTGCATTTAATTAATTAACGAGGATGAATTAATTAAATTTAAAGAGGGGATTTGATTAAATAAGGGGGATGAATAGAATAAAATATACACACGCAGGCAATGAGGGTATAAATACTGAATTTAGGTGTCTACATTTTTCCACTTTTGTTGAGTGGTTTAGGCTAGCAAGCCATGAGACAAAAATGATGAGAGTTGGATAAGGATAAAAATAATTCATGATGAGCTCCCCCTCAAATGGGGGATCAATGATGTTAAGGGAAATCGATGGTGTGTTTGAAAATAGTTAGATTAAAAATGGCAGGTGGGAAAGGATGGATAAAAGGCATAACTAAGGCAAGATGTCCTAGGCAAAAAGGTTCACAATATGAATAAAAAACTATGAAGGTGACTCCAATATCAGATTGGTATAGTACAATTACGGTCTCAACGGAGGCGGGTTCTGATGTTCTACGGACCAATGAATGAGTGAAGATCAATGTATTATGGATGCATGCCGAGATGACCAACGGGTCATAGGCAAATCATCAAAACATGTGAAACTATATGCCAAAGGTATGCAAAATCCTTCGTACACAAGTAATCTAGCGAATAGGTATGTGTCCACAAGGGATGGGGATGAATGATATGGTGCCCAATGGGACACAAAAAATGGATGATAAGGAAAAATGAAAAAGTGAGTGATGAAGTAATATGCCCCAAAGGGAGAAAGCATGGCCACAAAGGAAAAAAAGGAAAATCCAAATATGCCCCAAGTGGGGAAAAGCATGGCCACAAAGGTGGACTTTGATGAAAAATAATGGTGCCCCAAGGATGGGCATGAATATGGCCATAATAGTGGACTTGATGTAATGAATGTAATGCCCAAATGGGAAGATTATTATGGCCTCAAAGGAAGACTTCATGCATAGATCAGATACAATTGTGAAATAAAAATGTCTGAAGGGGGAGTAAATATGGCATCAAAGGTGAAGTAGGGAAATGAATGATTAAGTAAAATTCCCCAAGGGGAAATAAGTACGGACATGAATGTAAACTTTGAGATGAATTTTTTAATTAAATTCCCAGAGGAAAGAATAAATATAGCCATAAATGTGGACTTATAATGGAATGCAAAGGACATGAAATATTGAAGAAAAATTCCCTAAAGGAGGAATATAGATGGCCACAAAGGTGGGATTACGATGAGAGAGATTGGATAAGATCAGATAAGATGTAAATAAATGATGGTGACCTATATGTATGAATGAATCTTCGTCATATCAAGGAACGTGTGAGGAAAATATGCCTCCAACTACATTGGAGGTAAAAAAGGAGGAGATCTGGGTAACATAAGGCACACACGACCAAAGTAGAAGCTAGCAATATAACCAACGATAGTTAGTCATTTTGAAGATCACAAGGAAGCAATTGATGAGATGATCTCATAAACCTAATGTTGACATGATAAAAGTAGTTTTGAGATGTAACTTGTATAGAGGAAAGAGGGTTCTCCCAAAAATTGGTGTTCCTTAAAACTATGCCCCAGCTCTGGGAAGGGGAAAGAACAAATTGATCAATTTGGGAATTCTGCTAGAAGAAAGCTAATCAATGCACAAAAATTTCTTATGATGCTAATGGAAGGTTGATCAATGTGGGAAGCCTTATAATTTTATAAGGAGTAGCCATCCTTTGAGGGTATGGTCTACTTTATACAATATATAGATTGCAATAAAAAATGATAGCCATCCTTTGACAGATCGGTCTATTTACTTGATTTTGATTTTTTTTTGCATGAATAATTTTCTTTTGAGGGATCAGTATATTTTTAATAACTTTTATTTTTTATTCAAGCATCCTTGAATTTTGATTTTACATTGGGGGGAGCTGGGATTAGCTAATTAGACCACTTAGGAGGGGATAATGATATACAAGAGACACACATGGACCATTTGCATGGTTCTAATAGGTGAATAAAAGGGTGATGGATGTAATGATTATGGAGTTCTCACCAAATGGGAGAACCTATCCATAAGGAATGTGATATGGGTAGACCTGCGATGCCCATATTTAAGGTCACATATAGGAAGTGACGAAAGACCACATAGTTCTAAATCATCACAATGAGAGATGGGAAAGGCTAAGATGGAGGAATGATCTAAGGATATGACCAAGGGAACATTGGTGCATATACTAACAATAGAATTTTCAAAAGTGTAATGCATTAAGCAGTTCCACTTCTGGCTTACCATCAAGGGAGGCCAAATGATAGGCTCTCGACCCATACTTGTGTGTAATAATGTATGGTCCAATCTAGTTAGGGAAAACTTTCCGCATTGGCTTCTTTGTTGAGTAATGAAATTATGGTTTTCTTTGAGAAAGAGGTCACCAAAATTAAAATAACGTTCCTTAAGGTGCTTATTGTAAGCATGTTTAATGTTCTCCTGATAAACATGACGGTGTTCAAGAGTGAGGAGGTGACACTCATCTAGTATCTCAAGCTGTGGTAGATGAGATTGGCGGTAGTCTTCATCAGCGATGAAGTCGTGAAGGGACATGTGAAAGTATGGAATTAAAACTTCAAGAGGTAGGATGAATTTATAACCGTAAAAAAGAGAGAAAGACATAGCCCCTATGGAGGTATGGATGCTAGTATGATAGGAACAAAGGGTGAAAGGAAGTTGGAGATGCCAATTACAACCTACTTGATTAAAGGTTTTGGAAAAACTGTTCTGAAGGGTTTTATTGGTAGTTTCAGCTTAACCGTTAGCTTGGGGATAATATAGGGAAGAGAAGTTGAGTTTGATCTTAAATGCGTTGCATATTTTCTTGAGGTCTTTAATTTTAAAGGACTTTCCATTGTCCATAATTTTTTTTAGGGGAATGCCGAAGTGGTAGATAATGTGTTGATAAATAAAATTAATGATTGGGCCAGATTTGGTTGAGGTGAGTGGAATGGATTCCTCCAATTTAGTGAAATATTTATTTACAGTGATGATAAAGTGATGTTGCTATGAATAACAAGGATTAATAAGACCAATAATATCGAGGCCCTATTATGAAAAGGGACAAAGGTCCTCAGCCGGCTGCAGAGCTTGAATATGAATACAAATAATATTGGAATGTTGTTGACATTTTTCACATTTACTAACATATTCAAAAGAATCATGATTGAGGGAAGGCAAGTAATAGAAAAGACAAAGAACATGCTTAGTAATGGTTAAGCCACTAAAGTGTCCACCAAAAACACCATCATATACATCCTGGATGACCTAAGAGGCTTCATGGGATTTAAGACATCAGAGAAGAACACTGTCAAATCCCCGTTTATAAAGAATGCTGCCAAGGATAACATAATAGTGAGCACGCAGAAGAAAGGAACTCTTAGCATTTTTGGAAATATCAGGAGGAAGGATGGATTGGGATAGATAATCACATATTTAAGAATACCAATGGTTTGGTGAATTAGATTCAATAATATTAACCTTAGGTAATTGATGGAAAGGCCGATCACGGTGATGAACAATGACATGAAGGTTAGAATATTTTGTTGTCCATGGGATGAGATTCGAGAGGGATGACATCATATCAGAAAAGAAATTGGTCATCCAGGGAACAACTTGGATGGTGTAGGATTAAAAATCTTCAAGAAGAAGATGAATAATGTCATGATATTTTTGAAGAGTGTCATTTTTACATTTATACTCACCTGTGACTTGTTTGATTATAAGCTCAGAATCTTTGTAGATGTCAAGAATTTAAACACCTAAAAGAAAGACAGTTTCGAGGCCCAAGATGAGGGCCTCATATTCTACCATGTTTTTTGTACACTCAAAATTAAGTTTATATGTGAGGGGAATAGGAGTTTCCCAAGGAGGAATGAGAATGACACCAACACCTCCCCCTTGTTGACGTTTTGAGCTATCCAAGAAGAGAGTGAATTTAAGAGTGTCATATTCATGATGAAATTGATTAATGGATTCATCTGGAAATTTCTCATTTGGTAAATGTGTACTAGGAAGAGGGGCTTCGACTAATTGGTGTGAAATAGCCTGACCCTTAATGGATTTTTGAGAAACGACCTCAAGGTCAAACTCAATCATGAGCATGATCCATAAAGTCATAAAATAATTATGGTAGAGCTTAAAATGCAATGTTTTAAAGAGATGGAAGCTAGTAACGACATAAGTCTTATGATTAAGAAAGTAATGTTGAAGTTTAGAGGTAGTAAATAAGAGAGCACAACACAACTTTTTAGCTTTAGTGTAATGAGTCTCACACAGGGGTGTGTCTTGCCCTAGGAAACCTAGACAGTTGCCTAGGGCACACAAAATGGGGGGCACCACTTTTTAAATTTTTTTTTCCAAATTTCCAAGTGGCAAGTGAAAGTCGGCTAGACAGTCTGACTCTGAGTCGGCTTAAAATTTGAAAAAAAAAAAATTGAATCGATATAAATGTGAATCATGATTCCGGATTCATGACCTAAATAAATTCCTATGGCTGTAGGCTGTCATGTTGTGCATTCACGAGTAAAAGTTAAAACAAATCTGAGGACTGAGGCTCGAGCAAGACTGCACAGTGCAAGTTTGAAGTGGTCCGTCACTTCGTGGAGACTGTAGTCCGTGGCGCCGTCGGAGGAGGTTGGAGCAGCGAGCTTTGAGCTTGCTTCCTTTGAAATTGAAACCTATTCGGGCTGTAACGCTGTTAGACTGTTACCTGTTAGTAGACTGTAGATTGTTAGTGACTGTTACAAACTTACAACTTATGGTTTACCGTTTACCTACAGCTCGGGCTAGTCACTACAGCCTACTGCTAGTCTTCTGGTGCTTCCTTCATGCGGGCCACGGCTAAGGGCTTTGTCTTAAGTTTCTGTCTTTAGAATAAGAGATTCTCATTCTGAATTCAGATATATCATATATTATTATATATAAATTTATAATGTGTTGACAGTTGTGCAGTCTGCAGACTGCAGTGACCACTGACCAGTCAATAAATTATAATAGTCATCGCCTGATTCGCCTCATCGGGTTACGGGTATGCAGGCTCAACTTAAAAATTTTAACTTTTACATTTTGATTTAAATTTTTAATTATTCTTACTATGTAATTGTTATTAGTTATACTTATTGATTGTATTCAGTATAATAGTATTTATAAATTATATTATCAGTTATTGATTGTATTTAGTATTTATATTATCAGTTATTGATTGTATTTATATTATTTCATTGAATCATTCTGGAATAGTATTGTCATTGATTATAATTTATAGCATCATTAATACATTAACAACAAGTATTCGGGTAGATCGGAAATTATTGTAACTTGATAATAATATAATTGTTTCGTTCAAATGGATAAAACTAAAATATTAAGTGGTGCTCAATTTCGAAAAAAAGCTAAACAAAAAATTGAGGAGGAAAAAAACCTTATGAAAAAGATACCTAAAATAAATATATTTTTAAGTGCATCAAATGAAAATTTAAAGTCAAATGTAGTTTTTAATGAAAATGAGAATTATTCTTCGGTTAGTGACAAAAATACACAATCAAAGTCAATAGGAGATGAAAACACACAAGAGAAGGAGAACACACAACAAGAGAACAATGAAAATACTATTGTTCAACCCATCGTTAATGAACGTTTCATTGTTGATCCTGATCCTGCAAAATGGGTAATAGACAACGATATAATAGAATATATAATTTTAAATACACCAAAACAAGATATGAATGTTGATTTTTCAAATTCAAAACGTCAATACTCAAATTGTTTTAGATATGTTTCTAAAGATATGTTTCAACAGAAACTTTTAAACAATGAACAAAAAATAAGGGAATGGTTTCTTTACTCAGAGTCAAAAGGAGTTGTTTATTGCATTCCTTATCACCTTTTTCAAGCAAAATCAATCACATTTTCTAAAATTGGATTTAATGATTGGAAAAATGCATCTGCTAGTTTAAGAGAGCATGAGGATTCCCCTGATCATAGGACTTCAATTCTTAATTTCATCACTCGAAGTAATGTTTTGGGAAGAGTTGATTCTAGACTTGCAAGTCAATACCAAAATGAAGTAAAGTATTGGAGGAATGTTTTAAAGCGTATTGTTGCAACTGTGAAATTCCTTGCTACTAGAGGTATTGCCTTTCGTGGTGGTGACATTTTATTAGGATCTTCTAGAAATGGAATTTTTTTAGGGTGTTTAGAACTTATTGCAGAGTTTGACCCATTTTTGGCAAATCACATTTCACAGTATGGAAATGCAGGAAAAGGAGTTCCATCTTATTTATCTACGACAACATGTAATGAATTTATTGACCTTATGGCACAAAAATTTATAAAAAAAATAGTTGAAGAACTCCACAATGCAAAATATTTTTCAATTATTGTTGACTCAACACCTGATGTATCTCACACTGACTAGTTAGCATTTGTGGTAAGGTATGTTTCTCAAGAAGGTTTTCCAGTTGAACAATTTTTAAAATACATTCCTTCGGTTGGACACAAATCATGTGATTTAGAAGCTTCTGTACTTAAAACACTAGATGACTATGACATTAATATCAAAGATTGTCGGGGGCAAGCATATGATAATGCAAGTAACATGTCTGGAAAATACACAGGTCTACAAAATAGGATTAAAAATCACAACTGTATGGCTGAGTTTGTACCTTGTTCAGGGCATTCCTTAAATCTTGTTGGATCTTTAGCTGCAGAATGTTGTACAACTATAGATTTTTTTTCAGTACTTCAACTTATCTACACTTTACTAAGTGCCTCAACTTATCGGTGGGAAATTTTATTAAATTTTTTGGATGGAATTTGTCCCGTTGTAAAATCTCTTTCTGAAACAAGATGGTCAGCTAGAGTTGATGCAGTTAAAACACTTTTCTTGGGATATAGTAAAATTCAAGATGTTTTCCTAAATATAGCACAAGACAAAAATCAAACAACTACCACGCGACATGAAGCAAAGTGTATTCACGAAAAACTAGACAAGTTAGAAACTTGTGTGATGTGTTGTATTTGGCATAGTATTCTTGAAAGAATGGATGCAACTAGCAAATATCTATAAAAGGTAGACATTGATTTAACCATGGTTGTGACTCAATATAAGTCATTGATAGATTATATTCAAAATATTAGAGAGAATTTCGATACATATGAGCAACATGCTAAGATCATTAGTGGAAAAGAAGAGTACGAAATTGATAATAAAAGAAAAAGAAAAAGAAAAGTTCACTTTGATGAAATGAGAGATGTTGAAATTCCACAAATAGGAAGGGATCGTATGAGGGTGGAGGTATTTTATGTTACTATAGACAACTTAATAAGAGAATTATCAAGAAGAAATGAAGCATATAGTGTGTTAAATGATAGGTTTGGATTTTTGAACAATTTAAAAGATCTTGATAATGAGACAATATTGAAATTCTCTAATTCTTTAGTAAAAACATATAACACAGACTTGGAAACCTCCCTTGACATTGAATGCATCCATTTCCAGGCATTAGCAAGACGTGAAAACTTGACAAGTATATCATCAATGTCAAACTATCTAAGAAAAAGTGGATTAGACACCACGTTCCCAAATCTAGATGTTGCAATACGAATGTTTCTTTGCATTCCTATTGGAAATTGTAGTTCTGAGAGAGCATTTTCTACTCTAACAAGAGTAAAAAAACAATTTATGGTCAACAATGGGTGAAACTAGATTGAATAGCCTTTCTATTTTGACAATTGAACGCGACATTGCTACAACAATAAATTATGATGATGTCATTGATAGTTTTGCTATGGCAAAGGCAAGAAAAAAACCTTTATAGCTTTAATAAAATGTGTCAAGAGTTATACTAAGTCTATAATTATTTAAAAAACATTCACATACAGGTGGGTCGTTGGTCCCGGGTGGGAGGAGGGGCACACGCTTTGAGTACTGCCTAGGGCACTTCGAAAACCTTAATTCGGCCCTGGTCTCACAGGAGTCATGATAGGGTGGCTATGATATAATAAACAACTTACTCATGGTTTTCTTCCTCTACATGGGTTAACATGGATCCTAAAACATGCTAATGTTCGCAACGTATGTACAATCTGTATACACACAACCAGCCTTACGTTGAGGTACTGAACGATTGTTCGAGATATGAGCTATTGTTTAAGATTTTCACTTTTCACTTTTGACACTCATGATCTTTTACACATTTAACTCGTCCTTCTGAAGGATGTGATGAAAAGGTTGAAAGCGATCCACAGAGTTGTGAGTATGAAGTAGAACCGACATATTGGAGGTGACCTTAAATGCTCTGACAGTCTCATAATATTCGCTCAGGGGGAGGCATCTCAGATGATTACAAATAAACTTTCTGTAGGGTCAATCTTCAATACCCCTAATAGAGACTGATAAATCCATGGAGGTCTAGCTGTTAAGACTCGAAAGGTTGAAGAAATGACCAATTCCTTCGACGATGAGGCGGAAGAAGTGAAACGAAGATTGGCTGAAAGCCGAAGATTGAGCGATTTCATACCAGCAGCAAATGACGGCCGCTGCTGAAACGCGACTTGGATAAGCTGCGTAACCTCGATATCATGAAAGATGCTTAGATTTTCCTAAACTCCCCAGCAATGTCGTCGTCTATGGTTTTTTCAATCCAGGTCGTGAAAGATCCAGCGTGTTGGAATCCCTGGCGGGCATCAAGCTAACACCATAAGGCTTTAAGGCATCTGCACGCGAGTGCCTGGTCGTCATGCGCCTAGAGCTGCGCCAAGAAGTAATCGGAGGAGGAAATCTCCATCGAGTCTCATCGGCGTGATGAGAAGTTCATTGTAACTAAAGAAACTGTCCATGAGTGACATAATTTCATGCAGCATCGGATACCGATCACACAAGAAATCGCAGGAAATTTTCGGGAAAGGGAAGTCATCCTTAGGGCAAGTGAGATTAAGATCTCAAAAATAAGTGCATATGCACAACTTTCCTAATTATTTGGAGACGGGAATGATGTTAGAGAGCCATTAGGGATAATCAATGGATATGAAAAAATTAGCTTACAAAAGGCATTGTAAATCCTCCTTAACAATGGATGGCAAGGTGAGGGTGCATGTGGTCACCAAGCTTCTGCGAGTACTCAGTTTCGCATTAAGATAGGTGACGATATTATAGACGTGGACAATAGAGGGGTCAATACTTGGCATGTCTGAATATGACCATGAAAATTCTTGGATATGTCTGGGAGACAGAATGTGGTGAAATATTATAGCTCAGGCGTGGATAAAAATATTGTCCCACTTCGAGAATGCAAGGCTCCTGACGGAGTGCTGATATTGACATCAATGGTGGCTTCGTTAAGAAGAGCAGGTGAATCAGGATGGTAAGGCTACTTCTGAAGATAAGATTATTCTACCCCCATGTGGGAAAGCGATTTCTTCGTCGTTAGAAAACTTAAAGACGTCAATGGTAGAAGAATATTCTTCTATCATCTTCGGATGGCCAAGAGGAAAGGACCTAGTCTGATTGTCGCATTGATAGGTGAACGGTCCCAGCAGTTATGGTGGAGACTAAAAAAATTAAGAATCAATGGAAATGGTGTCATCTAGTTCCATGTCATTAAGATCTGTAAAAAATATGGAGAAGGTATGTTCATGTATTTGGGAGTCATAGGTCCATAGAGAAATTAAA
Source organism: Taxus chinensis (assembly GCA_019776745.2). Classification (NCBI taxonomy): domain Eukaryota; kingdom Viridiplantae; phylum Streptophyta; class Pinopsida; order Cupressales; family Taxaceae; genus Taxus; species Taxus chinensis. The sequence continues at coordinate 554,194,663 of CM034152.1, forward strand.
GAGGGTATGTCCATGTCTTTGAGCGTTCTGTCCAGATCTTCGAGGGTTGGAAACTATGGAGAAGGTAAAGGAGCCTATGCCCACGTATTTGAAAGTTGAGAAAGGAAAAGGAGGTAGAGGAGGCATGCCCACGAGTATCTCGGATGGTGGAATGGGATTAGGGCACTACTACCGGTATCCTAACCCAAACATTTCGATAAGTTTTTTGACAGATGATCAGGAATAAGGCCATGCGGTCCATGTTCATAATGGTCTAGGCCAAATCCTTTCCAGGTGCAATGATGGAGATAGTTAGAGGAAAAATATGGGTTGTTGAGAAAGCTAAAACAACTACATATAAACCGCTAGCATGTGGATATCATTGAGGTGGGAAGAGGGGGTATTAAAACCACCATAAATAAGATGGGTGTGAAAATGTGGTGGACCAAAAAGAAAAACATCCCTAATCGTGTGGTTGGTACATAATGTTACTTATCCGCGGTCTACCGATATGGTGAGGAGTGGGAAGGGCATTGAGCATGAGAAGGAGACACTCCCTCATCATAAGTTTATCCATTGTGTTATCAAGGGAGCCCTTGTTGGGGAGTCCTGGATGAGGAGAATTACTGAGTTGGTAGAAGGTGCAGATGGGTCATCCTTATGGTCGAGCACATCATTTGGTCTATAAGTCATGTTACATCCTTGGAAGGGAGGAGCATCCCCATGAAGCTGTTAGGATATTTCCCTCATGTTCATATTTAATGGGACAATGAAGTGTAGATGGGCCACAATGCATGGACATGGATCGCAGATGGTATTTCAAGGGAGAAATTGTATTGAAATTCTACCTCAATGATGTCATATGATCTCATGGATGATCCATTTCACCAACATGGATAGGGAGGATGACTATTCCCAAGGCGGGAGCAATGCTATCGTTAAGAGCAAAAATTACTGAAGGGTGTCTGAGCCTCCAGATTTCCTTTGGGATATTAAGTTAGTCAAAAGTGGTATGAAGGAATGATATTAGTTGATTTCCCAATTGTCAGATCATGAAAGACCATCGAATGAACATATCATTGATCCTAACCATAATCAAGATTTGGAAAGTCGTGTTCTTCTAGTGGGTAAATGTATGGAATTTTAGTTTCATTGAATGATACTAGCAGTAGAAACATTTACGTGATCCTATGAAAGATGTGAAGGGATTAGCTTCATCATCATATGTCATAATGCATATTTAGGGCTTCAATAAGAGAATGTATATGGTTTGGTGAGTGTTTGAAAATGAGATCTTAGAGTGACATCTTGACTGGGGCTTGAAAAAGTTGTCTATTTCAATGCTTTATTCAATAGGATTAGGAGACCACTTAATTAGAAACCTTTGGTTTTAATGATGTGACCAAATCCTTAGGAGGAGGGATGGTGATGAATTTCTTGTCTTTTGGATTGGAGGTTGAGTTGGGCTTGCATGGGATAGATTGAGTGGCATTACCCGAACTACAGTAATGAACAAATGAGGGCTATTTATAGATGAGTCATCCACATGTTAAAGGTGAAATAACAGTTATGCTAGACTAGATGTGGAAGGAAGGGATTGACTTAGTCTAATTTGTTGAAAGTATTCCCTCTTCAATGAGTCTATGAATAATGTCCTGGAGCACTCTACAATGCTTGCTGTCATGCCCATGGGTATGATGAAGGGAACACATAAGGGTGGAATTGAACCCATAAAGGATTCTTTCCATTTGGGTCAAAGGCCTTGATAGGAGGAATGCGTGATTACAAAATTTTGTAGTAAGTGTTGGAAAATTTCTGTATATGATCCAACTATATTTCTAAAAGATGCATTATGAGATACTTTGGATGTTCGGAGGAAAAACCCGAGTGTAATGATGCTTTGCATGACATTAAATTCATGTTTGATGTTGATTGGTATTTTAGTGTCACAATGATCTTGGATTGGTGAGCTGAAATGTTGTAATTCTGAAACAGACAATTTTGGATTGGATGCCCAATAACTCTGGGACAGGATTATAGATTTCATATATAAAAACACATCCTTAGGAGGATTGTTAGCGAGAACCTTAACTAGGGAGTCAAACAGTAATGCTATGGTTGTTTTTTGGGTACAAGAACTAAACATTTGTCTGAGGTAGTCACAATAGAAGGTGGGGATCGAGGGGATTGTGTTGATGACACAGCCACAGCTTGAAGGATTTGATGTCATTACAAGGTAAATTGCTTTTAAACATTACTCAAATGATGAAGTTGGGCTGAAAGAAGAAGGTGGTGTGGATATAATCACAATGTTTTTATGTGGGTATGACCAGTGGGAGGAAGAATTGATAAAGGTTTCACAGATGGTATTCTGGGCAAGGGTTGACATAGATATAGGTGAGGTGGTCAAGCCTACTAGTAGATATCTGCTGAAGTATATGATTAGGTGGATAAGTGAACTTGATGATTTGGAATAACACAGAATGTGTAAATATGCTAAAATGGTTGCTTTATGAATGTCTCTAATACAATCATAAATGATATATTTGCAAATGGGCTTCTGGTAGTTATAGAGGTGGGAGCAGATCTTTGAGATAGATGTAGGTATAATAGATGTAGGAAGGATATCAAAGTGGATTAGATGCAATCGATGATGAAGTTGTGGATGGGATAGGTTCTTGATTGATAGTTTTTAGGGCGTTTATAATATGAGCATTAGGTGCTTAGGTTGTAGTGGAAGTGGTAGCTTGGCTTGTCGCATGTATGAATTTTTGAAAATGTTGTTTAACAATGTCGAGCAGTTAAACGGGTAAAGCATTTGGATTGTCGACTTGAAGATAACCCTAATAATCATAATGAGTCTTTAGACCAGATCCTTTATGCAAGTATGATATCTTTATGTCTCGTGGCCTCGGATTTAATGATACTTAAAGTAATGGTCTTCACAATAAACCACATAGGTTTCAGTCTTGACCCATGAACTGGTCGGATAGGAATAAGTGTGATAAGGTTTACTGCCATCAATTTGTCAAATATTGTATTGTATTACTCCCCAAGGGGAGTGTAGTTAGGTGCTGGTCGAGTGACTCTTTGTTGATTCCATGTGCTATATGTACACACAGGAGATGATTTAACAACTACAACATTGGAAGCTGCCTTTGACATGTCACTTTGTGTTGATAGTTTACCTATATTAATGTTTGAGTTTATTTTATTAAAGCCCGTGACATGAATCCCTAAACCTCAATAGGCGCAAACTATCAAGTAACCTTGTGACCCATCATGCCAAAGCTCTCACGCTCAGGGGAAATGAATTAACGAATCACAATTAACAGTAGTTTGCTGAAAGAATTCCACAGATAAAAGAAGGTCAGGGCATGATTCTTTAGAATTCCCATGTGCAATTGCACTTTTACTTTAATCTTGGCCCTCCATTTGGAGTTTGGAAAGGATCAATCTGCAAATTATAACAAGGAGTAGTCATTTCTAAATGCATATTTCCTTGATTCTTCTTCAAATTTTTGAATGGTGTATAGATCATTAATGGTTATTTTTCATGCAATTTTAATACAATTTTTTTCTAGAAATAACTGTGTGAGTTGGGAGAAAGAGAATATTGAATATTAAGGGATGTTATTGTACCAGTCCAATGCAGGACCACCCAAGGACATGGGGAAAGTGTGAAGCAATAAGTCCTGATCATGCACAATAAGATACCATCCATGTTTAAATGCATTAAGGTGATATTGTGGGTCTTCTTTGCTGTTAAACGTATAGAATTTTGGCAATTCCCACTATAGAGGATACGGTCTAATTGGTATGGATGGGTGAATAGGCTCACTACAGATTTGCTCATATGATAATGAGACTTTGGTTCCTAAAGTATAAGCTTCAAGGTTGGTTAACCTATTCATGAGGGAATGCATGGGATCATTTGAAAGAGTTTGATGGGGAATAAGAGGTGGTGGCTACATGTAAGAAGTGGTTAGATAAATTTTTTGATGAACTTGCAGATGTGCTGGTGTTTGAGGAATTTGGTGAGGGTAAACCATGGGATGTGATTGGAAGGATGGCTATTGAAATAATTGTTGCTGGGTGATGGGAACATGATTGGGTAGGTTGATGTGGAAAGTGTTGAGCAAGAATGTGGGTATGAATTGGTTGAAAGGGGTTAGATACCACATAATGCAAAGGACTCGTGAAAGGGGATTGGGAATTATTGAATGACATGCTAGATGTGAGAATATCATACTATACGGATAGGGGATATGATGTTTGGGCGTATTGACTAGGGACACTAGTGGAAATAGTGACTGAAGAGGTGAGGGGAAGAGTAGTGTTGATTGTTGTTGTAGTAATATTTTATCCAAAATAGCCCAAGGTGTGCTAGCACATCACTTAGCTAGAAATGAACGCTCACCTGAAGCGTGTAAGGATACTAGGTCCCTCTTTTATGAAATATTTTTCAAGAAATTAGCATGATCATACAAATATTCTAGATCGATAATAGATAATCAAGTATATTGCACAACATAAACTAGATCTAGATCTCAACTATTATACATGGCTAATTAAACAAGAACCATAATTAGATTTACCTTACAAGATCCATGCTCAGTTATGTCAAGAACTAATATCTAACCACAAAGATCCATTGTATTAATTTCTGTAAAACACAGAAGCTTCATACATAATTAATAATGTTGCCATTAGTCATGCGTTCCCATAAACCAACAACATAACTCTACAAAACATGGATGATACCTAAATCATGTAAATCAATACATAGATACATACAAATATATACACATACACACACACACACATATATATAGGGGTGGGGAATTTCCCTTCACCACCTATGCATCCTCAAAATAGGTTGCATGCTAATAATAGTCATGCACCGCTACAAGATAATTACAAAAGCATGCAAGCTCGATACTAATAGATTATCTAATAATAACTACAATTCTGATCCTATTAATAGCCCAAAACTGTACATGGCGCTTTATCTCTTAGTCATCTGAAAAATCCTTTGTGTGATCTTCAAGTCTTCATACTAAATGTGCTCTACACTCCATGTCTATATTTAGCCTTACAATAAAAATAACTAAGTCCTAAATCCTCACTTTTCTTGTGTGCACCCTGTTCCACTATTCTTCCTTGTGCACCTACACGCCCTGTTCCCATGTGCCCAATCCTTATGCACCTTTAGCACTCAAGCTATATTTTATCATCCCAAAATTACCCCACACTTGCTTCATTTCCGCCCCCAGAAATGGTTAATAATAACTTATCTATCCATGAACAAAGAATAAGGAATGAAATTATAACTGTACAAAAGAATAAAAGTATACTTGGGCGCTCTATACTTCTGTAGAGACAATCAGTTCTGAATATTCTGCTGTGACCTCTGCTTCTAACTCATTCTAATCACTCAGTGCTTTATTTTTTTTCTGGGATGTCATCAAGAACCCCATCCATCTCATCTAAGGTCATGATCTCACCTTCATTTTGCAACACTCTGACAACATTTTCTAGCATGGAGACCATCCGTTCCATCACATCCATCCATTATGCGATGTATTTTCCAATATCCTTTACTCTCTCCTTGTGAGGGATTTGGGTTGCTACAAGCGCATCACATTTTTTCTACCAATGTGAGCCTCTCCTCACACCCAATTGCATAATTTCTTTCTGCCTTAAGGACCTCATCGTTATTTTCCATAGTCATTTTTTTTATGATTATATCAAGGGCCACACACATATTCAATGTCAGATCTACCTTTTTCAGTTCATCCTTCAAGGTATGTAGTATAGATTCATAACTTGTAATTTTCCGCGCAATAATTTCCTTAGCCTTCTCTTTATGTGTTGTAACATCCTTTGGTTTTGCATGCACACTATAATTTCTTCCATCACCATCTAAACAAGGGTGCACAAATAATGCATCACAAATGGGAATGTTGTAAAAACCTAAAATTGGTTACTCAATTTAGTGTCCCTCTCATCCGTTTACTTGCCTAGGTAACCTGGGGCACGTTTACGTCACCAACTATCCCCTTGGGATATTATCCAATTTGTGATTTAATCACTTATTCCAAATTTAATTCATCCCATCACATCTTACCCATGAGTGATTAAATATTAAATATTTAATTACGCTTCTTCCCATGCATCTTAATCACTTATCCACCCCAAATTTATTCTATCCATGTATCACATCTATTTTTAATCTTCCCTAAGCGGGATATTTTCCCGTAGTCGGGATAAGTCTTATCTTTCTCGAAATCGATCATTTTTGGCCACCTCGGGAGTCTTTTCCGCGATCGGCGCCGACCCATATGGTCGGCGCCGATTTTCTAGGAGCGGCGCCGATTATAAAAGCAAGTCCAGAACTCAGTTCTAAGGACCGAAGAAGAGAGATCACGAACGAGCGAAAAAGTGAACAGACGAAAGAAAGCACTTACGCACGAACAGAGAGCGAGAAAGATATCAGGTTGCAAGAAGGAGAGATATTTTTAGCATCAATTGTCTCAGTTAGGGCAGATCCTGTCCTAATCAATCCCTGAGAGGAGCACCGTTACTCTGCCCATATCATATCAACATCACACACCATCGTCTATCATCTGGTGACTCTGTTCCAGTGTCTCTCCATCTTCGGCACATCCAGCAGACCACATTCACCTTCCAATCCCCGAATCTCATCGCACAGTCCCTGATTGGTCAGTCTACCTTCAGTCGACGCCGATCTTACCCAGTCGATGCCGATCAGTCCCAGTCGACGCCGATCACATCAGTCGCCGCCGATTATACCCAGTCGACGCCGATTTCCCTGCAGACAGGTAAAAGGTCACAGGTAACACAAATCCAGCATTATTTCCCAGTTCCCTGTTTTCTGTACTTTCTGTCTGCTGTTCAGTTTCTGTTTTATTACTGCAATCAGAAAATCTAGTCTTTATTTACATCTTTTATCATGTATGCTTCTTTTCTTTATTGAAAACGTGGACTGACATCCGCCAAGGAAGCTTATCGCTTCCCGGACCCGCTTCTCGGGCAGTCCACCCAAATATCTTCTAACGCCATCTTTTTCTGTCAAGCGCCGGTGTTTTGCAGGTTACTCGGATCTATTGTGCAAATTGCTCGTGTGCGCCCGTCTTGTCTACATCGGCTTCCTCATCCGTCTACATCTTCATCAGGTATCGATTTCATTGGAGTTTTTCAGGATTTTTGTGTTTAGTTTGGTACATTAACTTGGACAGGTAACAAGCACAAAATTCTTGATCTACACCTAGATGATATCAGTGTCTTCTCAAAGAATGCAGCAGACCATCTCTTTCACCTTAGGCGAGTCCCTTTTCAGAGGTGTAGAAAGCTCGGAGTGTCTATTGAACCCCAAGAAGTGCATCTTTCTTGCACATGAAGGAAAAATTTTAGGCCATATTGTCTCCAAAGAGGGACTGGAAATTGATCCAGAGAGGGTTGAAGCCATAAGAGCATTACCATTGCCAAGTCACAAGAAGGCTCTTCAAAGTTTCTTGGGAAGGATAAAATTTGTTCGGAGGTTTGTCCCAGATTTTGCAGCCCTTGTCAAGCCCATCACCAAAATGTTAAGAAGAGCATGGCTTTTAAGTGGACAGTTAGAAGGCAAGGAGATTTTTGAAGCAATCAAAGAAGCTATCTCTCAGGCACCAACTCTCATCAACCAAGACTTCTCCAAGGATTTCATCCTCTATGCATTTGGAGGTGATGACACTATTTCTACCATTCTAGTACAGCAGAATAAAGATAATGATGAGCAGACGATTGCCTTCTTTAGCCAAATCCTAGATGACTGTGAAGTGAGGTACTCTTTTATTGAAAAGTACATACTTGTAGTAATCAGAAGCTTGAAGAAATTCAAGCATTTAGTCTCAAACAACAAGGTCCATTTGCTGGTCTCACATTCTGGAGTTAAGGAATTCCTCCTCAACAAGGGATTTGAATGAGAAAAGGGTAGGTTGGATCACCCGTGTTATGGAATATGACATTAAGATCAAGATCACCAAGCTGGTAGGAGGGAAAGGACTGTGTGAGCAGATGGTTTTAGGGAAGAAAAAGGAAGTATGGAACAAAGAGGAAACTGTTTTGACAGTCCAGGACAACCATGAGCCAAGCGGAAATCAAGAGGAAGACAATGCTTCCCCCACTCCTTGCTGGACCCAAGATATTATGCACTTCCTAGGCATAGGCCTATGCCCTCCAGAGATGAACAAGACCCAAAGGAGACACTTCAGGTTGCAAGTTGTTCCGTATGCCATTGTTGATGGAGTTTTATTCAAGAAGGATGTGAATGTAGTGCTGCTGAGATGCATTAGCACAGGTCAGATTCAAAGGGTGTTGGAAGAGTTTCATGGTGGACCAGCTGGTGGCCATTTTTGCACCAAGAGTGACAGCTCTTAAAATCATGAATGCTGGTTATTATTGGCCTAAAATATTCAGTAATTGCTATGCATGGATCAAGAGGTGTAAGAATTGTGCATTCTTCACAGGAAAAGAGAAGTTTTCTGCCCTTCCATTACATCCAATGTCGGTTGACCAGCCATTCATGCAATGGGGGTTTGGACTTTATTGGAGTCATTAATCCCAATTCAAGCCAAGGGCATAAATGGATTTTGACAGCCATAGACTACTTCACCAAATGGACAGAAGCAGTAGCACTCAAAGAGGCAAATGAGTCTAGCATCTTAGAATTTTATGAGGGAATAACAACCAGATTTGGTGTACCCACCACAATAATCTCTGATAATGCATTGGCATTCATTGGATCTAAGGTGACTGAGTGGGCGTTGTCAAGGGTGGTATTTACCTAAGCACTTCATCGAACTATTACCCTCAGGGTAATGGCCAGTCTGAGTCTACAAACAAGAACTTGTTGAAGATCATTAGGAGGACTCTTGATGAGAATCAGAGGTCTTGGCATACCAAACTGAAATCAGCCTTATGGGCTGATAGGATAACTCCCAAAAGATCCACAGGTAACTCTCCATTCAGGCTTGTCTATGGAAGAGAGGCAATCTTGCCCATGTCACTTGAGTTGCCAACATTGGAACTCATGAAGCAGCTGGATGTTACTTGAATTTGAGCCCATGGAGGTGAGATATGCAGAGTTGATGGAGCTGCAAGAGATCAGAAATCAGGCATCCCAAGCAATGGAAAAGGATCAAGCTTTGATCAAGAAGACCTTTGATAGAAATTCCAAGGATAGATCTTTTCAAGTTGGAGATCTAGTGTTGAAATGGGATGCGGACAGAGAAAAACTGGGAAGGAATTAAAAATTTTGATGCCATTTGGAGTGGCCCATACGTGGTCACAAAGTGCAAGAATAACAATGCTTTCCAATTGGCCTCACTGGAGGGTGAAGAACTGCAGATTCCAGTCAATGGAATCTATCTCAAGCATTGCTTTTAGAGGGAAGTTCACTACCCTTGTAAATATTAGATTAGATTTTCTTTCCTCCAAGTTCTTGTGCACATCGTTTTTCTATAGGTTAGTCTTGTTTTCCCTAAGTGCTTTGGCACAGCTTGTTGTCCATGGAGATTTTTTAAAGTCCTTGATTTCATCAGGTGACATTCCATCTTCCTCCTTGCATAGGTTCTGAGTCAGTTAGGGTTCTAAACAGAATATTTGATGACTCCATGCCCAATGGACTGCTTCAGGCAACTGGTATCTTCTACCTAGCAGGCAGGTATCCCCACTGAGTCACCAAATTGTTATCGAAATCCACCCCCAGGGTTCCAATTTGATAACATACATCAGAATTCTCGAGTCCCAGGAAAATGGATGAATTCAGGGCAAAAATCATGTTTCTAGGGTCCCCTCAGAAATTTTTCTAACTCTCCTATCCAGGTTGAAAAGAGCAAGCTCTGAGAAAATGTGTCAAAAAAGTTGCAGAAAATAAGCTTGGGCTAGAAAAAATTGTGAAATCGGCTAAGTCCTAGTCCCCGGGACAGTCGGGACATTTGGGGTGTCAAGGTGCGGATCGGCCAAAAATCCTACAGGTGGCCCAAGTAGAAAAGGGACATTTGGGACAAATGGATGCAAAATGCCTGAATCGGCTGAAAGAAAGAAAATTTGTCCAAGTCCTTTACCGGGAGCAAGCGGGACAAGAGTACGTGAAGGACACGAACTAGCTGGCTCGACCGGAATGGGAAACTTTCACACTGAGACATCTAGGCTGTGAGTGCGCAAAGGACACAAACTGGCTGGTTCACCTGAAACAGAGAACTCTAGCACCGAGACATTCGGACCAGAAAGACGCGCAGGGCGCGAGAAGCCGACCTAACCCAAGGGAAAAGAAAATTGACCAACTGCTTTGGGATATGTGGGACAAAGGAACGTGAACAGGCCGAATCAAATGAACCAAAATAATTTGTCCTAGACCATCTGGGACATCCGGGGCAAAAAGACGCAAAGGGCGTGAAAGAGCCGGCAGACCCGCGGACCAACCAGATCATGACACGTATCACAAGGAGAAAGGTCCTGTTGGTCGTCAAATAGGACTTTTTAGAAGAGCAACAGTCAGGGGACAAAAAGTCCCTCCTCTTTAATGGGAGAGGTTCCCTTATTCTGAAACGAACTTATTTACAAATACACAGAACATTATTTTATGGTCAAACTTGGATATTACGAAAGTGTTTTCTACAAGGATCATCAGTTACGCTAGGACTGAGGAAGGGGAATAAGAAGATGAGCAGAATGGCAACATTCAGAATTATAGATAGCAGAATAATTCTTCGTGTATGCGAAGTTTCAAAGGATTTAAGACAAGATCATTTGCATTAGCTGAATGGGATTAAATTTAAAGACACAAAGTTCCGTAAATAACCTTCTTCATATTTGTTAATCAAGGACACAAAGTTCCTTCTTGGTTGTACAAGATCACTGTACTTGTAAAACTGAACAGTATGCAATCAGAGAGACTAAACGGGTTAGGAACAAAATGATCTCCACAATATTAAAGGAAAACACCGAGACAACAAGAATCAGATAGACAAAGAACGGAAAGCCCTTTTGTATTGATTTCTTTAAGATCTGTTTACACTTTCAACAAAATATCCAAGTTCTTCCTCCCCTTTGAAAATGGCGTGGAAAGGCCATTATATAGATTACAAGTCAGTTACTCTTCGTAACCGTTTCTTTTAACTAAAGAATAGTTAAATACCGCCAATTGCAATACCATAACTAATTACAAAGAATACGAAAAGAAAGGAAAGAAGAGGGAAGAAAGGAGAAGGAGACAGGTGGCCGGCTATTGGGAGGGACCCACTGTCTTTAGAATCCGCTGCCTGAACTTCTTCAATGACTCAGCTATATCTCTGCCACGAGGGACTGACGTGTTGGTTGCAGACTGAGTCCAAAATCCCAGACATTTCTCCATCTCTTTATCAAACTCGACGTGAGTATGATAGTCTTTGTTTGCTTCTTCAATGGCAGACTGAAGAGAGCAAATTTCCTTTATCTTGTCCTTAGAGATGGAGTCTTCCTTGAAAAGATTATCTTTGACAAAAGCTCTGAACTGAGCTTTGATTTCTTGCAAGGACAAGGGAACGCCAGAGTTTTCGTCCTGAAGATGACAATGCATATCCTTGAACGCTGAGCAGCAGCCAGTGTCTTGAAAGCTTCTCCCTTCTGCCAACTATTCTTCATTTCTCCTACAGCTTCCTCCAGGACTTTGATTTTCCACTCCACGCTGTAGACCCAAGATTTTGACAGATTGTCCTTAGCATCATTGAAAATCTTGTTCGCCAGTAAGATGTTCTCATCTGTCTGCCCATGAGGCGAAGGTCTACGATGCAACTACTCCAGAGCTTAAGCTCTTTATCCATTACCCCCAATAGTAGAGGACAGCCTCTGTTGCAAATTATCTACCTTTCCATGTAGCTTAAAAGCTTCATCGATGAAGTTTAGTCCGGCAACAAGCATGTCATCTACCATGGCTTCGATAGGTCTGCCATAGACAGAATACTTGTGCATATCTTTAATACTTTGCACTTCGTCTTGGCTTAGAATTACAGGAGGCAGTAGAGCAGTCAATGGGGTAGGGTCCAAAACTTTGTCTTTAGACAAAAGTGACTTTATAAAACTTGTGAGAATTTGAGCTTGTTCTTCTAGCTGCTCAATCGTCTGCTGCCCTTTCTCTACCCTTCCAATAACCCTTGTGACTGTTTCCTGGAGGTTATGAATCTCACCTTCAGGAGTAGACTCTCCCATAGGGATCCTTGAAAGCTCCAAGTCAGATGTCAGCAAGTCTGATTCTGATTTGTCTACTGTGGGCTTAGCAATCTCCAGGAATTGCTGACCCTTGAGCATCTGACACAATCCTGGAAGTAGTTCTGGCTTTCTTGGCACGGGAAGGAGTGGTGCCCAACAAGGCTGCTACAGCATCAAAATTCGGTCCCAAGCTTTGAGAGGAGGATTTCCTCTTGCTTTTGTCAACCAGAGGTTACACCCAAGCAAAAGAGGAAGAAGAATCTGCAGGAGAGGCAAGGGGACCAAGAGACAGGGAGCTCATGACACTTAAGGTTTGTGCAGCTGTTGACTCAAGTTGAGATGTGGGAAGAACACTGGAGGTAATGGCGGTAGAAGAATCAGTAGTACTTGGAATTTTAGTGCTCTGGACCTCCTTATCTGCTGGATTTTCAGGAACACCCGCAGGAGTTGGCATCTCACTTTCTTCACTTTCACTGAGAACAATGATGTTCTCTGGCCCCATAGGCAACTGTGCTTGTTTTCTTGGAGGATCATTCTCTGCAGGCTCCTTCTTTACCTCTTTGAGTATCTTCTTGTATACCTGGGTAGATGGAGAAGGAGTAGATTCCACATGTCCCTGAGCTGTTGAGGCAGAAGGGGTTTTCACTGGTGTTCCAGACTCTGGAACTGATGTCTCTCTTATGGGTGTCGAATCATCCCTGGAGCTAGATTCTCCTGAGTGCCTCTTGAATTCTTGGATCCTCTTACTGAACCAGACCCTAGTTTTGATCAAGACTGGAGAAAGAATCTCAGCCAGATCATCTCTCTCTTTCCTGTTCCAATCCAGGTCCTCCAGAGGAGTTGTGCTTAATCACATTTTCATACTCATAAGAGTATAGCTCAGAATTATCATCTTGGAGACCTCAGGAACTTGGTACAGACTGAGTTCTTGGATCAATTGCAGGGAGAACCTGCCACAATGCCTTCTTCTGGCTTCAAAATCATCTGCACAGTCAGCCCAGTAGTCTTCTGTATCTGCCCTATGATGATATATTATCTTGAGGTTCTGTTCAATGAACTTCTTCAAGTCAAAACAGGTTCTAGGCTTGAAGAAATGAACAGTGATAGGGACCAGGGCTCTTTCTATGTTCTGAGCATCCAGAGCTGTTTTGCATGTATAGTTTTCCCAGAGAGATGGGAAAGTGCAAGCCAGAAATCTTCTTGTCTCTGCAAGTTCTGTGCAACTTGTCTAGTTGCCTGCATATTTCAATCAGGGCCCATTTTGTCGTTGCAGAACATGGGGAGCCGCAGCTCTTGTTTAGCTTCTAATCTCATGGTGCAGGGATGATTGGAAAAAATTTGAGGTTCTTTAGCCTCTTCCATAGCTTGCAACTTTGGCATTTCATATATTACCCTGTTTATTTCCACACCTCCAAACCCCCTGAATCCTTTTCATCGCTCCTTGTAGTGGAAAAGACCGAAGATGCCTGCCTTATGTCCAATAGTTTTGATAACTTAACTCCCATGGTAAAATAAAGTTATAGTATACTTCCAATGTGATACCAAAATTTTGTGCACCCACATTTTGTGTTGATGATGTGCAAGAAAATATGCCTCTAATTGGACCTCTAAATAACACAGACGACGATTGCACCACCATAGATGACTAAGCTACCTGATTAACTTCTGAACTTGACTACAAATTAAATATTTCTGTCACTACTTTACTACCCACACTAGCTTTCTTACTTATGAATATCATAGAAACTAGAAAACCAAGTGCAAGGGTTAGGTCACCATGAGGGATAAAATGCGCAGCCACAGTCCTTGTAGTCTCCACCAACGCGATCTCATATGAGGTCAAAGAGGGTTCTATACCATGAGTATGAGCTCAAAGAGGGTTATTTGCCATGTGTACCCAAATGGGGGAGTTCTAGATGCTCCAGAGCCACGTCCTCTATGTGAGCTCCAAATCCTTCACGAGCCATATCTCTCCACAAGGCCATTTGTTCCACAACTTCATGCTACTTCTCTAAATCCCTCTCGCTTGCCTAATTAAAAAGTAAGCTGCCTTTCTTCTCTCTTCCTTTTCTACCACTAGGTCTACCTTCTTTCACCACACCTGCTCTTGCCCCTGTGCATGGTGGGGTTTATCTAGTCATAGGATGTTGTTTCAAATCGAGAGTCATGATCAAGATCTTAATTGTTAAAGGGATACTGCACAAATATGATCCTCTGGGTTTAGGCAAGAACTAGAACTTAGCAACCTCTAGACAATAATCATTATAAAATGCATACTCCAAAATATAGATATTCAGAACACCACTCGACTAATGATCTACAGCTCATGTCCAAGTCAAATAATTATCATGCAAATCTTGGAATTCTTCCTACATCTAGACAAGTATTCAAAACCTCCAATTTCTCTTTGATGCATAAGCAACCAGCCACTCATAAAAATATATAGGGAAAATGAAGAAGAACATCTTATTTATCTCATGATACAAATTCTGTTCAACCCATGCGTGTGCATTAAAATCAGGTCCAATGTTAAATCTGTGAGCATAATCTTCCTCTAAATTGTCTAACCACTCTTCAATGTTGGCCAAAGTCAACCGATAGTTCTTCATCATGCAACATCTTTACAAACAACTAAAAAGAGGTCCCAAAAATGTAACCAAAATTTAGTCTTATTTTATCCACAATAGCCAAAGGTGCACTAGCACACCACTCAGCTAGAACTGAGCGCTCACCCTAAGCGTAAAAGGGTACTAGGTCCCTCTTTTATGGAAAATTTGTTAAGAGGTTAGCATGATCATAAAAATATTCCAGATCCATAACAGATATTCAAGTATATTACACAACATAAACTAGATCTAGATCTCAACTATTATGCATGGGTAATTAAACAAGAACCATAATTAGATTTACCTTACAAGATCCATGCTCAGTTATGTCAACAACCAATATCAAACCATAAAGATCCATTATATTAATTGTTGTAAAACAAAAAAGCTTCATACATACTTAATAATGTCGCCATCATTCATGTGCACCCATAAACCAACAATATAAATCTACAAAACGTGGATGATGCCTAAACTATGCAAATGAATACATATATATATATAGAGGTAGGGAATTTCCCTTCACTACATATGCATCCTCAAAATAGGTTTCATGCTAAGAATAACCATGCACATTTACAAGATAATTACAAAATTATGCATGCTCGCTATTAATATATTATCTAATAATAACTACAGTTCTAATCCTATTAATAGCCCAAAACTACGCATGACACTTGATCTCACAGTCATCTGAGATAGCCTTTACATGCTCTTCAAGTCTTCATACTAAACGTGTTATGCACTCCATGTCTATATTTAGCCTTACACTGAAAATGAATAAGTCCCGAATCCTCACTTTTCCCGTGCACACCCTATTCCACTATTATTTCACACGCACCTATGCACCCTATTCCCATGTTTCCCAATCCTTATGCTCCTTCATTACTTATGATATATTTCATCAACCCAACAATTGTGTTGATTATTGAAAGGTTGTGAGGAACAGGCATGACTATCTAGGTAGTCTGATGAGTCGAGGGATTGGTGGAAGAGGAAGCGAGGTAGGCTATAGAAAGCTCATTAGATACAAGATGGGTATTTTAGGGATTGGTTTGATATGGATAAAGTTATTGGACTGGTGGTCCATCTGGTGGAATCTTGGTTGATCTCCTAAGGAGATAATATTGGAGTGTCATTGGATTGGCATCCAGAAGATCTTGGAACATGGTATCACTGAGATGGACCTTAGGAGGTCCAAATAATTTTGATCAAATGAATGGTGGAGTTTTCTGGTCTAAACGAAATAGATTGATAGTACAAGAATGGGTTGGTCTCACCTGAATTTGTAGTGTGAACAAGGGGATATCTGGGTGAGAGACATCAATAAGTGGTTGACTACTCATAAAAGAGGTAATCAAGGGTACAGATGAGGTGGCTGTTGTAGAGAAAATTTGTTGAGATAAGGAATCATTTGAAGTGAATTTTTATTCCATTCTCTTGGTCGTTATATGAGTGACTAAGGGCATGAAAATAGTTTTTACCCAAGCAAGTAAAGAAGATAGTTCTTTTTATTTTATTACTTTATTTAAGAATGTATGAAAAGAAAATGGGATGGATAACCCACGTACCTATGAGAAGGTAAAATATGTCTGGTTTTAGGTAAGTTGTGACTAGGGAATGTCTAAGGAGGTTTCTTGTTGGATGATGAAATCCTAATCAGAATACCAGGTAAGGGAATTTTTTCATGTGTTAATTGATTTGTGAGATTTTGGATGTGTGTGATAAATGTGAGATGTAGAATATTGAGCCCCTACTTAAGCTATGTGAGTAAGCAAGATGCAAAAATAATGTTAGTTTAAGCCCAAAACGAAGTATGATATTCGATGAGGACACAAGCAAAAATGGGAAATTACGATGCAAAAAGGAGAAAAATAAGGAAAAAGTGAGGAATACCTAGATAAAAAATTTCATATATCTACACTTCTCAGGTGATGAGTGATCCAAGCCATGAACCCAACATGAACAAGCAATAAAGCGGAGCTTCACGCTATAGTGTTAGTGGAAAGACATAAAAAGAAAAGAAAAAATGAAATAAATGCAAGAGACCACCTAAAGGGTTGTCCCGCCGGGAATGCCAGGAATGTTGTGGTATTTTCTCGTTCATTATCAAGTTAATGAAATAGCTACTAAAAAAGATACATAACTTAGAAATGCTAGAGGGTTTATGTTATCTCGGATGTACGATGATATAGGTGCACGATGGATGATGGATCCTTACTGCTATAAATCAAATGAAATATGTAAGTACAACTAAAAATGATTTTGATTAGATGATTTGGGTGGGGGTTACCCAAAAAAGTGGATTCGAGAAGTATTAACTTCCTTGGTGGATGTTGACCCCTATTGTTAAATAAAATGATGTAAACAAGGAAATTTATACTAATAATATGTAGAGACTGAGAGAAAAAAAAATATAAAAGAACTATTAATTGATTTAGATATCGATCTAATTAAAACAATGAAAGATAAATGTACCTGGTCTGGGTCGATGATGACCTAGAATATACAGAGATAATTCGAAGAAAAAATTAGGAGACTGGATCAGAAATGTGGGATGAGTATGGAGACCATGCATGATCTGAATGTAATCTAGAAACTGCAGCAGTCTGAGGATGCTGGAATCAACCTGCAGAGGAGGTCTAGAGGGAACAAAAACCAGGAAAAAAATAGAAATCAAGTATTAAAGGGAAGGATTGAAACCAAGACCCTAGTCAATGATGTCTTGGGTGTAAACAAGCTTATTTTTCTATAACAGAGGAACTGGATGAGGGTTGGAGCCAATAGGAAAGGACACATATCTTAGACAAGGATGGGAAAAGGTTCTAGAATAGAAAGTATGGGCTTCTAAGGCCGAGTCGATGGTGACCTATCAGGGTTGACAACAACTATGACAGGGTTGGATAAAGTTGAGGAAAAGTGAGCTAGATGAGCAACTTGAAAGTATAGATTTGTGAAAGGAGGTTGATGACAAAGCTGTGAGTGTTGTTATTAATGATATGAACCTGCAAAATATTATATACAAGAAATACCAAGATAATATGACAAAAGCTGATTAAAACAATGTAAAATGACAAAAATCTGATCACAATTGATGCATGCACATTGCAAGGTGGTCTGTGAGGTCTCTAATGGCTTATGGAATTTTCAGGACATGAAGGATTGTTTACAGGTTACAAGAGATCTTTGGGATTCACATGCATTTAATGGGAAATAGAAATAAAGGACATAGCTTGATAGGGTCGATGACAAATGGGCTCAGTCACCGCTGATCGTAGGGAAAGGTTCCCCAATTGGAATATTTTCTAATTTTTGGCATGATTTCTTATTTTTTTAGGAGTTGGCCGTTTGCTTTAAAAGCATTAGGTGGGAAGGGGGTTTTTAGGGATGAGGTGTAGGTGAGTTGGAAATGGAGATAGAGCTAAAGAAGCGTAAGGAAAATCATGGATGTATATTTAAAATGAAAGCATTCTGAAATAAAAAGTTGGCTAGGGCGTGATTAATTAATTAATTAATTTGATGTTGATTAAATAGGACTTAAAGGTGATGGGCATTTAATTAATTAATGATTATGGATTAATTAAATTTAAAGAGGGTATTTGATTAAATAAGAGGGATGAATAGAATAAAATATGTGCACGAAGGCGATGAGGGTATAAATACCAAGTTTAGGTGTCCTACAATGAAAAAATGCATATTTTGTAGTTATCTTTGTATATATGCATGGCTATTTTGAGCATACAAACCTATTTTGTGAGTGCATGAGCATTGAAGGGAAAGTCCCCCCTATAAGGATGTGATGTATTTCACTGTTTTGGGATACAATGCAATATTATGAGTTGTATTGGAGTTACACTATATGTATGAACTTGCACTCATAAATATATGACAATATTATGATGTATTAAGTTCCATTTTTGTGATGAATTAATATAATTGATGTAGAGCATTAATCAAACACAACCATTCCTCTAAGTTAGAATCAACAAAATATCATAAACTTATCAAACTTGTAAAATAACTCTTCTTTTCTTAGTCAAGATACCTTCACAAAAATATGTTTTTTTTGGATTAAAAGGAAAAATTGGCTTAATAAATCATTTCAACATATTTCTCAGTACCACATCATTCCCATCTCAACAATAAATCTTGTTCAAATCACTCAAAACATTCAAATGCACATCTATCTCACAAAATTGTAAATTTTGGCTTCTTAAGGGCATGTACTCCTCTCCAATTATGAATCTACATTTCCATGGCTACCCTGAGAGTTATCAAAAATTCAATAGTTAACTTTCAACTATCCTAACATGATCACAAAATCTCAATTTTCAAATCTTATTGTACCTCCTTATACTTCACTCGTTGTTATTTTGCTCTAGTAGAACCACTAGCTCTGCGACAGTCTTGCAACTCATCTAACATCTAGTGCACACAATTTCGAGACACAAAATAAGTCATTATGAATACCATTTTAATGTCCTTTAACTCCATGAAAAATATCATTATCCCTTCCTTTGGCTTCTATCCCTCAAAATCTACCCTTATCAAGCCCAAAGTAAGCCTTGGGACTATTTCACTATGCTAAGAAGCAAACTATTAATAATTGTGCTAAATTAGATGAATTACCATCTTCAAAAACTTGTAAAAT
The DNA here is from genome assembly GCA_019776745.2 of Taxus chinensis. Classification (NCBI taxonomy): domain Eukaryota; kingdom Viridiplantae; phylum Streptophyta; class Pinopsida; order Cupressales; family Taxaceae; genus Taxus; species Taxus chinensis. Next base: position 554,214,151 of record CM034152.1, read on the forward strand.
TGTTTCCTTAGGGAATCTTGATAGTCACTACAAAGTTTCAACTTTTTAAAACTAACACAACATCTTCAAAATAACCTTCTTCCTCAAGACTGTCACTATCCCATTTTTTGCCTCATAATCATCATGTACATGTTTATCTTAATATTGATATAATTTAGGGATTCCTTTGACAACTTAAAACTTTGAAATATTCAAGTTCCCACATCTTACTACCCTCATATTCTATGTATGTAGTGCAAATAATCCATTCAAGGAATAAATATTAAGGCTTCAAGTTGGATCAAGCCCTTTTATCACAACTATATGTTTACCTCCTAGGCTGGTATGATTTCTTCTGATTGATAGCTTCTGTAAGCTCTATTCCTTGTGGATATTACTTATTCCTCAACTCAATATGATTAGTTCAAAGTTTCATGTTTTTAATCCCCACTTTAACCTCCTTTTCACTTTTCCAACCTTAGAAAATTTAGAGACCAACTATCACCTACAGGTGTATCATTAGACTTTCATGATTAGCTAGTGATTTTGTAACCTTAAGTGCTTCTTTTTATCTTGAATATTGGGGAGGGAATATTGAGGATGATTAATTCCAACTTTTTAATTCTAATTCTTTGAAAATGACTTCAAATCAATCTTTTAAGTTAATTTTTTGTCACCTAAACCACCACGTACAGGATTAGATAGATAATTGTCACAAGATCCTTCAATTGGGATCTCTTTTTTGTTAGAATCCTTTTGGATAGATAAAATATAATATGTGGAGAAGGATCCCTATACAAGTTATGAGTCTTTTAAGTCATGCACAATATCTCTAAAAAATCTTATCTTTACAAACCCTAAGAGGGTTTAACTGTAACCCTAGAGGCTTCCTTTATTAATAAAAAACTTAAGACTTATTCTCAAGAAGTAGAACTTTTTCACAGAGGACTGAAATCATCACCCTCACGGTTTTGAGCAATCATTGATAGATTAAGCATCGAGTATTTTAAGGTATTTGACCAACTTCTTTCTGTGCTACCCTTAATAAGGGTTTTGGACTGTGCAAATCTCTAAATGCTTATGAGGCTCAAAGTAATTGTTTTCAAGATATACATCTTCCCCAAGAGGTTTGTTTTAATCCTTTATTGAATCCTAAGCAGCCAAAGATAAATAATTGCTAATAAAACCTTTGAAACTTTTGGGTAGAACTACCTTACTCTGCTATGTAGATGACTACTTTCCCCTCATATATGAAATTCCAAGCTTCAAACCAATGACTAAGGCCTCCACAAAGATAAAAAATCATGGATATGAGTCTTCTTCACTATAAGACAAGAAAAAATCATAAATAACATCAAAAGTAAGCTCTAAAAATCATTCTATCTAATTTCTCATTAAGAAATAAGACTGTGATAGTTTTCAAGGAAATTACTCAGTGACTTAGACAAGAACAAAACACCTCAGAGATTTGAATTCGTTTCAACCCACAACATCTTCAAACTAGAGCTATTTTTTATCCTTCCCAATTGAATTCAACACTGAAGAAGCTAAGAAACAATAGAAACTTACCAAAATAATGCTCAATATACAAAAATTGTAACTTTCACGTACAAAAAAAGAGTTCACCATTGAAGTTTATATATATTTTACACAATTATTCTTCTACAGATCTCTCCCCATTGAGCTCTTCCTATCCCAATGAGTAAATAACTCCAAAAGGTGAGTGCTTGGAAACTAAACAGGCATAAATTCTACCCTAACTTACTTCTTAAAAACACATTTCATGACTCAAAAACCACATTTTAACCTCTAGTTACATCATGTGCTTCTTTCATACATATTATGAGTCTTTATTTATCATGGAATAACCTCTTAACATGACCTTTAAACCACATAGAATCACCAACACTTCTTAAAACAAGCCCATAATGGCTTAGACACATGTCAAGAAATTCAAAATAACCCTTGTTGGAGGGAAACATAACATTTGAATTTATGAAACCTAGACTACACTTAGACAACATGACATGAAATTTTAATGACTTCTAGGACCTCCTAAGACACATTGCACATTGTTGGTCGTCAGATAGGACTTTTTAGAAGAGCAACAGTCAGGGGACAAGAAGTCCCTCCTCTTTAATGGGAGAGGTTCCCTTATTCAGAAACGAACTTATTTACAAATGTACAGAACATTGTTTTATGGTCAAACTTGGATTTTACGAAAGTGTTTTCCACAAGGATCATCAATCACGCAAGGACTGAGGAAAGGGAAAAAGGAGATGAGCAGAATAGCAACATTCAGAATTATAGATAGCAGAATAATTCCTCCTGTATGCGAAGCTTCAAAGAATTTAAGACAAGATCATTTGCGATGGCTGAATGAGATTAAATTTAAAGACACAAAGTTCCATAAATAACCTTCTTCAGATTTATTAATCAAGGACACAAAGTTCCTTCTTGGTTGTACAAGATCACTGTATTTGCAAAACTAAACAGTATGCAATCAGAGAGACTAACGAGTTAGGAACAAAATGATCTTCACAATATTAAAGGAAAACACAGAGATAACAAGAATTAGATAGAAAAAGAATGGAAAGCCCTTTTGTATTGATTTCTTTAAGATCTATTTACACTTTCAGCAAATATTCCCAGTTCTTCCTCCCTCTCAAAATGGCGTGGAAAGGCCATTATATAGCTTACAAGTCAGTTACTCTTTGTAACCGTTTCTTTAAACTAAAGAATAGTTAAGGACCGCCAGTTGCAATACCTTAACTAATTACAAAGAATACGAAAAGAAAGGGAAGAAGAGAAAAGAAAGGGGAAGGAGACAGGTGACTAGCTACTGGGAGGGGCCCACTGTCTTCAGAATCCACTTCCTGAATTTCTTCAATGACTCAGACTATATCTCTGCCACGAGGGACTGACGTGTTGGCTGCAGACTGAGTCCAAAATCCCAGACATTTCTCCATCTCTTTATCAAACTCGACGTGAGTATGATAGTATTTGTTTGCTTCTTCAATGGCAAACTGAAGAGAACAAATTTCCTTCAACTTTTCCTTAGAGATGGAGTTTTTCCTTGAATAGATGATCTTTGACAAAATCTCTTAATTGAGCTTTGATTTCTTGCAAGGACAAGGAAACACCAGAGTTTTCATCTTGAAGATGACAATGTATATCTTTGAAAGCAGCTACTGCCAGTGTCTTGAAAGCTTCTCCCTTCTGCCAGTTGTTCTTCGTTTCTCCCACAGCTTCCTCCAGGACCTTTGATTTTCCACTCTACGCTGTAGACCCAGGATTTTGATAGATTGTCTTTGGCATCATCGAAAATCTTATTCACCAGTAAGATGTTCTCATCTGTCTGTCCCATGAGGTGAAGGTCTACAATGCAACTGCTCCAGAGTTTAAGCTCTTTATCCATAATCCCAATAGCAGAGGATAGCTTCTATTGAAAATTGTCTACCTTTCCATGTAGTTTAAAGGCTTCATCAATGAAGTTTAGCCCGAGGAACAAGCATGTCATCCACCATGGCTTCAATAGCTCTACCATAGACAGAATACTTGTGCATATCTTTAATACTTTTGCACTTCATCTTGGCTTAGAATTACAGGAGGCGGTAGAGCAGTCAAGGGGGTAGGGTCCAAAACTTTGTCCTTAGACAAAAGTGACTTGATAAAACTTGTGAGAACTTGGGCTTGTTCTTCCAGTTGTTCAATAGTCTGTTGCCCTTTCTCTACCCTTCCAATGACTCTGGTGACTGTTTCCTGGAGGTTATGAATTTCACCTTCAGGGGTAGACTCTCCCATAGGGATCCTTGAAAGCTCCAAGTCAGATGTCACCAAGTCTGATTCTGACTTATCCACTGTAGGATTAGCAATCTCCAAGATTTTTTGACCTTGAGCATCAGACACAATCCTGGAAGTAGTTCTGGCTTTCTTGGCACGAGAAGGAGATGGTGCCCAACAAGGCTGCAACAGCATCGAAATTTGGGTCCCAAGCTTTGAGAGGAGGATTTTCTCTTCCTTTTGTCAACCAAAGGTTGCACCCAAGCAAAAGAGGAAGAAGAATTTGCAGGAGAAGCAAGGGGAACAAGAGACAGGGAGCTCATAACACTCAGGGTCTGTGCAGCTGTTGACTCAAGCTGAGATGTGAGTAGAGCACTGGAGGCAATGGCAGTAGAAGAATCAGTAGCACCCGGGAGTTTCAGTGCTCTGGACCTCTTTGTCCTTATCTGCTGGGTTTTTCAGGAACATTTGCAGGGGTTGGCAACCTCACTATATTCACTTTCACTGAGAACAATGATGTTCTCTAGCCCTATAGGCAAATCTATGCCTGTTTTCTTGGAGGGTCATTCTCTACAGGCTCCTTCTTTACCTCTTTGAGTTTCTTCTTGTATACTTGGGTAGATGGAGAAGGAGTAGATCCTGTGGGTCCTTGTGTCTGATGAGGCAAGAGGAATTTTCACTGGTGTTCTAGACTCTGGAACTGATGCCTCTCTTATTGGCATGTCGAATCATCTTTGGAGCTAGATTCTCCTGAGTGCCTCTTGAATTCTCGAATCTTTTTACTGAACCAGACCCTAGTCCTGATCAAGACTGGAGCAAGAATCTCAGCTAGATCATCTCTCTCTTTCCTGTTCCAATCTAGGTCCTCCAGAGGGGTGTGCTTAATCACATTTTCATACTCATACGAGTATAGATTAGAATTGTCATCCTGGAGACCTTCAGGAACTTGGTACAGACTGAGTTCTTGGATCAATTGCAGGGGAGAACCTGCCACAATGCCTTCTTCTGGCTTCAAAATCATCTGCACAGTCAGCCCAATAGTCTTCTGTATTTACCCTATGATGATAGATTATCTTGATATTCTGTTCAATAAAATTCTTTCAAGTCAAAGCAGGTTCTTGGCTTGAAGAAATGAACAGTGATAGGGACCAGGGCTCTTTCTATGTTCTGAGCATCCAGAGCTATTTTGCATGTGTAGTTTCCCAGAGAGATGGGAAATTACAAGCCAGAAATCTTCTTATCTCTGTAGGTTCTATGCAACTTGTCTAGTTTCCTGCATATTTCATATCAAGGCCATTTTGTCATTGCAGAACATGGGAAGCCGCAGAGGAGTGCTCTCACTAGCCAGCAAGCCTGATATAGGAAAATTTCCTGAATTGAATGAAATAGGATCCATACTATGATATCAGGTTCATGGCTTCATCTGAAAACCTTCTTGTAGTATCACCTTCGAGAAATCTGACCACGTACATGGTGAAAGCATCATTGACCCTTATGAAATTCTGATTGCTGGTCTCTAGGGTGAACTGCGGGCAATAGGCATACACTGGATCATCCTTGTGTGCATCTATATAGGAGAAGCCAAACCACTGCCTTGATGCTGCTAGGGTATACATCAGATATGAAGTCATAAAGAACTTCTTTGTTTGCTGAACGTTGGACAGCTGCTCCGCCAAATTCATACAGATAATCTCTGCCCAGTTGATATTTTGTGTTCCCTCACACACCATGCTGATGAGTGGGCACATCCAGAAATGGAACTCATTGGTGGAGGGAAAACCCATAACCTGAGCCAGCAGGATTATGTAATCTGACAATTCTTCGTTGAAATTTTCTCGGAATAGGGTTTTGGTTAGGCAAGAAGCACCTTTCTTAGGGTTTCTTCAACCAAGACTTCGCCACTCGCACCTTATATTTGTCACTGTCTTGGTCGAACATAGCCTATGCTTGATCCCGGGAGACGACTATAGCATTTTCCATCTCCAGAATCCTCAGGGCAGTGCCAATGGCAGTAACGTCTAGGTTGGCAATGAGTTCCCCATGTACATTTCCCAATTCGCTCGAAGCGGGGTCGAAGTGAGCTCCGCATGAAAGTACAGTATCAGCACACTGTACTGAGATTGGGAAACCTCCGGAAAAAAGCCAAACCACTATCATTAATCATCTGTGCCATTGGTGTAGGGGTTTGCATCTGTCATTCTTTACCAAAAATCACCCGAAGTCAAGATGACAAGCTTCACTGTCCCCTATATTGCTAACAGCATACTCTAGTGGAGAAATTTTCTCTTGTCCCTGAAACTTGATCTTCATATTGACAGATTAGGAGCTGCGACCTTAGACTTATGGATAGGAATTTGCACAGATGAAAAGGGCTATACGTGCAGGGAATTCAGATGGGCAAGGGTTTTGAGCAAAAGATAGCAAGGAAGCTATGTGGAAAATGCAAAGGTGGTATGCTTGGTATATAGCCGTTTGAGAGAGAGGAATGAATTTAATGCGCATTGAATACAACAACCACCAATTTGAATAGCATCATACTCAGAAGCGAGCGGCAAAAACTAAGTGTGAATGACACTCGGTACGCTTGGGACATGTGAGACGCGAATGCGCTGAAACAAGCGGCTCGGCCGGTTTAGGTGAAACAGGGAGAGGACGCCACAAATGCATTTGGGACAAATGGGACGAAAATGTGCGAAGTACGCGATTCGGGTGTTTCAGCCGAAATTGGAACAAAGGGCCCGTTTGGACATGGGACATTCAGGACAAAAAGTTCCGAAGTACGCAACTTGACCGGCTCAGCCGAAGTTGGGAAAGCTCACACTTTTTCAAATGGGGCAGTTGGGACAAAATTGCGCGAAGGACGCGGTTCGGGCAAATCGGCCGAAAATGGGGAAAGCTCGCACTTTTTAACTTTGGGACATTTGGGACAGGAAAGTGTGAAGTACGCGGGAAGGATGATTCGGCCGAAATTGGAATAACACGCAAAATAAGTTTTGGGACACTTGGGACAAAACTCTCCGACGGGCCCAAAAATGGGACAGCTTCGGGGATTTCGGCCGGTCGGGTAACAGAATGCACTTTCATACTTGGGACAGTTGGGACAAAAAGTTTCGACAGGCCCGAAAATCACACAAAATGACCCAAAACACATATTTTTTATAATTTCATGACTTAGGCATTTCAGAGAGAAACACTTAAACTCAAAATTTTGAAATTTTACTCTTATCAGAGTGGGAAATTTTGAGTAGACAACACACATCAAAATTTCTCAGCCACACCAAAATTTAGCCAAAGGAGAGATGCTCCTGCATCATACTCCCAAGGAATGAAAACATTTCTTTCAAATGTCTTCTTCTTGAAATTCCAATTGTATTGTACTTTCTTGAACTGATCTATGATTACATACCATTCTAGCTTTTCCTTCATCAGCTGCATCACATCCTTGACTAGCTTCTTGGTCTTTGGTATTATCACATTCTTGCATAAAATGATCATTTTTCTTTATCCCTAAGCTTCTCCACCCAATGGATAAGTATATACATTTGATCCCACTTTATTTGAGATGAATTTTCACTATAGAAGAAATTTATTTCATCTCTTGCACCTTTCTCTTGCTCTTCTTGCTTGATCTTATCTTCAAAGTCTGAAAATAGTGTCTTTTTCTTGCTATCTTCACCTTCATTTTATTTCTTTACATCTATCTTCTCTGTCAAACCTGCATTCACAACACTAGAAAGAAAGTTAGATTGATAAAATTGAGTTCTAATAGCTCCTTGCATCTTCTCTTCTACCATTTGTTTTCTTGCTTCCATTTTCTCTTCTTGAGTCTCTCCTTGAACTAGAAATTTCTCTACATCTTTGGGTTCCTTTATTCTCTTTTCATGACTATTTTCTCCTTCCCCAAGATCTAATTTCCTTCCATCATCTTCATTCTCTATATTTTGATGATTTTTTCTTGGTCCTTGTACCACTGAAAACTATGGTTTGTCCTCTTTCTTCTTGAAATCTATATGTTCACTCAATTCATCATTCTTTCTTGTCCTCCTTTGATAGATTTCTTTGTACTCTTCCTCACGACTTAGCCATTTCCAAAACTTCTTGACTATACCTTCCTTTATTTCCTCTCTATCGCATTTCTTTTCATCATTTTCCATCTCTTCTAACAAGAATTTATTCATCTTCTCTCTCTCTAATTCCTTCTCAACTCACTTTTATTTCTTTTTTTAAGAAAGTCTGTTTCACATTTCTTCTTCCAACACCTCACCTAGGATTTCTACCTAGAATTATGGTGTTTACAACCTCTTTTCTCCTCTCTCAATCTCTTCTCTCTCTCTCTCTCTCTCTCTCTCTCTCTCTCTCTCTCTCTCTCTCTCTCTCTCTCTCTCTCTCTCTCTCTCTCTCTCTTTCCATGCCTTTTCACCTTAGCTCTCTTATTATTCTCTTTCCTCTTTCCTGTCAATGCTCACAAACAACTTTGACAATTTCTTGTTAGAATAAAAAAAAAAAATATGAAATTTTTAGATTAAAAGGAAAAATTGGATTAATAAATCATTTCAACATATTTTTTAGGACCACATAATTCACATCCAATAATCAAACTTGGTCAAGTCGCTCAAAACATTCTAATACACCCCTATCTCACAAAATTGTCAGTTTTGGCTTCTTAAGGGCATGTACTCTACCCCAACTATGCATTTGCATTTCCATGGCTACCCTAAGAGATATAAAATATTAAATAGTTCCCTTTCAAATATCCTAACATGGTCCCAAAATATCAAGATTCAATTCTTAGTGTACCTCTTTATACTTCACTTATTTCTATTTTGCATTAGTAGAACCACTAGCCCTGAGGCAGTCTTGCAACTCATATAACTTCTAGTGCACACCATTTCAAGACACAAAATAAATCATTCTAATTACCCATCAATTTCTTTCAACTCCTTTAAAAGTATCATTATCCCTTCCTTTGGCATCTATCCCTCAAAATGTACCTTGTTAACCCCATAGCAAGCCTTGAGACTGTTTCACTATGCTAAGAAGAAAACTGTTAACAACTGTGCTAAATCAGATGACTTTCTTCATAAAATAGTAAATTTTTTTCCTTAGGTACTCTTGGTTCTTACTACAACATTTCAACCTTGTAAAACTATTACAATACCTTTAAATCACTTCTCCTTCCAAGATTATCACTGTCCCATTCAGTCTTACAAACCTCACACACAAACTTATCTAAATACTGATATAATTTGGGGTTTCCTTTAGTAACTTATTTCTATGAAACATTCAATATACCACTTATTACACCCTTACAATCATATTTATATAATTTTATGACTTCATTCAAAGATAAATATTAAGGCTTCAAGTTGGATCAAGCCCTTTTATCAAACTTATAAGCTTAGCTCCTAAAATGATATGTTTTTCTCTTGACTAATAAATTTTGTGGAATCCATTTATTTTATATATTGTTTGTTCCTCACTCAATATGATTATTTAATAGTTTCATTTTTTTAATCCCACTTTAAACCTTATTTTCACCTTCTAACCTTAGCAATTTTAGAGACCAACTGTTACCGATAGTTTTGATCAACAACTGTAAGACTTTTCTCTTGATTGGAAACTTTTCAAGACTTATCACCTCTTGAATATTGATGATGGTTTTGTGTGGGTGAAAATCACCAATTTTATCTCTCAAAATCTTAAATAAACCCTTCAACCAATGTTGTAATGTCAACACTTAGTTCTAAAAATCCTCTTCTACAGGTCTAAGATACACTATCACATTTTCCCATGAATTGTTAATCCTTAAAGGTAGAATTATTCTTCAATATTGTTAAGGACCCTAAGTAGATTTATTTTTAAAAATTTAAGATCTTAGAAATTCTCCTAAATATTAAAATATCCAATTCTTTACAAACCCTTACTAGGGTTTCTAGCTTACCTGAGAGGCTTACCTTCTCGTAACAAAATGCTTAAGGATTAGTTTTAAAGACCCAAAATTTTCACAAAGGTATGTTTTATCATGCATTTCCTTTTTATTTTTACAATATAACTTAATAAAGTAATAAATTGGACAATCAGTGTATACTCTGACTGTAGAAATCTTTAAAACAGAGTCACATGTAACAAATGGTCTTTCTAATCAAAACTGAAAGTTCTCACCTTTCCTAGACATCAATAAATTTATTACTACACTTCTCCATCATGTTAGAAATAAAAAGATATAGAAATATCAAAATCTTAAGAAAATTTCTCTTTAAGGTAACAACCTAGGTCTAATTGCTCATGTTACAAGTTTACTGACAAAATATCACAAAATACCTACACTAAACAATTATAGATCCTCTTAAATTACTTTTAGATTCTATTTCAATAGAGTTTAATCAACATACCAATCATGATAAGATCTCACCCTCACAATTCATATTTTTTCTTCCAAAACCAAACTCTAAATGGATTGTTCTAGAAAGTAGTCTATTTCTCCGTTTCAGGAACCTTCATGCAATTTCAAATTCAAACTAATGTATGCATATCAAAAACATTAAGAGGAATATATTTTATTAAAACCAACATTTAGAAGCCTCGAGTAATTGAGATTCTTAACTTTAATTTATCACAAAAAATTACTCTTGAGATTTCAAACATCAAAACTGTAACACCTTTCACGTATAGAATCACAGTTCTTCCACATATGCATATTCATTTACAAAATTCTTCTTCTTGGGATACTCCCATGAGCCTATCCCTCTTCCTCTCTGTAGCTAACTCCCTTTCATGATATTTTTCTTCATATATCTACTATACCAAACCAAAACTAACTTCTTACAATGTGTGAAGACTCTAACCCTTAGAATAAGATACTTTTTAACCTTCCAATACATATTTTCCTCATTTTCAATCATATTATGTGTCTTAAACAACATACTTTCTCTTAAAATTGACCCCCCAATACTTAATACCACTAACACATAAAAGACAATCCTACAATGGGTTAGAGTATCTCACAATTTCAAAATACCACTTTTGGAGGGAAAATTCATGATTGAATTTTTTAAATTTAGACCTATCTCCAACATTATGACACAACTCTAATGATCCATTAATGACTTCTAGGACCTCATAAGACACCTTGCACACCAAAATTTATTTGACAACCCAAAATTTGTCCCAAGGGGAGATGCTCCTGCATCATACTCCAAAGGTATGAAAAAATAAATTCTTTCAATTTGGTTCTTCTTAATATACTTCCAATCATATTTGACTTCATTTGATTGATCTTTCCTTAAATTCCATGCTCTCTTGGCCTTCATCGACTGCAACATGTCTTTCACTAGCCTTTTTATCTTTTAAATGATCACATTCTTGTACAAAATGATGCTTCTTGGATTGTCCTTGGGATTATTCACCTCGTGACTAAGTATATAAATCTAATCCCACTTCATGTGAGATGAATTTTCATTTTATAGGTATGTTATTCCATATTTTTCATCCTCTTGATCCTCTTTTTTCTTGATCTTATCTCCAAAAACTGAAACTAGTGAATTTTGATTACTATCTTCACCTTATTTTGATTGCTCTATCTCTATTTTATTTGTTACACTTTCATACACAACACTAAAAGAAAAATTAGTTTGATAAAATTGACCTTTGTCATTCCCTTAGATCATATCTTCCATCATTTGCTTGCTTGCTTCCATTTGCTCTTCCTGAAATTCTTCTTTCCCTTGTATCTTCTCATCCTTATTAACTATTTTCAACCTCTTTCCTTGACTATTTTCACCTTCCCCAAGTATGATTTCCTTCCATTATCTTCATTCTCAGAATCTTGATCATGGTTGCTTGATTCTTGTACCATTAAAAACTCTTGTGTGTCCTCTTGCTTCTTGAAATATGCATATTCACTCCACACTTCGTCTTTGCTTTTTTTTTACAATTCTTATTTATTCACTTCCTCACCACTTAGCCATTTCCAAAACTTCTTGACTATACTTTATTTTTCTTACTCTCTATCACATTCCCTTTTTCTCTTTACCATCTTTTCTAAAAAGAAATTCTTCATCTTTACTCTCTTCATTTTCTTCTTAAATCTATTTTTCTATCTCTTTCTCAAGAAATTATGTTTCACCTTTCTTCTTCAAAAACCTATACTATGATTTATACTTTGAATTTTGGTGTTTCTAGCCTCTTCTCTTATCTCTCAATATCTTCTCTCTATGTATAATTATTTTTCACCATGGAACTCTTCCTCTTCTTCTTATTTCCTCTCAACACTCACAAGAAAATTTGAAAATTTCTTATTAGAATCCACATATATATATTCAAATATATATTATCCCAATCTGATACCAATTGATATAGAGAATCATTCAAACACAACCATTCCATTGAGTTAGAATCAACAAAATATCATAAACTTATCAAACTTGCAAAATAGCTCTTCTTTTCTTAGTCAAGATACCTTCACAGAATATGAAATTTTTGGATTAAATGGAAAAATTGTATTAAGAAATTATTTAAAAATATTTCTTAGGACCACATCATTCCCATCCAATAATAAAAAATTTTCAAGTCACTCAAAACATTCAAATGCACTTCTATCTCAAAAAATTGTCAATTTTGGCTTCTTAAGGGAATATAATCCACTCTAACTATGCATTTACATTTCCATGGATACCCTAAGAGTTATCAAAACTTCAATATTTACCTTTCAGCTATCCTAACATGTTCCCAAAATCTCAATAGTCAATTTGTAATGTACCGCCTTATGCTTCACTTGTTGTTATTTTTCTCTAGTAGAACCACTAGCCCAGGGGAAGTCTTGCAACACATCTAACTTCTAGTGTACACCCTTTCAAGACACAAAATCAGTCATTCTAAGTACCCATAAATTTCCTTCAACTTCATGAAAATATGATTATCCCTTCCTTTGGAATATATCCCTCAAAATCTACCTTGTTAACCCCAAAGTAAGCCTTGAGACTATTTCACTGTGATAAGAAGCAAACTGTTATTAAATGTGCTAAATTAGATGACTTAGCTTCTTTAAAAACTTGTAAAATTAGGACTTCTGGGTGCTTGATAAAAAATTTAAACCTTTTAAAATTAGTAAAATACCTTCAAATCACTTCTCATTCCAAGACTGTCATTGTCCCATTTAACCTTACAAACATCATGCACAAGCTTATCTCAATACTGATATAATTTGGGGTTTCCTTTAGTAACTTATTTCTCTAAAAATTTAAAGATCCCACTTATTACACCCTTATAATTATATGTATATAATTTTATTACTCCATTCAAAGATAAATATTAATGCTTCAAGTTGGATTAAGCCCTTTTATCACACTTATAGGCTTAGCTCCTAAACTAATATGTTTTTCTCCTATCTAATAATTTTTTTCGAATCCATTTATTTTAGATATTGTTTTTTCCTCACTCAATAATATTATTTAATAGTTTCATGTTTTTAATCCAACTTTAACCCTTATTTTCACCTTCCAACCTTAGCAATTTTAGAGACCAACTATCACCTATAGTTTTGATCAACAAATGTAAGACTTTTCTCTTGATTGGAAAAATTTCAAGACTTATCACCTCTTGAATCTTGATGATGGTTTTTTATGGGTGAAAATTACCAATTTATCTCTCAAAACCTTAAAGAAACCATTTAACCAATCTTATAATTTCAACACTTAGTTCTCAAAAGCCACTTCTACAGGTCTAAGATACATTGTCACAGTTTCCCATGCATTGTTAATCCTTCAAAGTAGAATTATTATTCAATATTGTTGAGGAACATAAGTAGACGTATTGTTAGAATTTTTAGATCTTGTAAATTATCCTAAATATTCCAATAGACAACTATTTACAAACCCTCACTAGGGTTTCTAGCTTACTTGAGAGGCTTACCTTCTCTTCACAAAATGATAAAGGCTTAGTTGTAAAGACCCAAAATTTTCACAGAGGTTTCTTTTTATCAAGCATCACCTTTATATTTTGACAATATAGCTTAATCAAGTAATAAATTGTAATAATAAGTGTATACTATGATTGTACAAATCATTAAAATAGAGTCACAAGTAACAAACGGTCTTTCTGATCAAAACATAAAGTCCTCACTGATCTTAGAAATCAATAAATTTGTTACTAGACTTATCCATTGCATTAACACTCAAAAGATATAGAAATATCAAGCTCTTAAGAAAAACTCTCTTTAAGGTATCAACTTGGGTCTGATTTCTCATGCTACACAATTTTATGACAAAATATAACAAAGTCCCTACACCAAATAATTAAAGATCCTCTTAAAGTAATTTTTGATTCCATTTCAATAAAATTCAATCAATATACCAATCATGATAAACTCTCACCCTCACAATTCATACTTTTATTCCAAAACCAAACTCTAAATGGACTGTGCTAGAAAGTAATCTATTTCCCAGTTCTCAGGAACCTTCATGCAATTTCAAATGCAAACTAATGTATGCATACCGGAAACATTAAGATAAATATAGTATATCCAAACCAACATTTAGAAGCCTCTAGTAATTGAGATTCTTAACTTTACATGATCACAAAAAATCACTCTTGATATTTTAAACATCAAAACTATAACACCTTTCATTTATATAATCAGAGTTATTCCATATATGCATATTCCTTACAAAAATATGCTTCTCAATCTCCTCCCACGAGCCTATCCCTCTTTCTCTCTATAAACAACTCCCTTCCATGAGCTTTTGCTTCATATATCTACTATACCAAACCCTAACTAACTTCTTACAATGTGTGAAGAAATCTAACCCTTAGAATAAGATACGTTTTAAACCTTTGAATACATATTTTCCTCCTTTTCACTCTTATTATGTGTCTTATACAACATGATTATCTTAACATTTACCCCCCAATACTTAAGACCACTAACACATCAAAATCAATCCTACAATGGCTTAGAGTATCTCACAATTTGAAAATGCTACTTTTGGAGGGAAAATTCATCATTTGAATTTTCAAAATGTATACCTCACTCCAACATTATGACACAACTCTAGTGAGCCATTAATGATTTCTAGGACCTCTTAAGACACCTTGCACACAAAAATTTCTTTGAAAACCCAAAATGTGTCCCAAGGAGAGATGCTCCTACATCAACAATGGATCGTTGTGGATGGATATTAGTTGTTGATGTCTTTCTTCATGGTTCTTGTTTGGTAAATATAATCTTAATTGTGATATAATCTAATATGATTTCTTATTATGTGTGGTTTCCAATTTGAGTACATGGAACTAATTATTATGATGGAATATACAATTTGATTCTAGCTGATTTGGACATTCATGCTAATATCTTGACAAACTCTCACAAAGGAAGGACTTGATTGGCTTCGCACGCTTTGAGTGAGAGTCTAGATCTGTCTGGATGAAGTACCAACGTGCCTACAAAATTCGGTGGGAAAAAAAGAATACATTGGACAAACCTCACCACACCCCCACTGGTGTGATAAATATTACATTAATTATAAAAATACTCCCAAGAGGGATCAAGCCACATGTAGTTCTCCCAATTGTATGATGATGTGAAAGTTAGAAAAATTAAACAAGATGAAGCCCTTATTTTTATCTACAACACTTGGAAATTAATGTTTAGATTGATTGTAGTGCTTAAAATTTACATGTGCTATAGGGCATGTATAGGTTTGTATTTATTATTTTAGTAGTATTTTCTATAATGTTCTCTACGAGAAAAGTGTTTTATTGTTTCTCTCGATGTCTTTCTTAAAATTTTTCTTTGATATAGGATCCTAAGATGCCCCTAATGATTAACGGTGCATATGTTTATATATAGATGAATTATGCAAATGAATTCTCACTCAATTGACCCTAAGTAAAACAAAGTAGATTTTACATTTAAAAAAATGACCTTTTTAAGCGTAAGGGATAGGTTCATCGGCCTATGAATAGATTCATTGGACGAATCCACCATAGGCCAAAAGGATTGTCCAAACTAAATTTAGAATCAGATATTAGACAATGGAAGGTTTATATATGGTCTAAATATGTAATTTTTATAAGGTGTGGTAAGTTCCTGAAGTTTTAAGATGGAGAAGTAGCTAGTATATACACTTATTTTTTCACTTTATTGACTTTTTTTCTTCACATGCACCATTGGTGCATTATCTTCCCTATAACGATGTCCTCATGGATAATGTTGGGGGTAAGGAGTAATAAGAAATAGTTATGTGCATCCTTCAGAATATATTGGGTTGGTCAAAAATGGTACTTATGAGAGAGATTTGATGTTTAGTCTAACTATGTAATACTTTCACATATTGTCACATCCCCTATAATCATCTTGTACACTCACTATAATCATATTTTATAGTCTCCTTTTGATATCACCTAATCATCCTCTTGTCATCACTCACATACCTACTTTCAACACACGAATACCTTCATAATTATCCCCTCTTAACACCTACAATTTCATTATTGTCTTGCAAATGTGTAAAGGGGAAAATTGCAAGTTTTCAAGCAAGACAACTTTCTCCTATCTCAAAGTTTCCATGTTTTGATCATACTTGTTAACCAAAATAAGCTCCCTCTTATTTTGGGTTAACTAGCTTCCTTTTGTTCCTCAGTCAAATTTTTACACATTTCAGGCACTCAAAATTTTCTGGGTATTACTTCATCAGATAGAGAATTCTTTCCCCTTTCCAGAAAGGTAAGGAAGTCCTCCTAACTCCTTGTATTTTGCAAGTTATGGCTCGGCGGAGTTTGGAGGGGAAATTTTCCCTGGGTGGGCCCACGGAGGTAAGGAGGAAATTTTGCCAAGGAAATTGGTGGGTTGGCGGAGGCGCAGAGAGAAATTTGACACTTAGCCTTTTGGCTAAAAAACTCAAAGGTAAAAATTTCACCCGCAAGCCCACAAAGGAGAATGGAGAAAAATTGATTAAGTCCCTGCGTTTAATCACAAGGTGCCACGTGTCCATTCATCGACGGGGATCGGGGCGTCGGAAGGATTTTTGGTTTTTTCCAAAACCATAAAAGTGCAAAGGTGAAATGTTGGACCACATCTCCACATTGAATCAGAAGGTGCCACGTGTCCACATCAGCAGTGGAGGTCGGGCCGATGGAGGACTTTGGGAAAATTTTCCCTTGCGGGCAAAAAGGGTGAAATGTTATTCTGAAGCCCGGGGATGAACCAGAAAGTGCCACGTGTCATCGGGTTGGTGGGGGCATGGAAGATTTTGGGGAAAATTTTCCCAATTTGAAAAAAGAGGGAAAAAGGTCAAATTTTGGCCCGCAGACCCGAATTTTGCCCTAATTTTGCCAGTTTTGCCCTAAATCTTCAAGAGGCCATATCTTTCGATCTAGAGCTTAGATTTTCACATTTTTGGTATCAATGGAAAGCTGGTGAAATTATCCACATGATGGAAACTTAAATTTTAAATTTTTATGGATTTTTGTGGGAGAAAATTGAGAAAACATCTCTGGCATGCAAAAAATGCAAAAAAGTTTCCCCCGACTCTGCTCCAATGTTCTCCTGCCACGTGGATGGCCCGATTTCAAAGAAATTAGGGAAAAGGATTGAACGGTTCATATGAAAACTAGAAAATTGAAATATAAAATGCATTTTTACATGCAGAATCTCTTTTTGGGCTCAGAAGTTTTCTTTAGCGTTTTCTTTGGCAGAGGAATTTAGAAGAGGGGAAATGATCAAATTTGTTTGTAATGGCTTTGGGTCGAATGATTTAATGGTTTTTCGAAGTCTTTGTGAAGGGGCAATCGAATTTGGAAATGGAAGCATGTTTTTGTGAACAGAGGACAAAAAATGATTGTTAGTCTTCTTCTATTCTCGTCCTCTACATTATTTCTTCTATTCCCACTCGTTGTACAAGTTTCAACTCTGAGATCAATAAAAAAGGAAGGAATTTTATGTCCCCTTGATGGAAAAATCAATTGGTGCTTTGTGACCAATGTGTTTTATTCTGTCTTGTGCTCAGAAATTACAAATTTGTCTTTCTTCTATTAATTAATGCATGTAATGAAACTTCCAGTTGATGTGTGTGGGCATCTGACACTCTACCCACAACATTGATTTCCCCCTCCTTCATTCTCACTCCCTCCCCTTTCTCAGATTGATTTCTGCTATAGCAAGGAGTTTTTATTATTGCCATAGGGACAGTGGAGTGTTCCTATGGATCTCTGGTTGAAAAACCACCATAAATCCACTTTGGTTTTACATGCTAAACAATGGTAGTTGCACCATTCAAATGTAGAGGGACTTAGATTCCCATAGCGTTGGCCTGAAATCCACAAATTTGTCCACAAGACAAATTTTCTCACCAACAGTTTTTGGCACCCACCGTGGGGCAGAGTTGCAGCATCTACACCCAAAAATGACCACAAGGTTTTTAAAATATCATTAAGTTTTCCTTTGAATTCTGAAATTCCTTGTGATCCAAAAATACAAAAAGATTCAAATAGAAGAGTTCTGCAGATTGAGCAGCCATATGAACTGCATGGATGTAACTCAAAATTCTTGCAAATCCTTCTAGAAAACCTTCTTTGCTCTGTCATATCCAAAGGAAATCATTTCAGACCTGAAAGAGGTTACTTGGCATATTTGGTAGAGTGTAAATCATCTCACCATTGCTACAAAATTCTGGGCTGTGAAAGAGAAGACAATAAAACTTTCAAGCTAGCTGATAGAAGGTATACTCGCCAGCTGAGGCAAGGAGGAGTGATTGACCCTACTTTTGAGGAGTTGGAGAGAGAAGAAGCAGAGGTTATAGCTTGGTTTGACAGAGAGGAAGAGATTAGAGCTCAACTTGAAGAAATTGCAAGACTCCAAGCTGTAGCAGAGGAGAGAGAGGCAGCCTTAGCTGACCAAGAAACCAGAAATAGAAACAAAATGGGTGACTGTGAACATGAAGCACGTAGGCCTATTGTGCCATGGGGAAGAAACAAAGGCCCACTTTCCCTCCAACAACCTCTTCATGATCTGCCAAGAGGCTCTAGAAATAATTTTCCCAAATTCAGGGGAGATGGTTCTCAACTCCCTGAAGAACATGTAGCAGCATTCATCACTGCTTGTGGTGTATTAGGAGTTGAGAATGAAGATGTGTCAGTCAGACTATTTGTGGAATCACTTCAGGAAAAGGTTGTTGAATGGTTTTACATGCTTCCTGTAAGATCTATTACTAGTTGGGAAGATATTAGAAGAGCATTTGAAAATAGATTCAAGAGCACTGAAGATGGTCAAGAGCTGCTGGTGTAATTAGTCCAAATAAAGAAAGAAAGCTCTGAATCCATGAGGGACTTTGTAGCAAGGTTTGACAGATTGACAAGAAGAATCCTTGAAGATGTGCTACCTCCTGAGAACAACCTGAGAAGATTCTTCATCAGTGCCTTGCCATCAGAAGTTGGTTTCTTCCTCAGAAGAGCCCAACCAAACACACTGAGGGAAGCTCAAGACTTTTCCATTGAAACTGATGATGACTTAATCCTCTCTGGAAAGGTGAAAGGCCCAAATGGGAAGTAGAAGGGTCAGAGTTTGGCTTCAGTAACTACAGATCCTATGTTCCTAGAAAATGGCAAATGATCTGGTTGCCTTGAAGAAACAGTTGTCCCAAATGACAATGAGAAATGCTCCAAGGAGGCCAAACTTCCCTGATAGAAAAATAATTGCACCACCTCCTCACCAACTTTCCCTTGAAGCACCTCCTATCAATGTTATCTGTGACACTAGAGAATCAAGAGAGGATGCTGAAATTGATGAACTTGAAGGAGAAATAGCAGAGGATTATGAAGGCTACCTTGAAATTGAAGAAGTTGATATGCACAATGGCTTGTTTGAGTTTTTTGATGATGGGGAAGAAGAAGAGGAAGCCCCAAGATTCTCATGTGTTGTCTTCACTCGAGCTCAATCCAAGAAAGATGCTCTACCCTCCGTGGCTCAAAAGGAAAAGAAAACTAAAGAAGATCCCACTCCAGTAGCCACACAAAAGAAGATCATCAGCAGAGGCTCACCATTACCACCCTCAATGGATTTAGCCAAAATGAAACCAGGCCAAATGGCTGCTAGAGATCAGGCTGTTATATCTAGTAAGTCACCTTTTCCTTCTTCTATCTCACAAGTTATTAAAAACACTCCTCCCTCCAATGAAGTCTATTCTAAGTCAGCTAAAATTCAGACCATAGCTTCACCTTCACCTCCTTCTAAGCTGATGGCCTCACCCTCAAAAGACAATCCAATTTCCAAGTCAGCCAAAGTTCCTCAAAGACCCTTACCATGTAAACCTTCCCTCACTCCAGGAACTTCCCCCTCATCCAACATTGTCCCATTTGATTTTGTGGAACATGCAAGTAAGACCAAAGTGCAGCTCTCAGAGATTGAATACTTGCAAACACACCCTGCTCAGTTTGATAGACTAATCAATGTTGTTTGGAGCAGCAGTTCTATACCCTCAAGTTCAAATTCTAAAGGTCTTCTCCTAACACCATCTACACCACCTGCTCAAAACATGTTGGCCCTAAGTGCTTCCAAAATAGATAAGGTGGAACCCTTCTACTTGTCTCTTCTCATGAATGGTTTTGAGCTCAACAATTACATCATTAACTCCAGAGCTTCTGATAATGTAATGCCACTCAAAGTTTCCAATGCTCTCAGCCTGACACTAACCAGAGTTAACGGAGCTTGTTACTCAATGGAATCTAAGAAAGTACCACTAGTAGGAAGGATAAAATATGCACAAGTGGCTTTGGCTGAATACCCTGATAAGAAAGTACTTCTAACCATCTTAGTGGTAGACATTCCAACATCTTTTGGCATGCTCTTGAGTAGAAGTTTTTGTAGAGACCTTGGTGGAGAGATAAAGATGGATTGGACCTCTACAACTATTCCAGTAAAGGGTGAGATGAAGAAGCTGCTTCCGGTAAGAAAAATGAAGTTTACAGTAAGAAGTTCCAGTGACCCAAGAGCTAATATCCTCTTTCAAGATTGTGGATTAGGAAACTATTTCCTTACTTCGCAATGAGAAGAAGACTTGCCACTTTCCTTGGAATCAGAGAAAGATCAGGTTTGGACTATGGAGTTTGATGGAAGCCATTCCAAAGTAGGCTCAGGGGCTGGTGTTGTGTTGTACTCTCCTTCCAATGTGATGCATCCTTTTGCATACAAACTGTAGTTTGACAACACCAACAATACAACAGAATATGAAGCTCTCCTCTTGGGCATAAGTGTAGCAGAAGACATGGGAATCAAAAAGATGAGATTCCTTGGTGATGCAGAAGTGATAGTGAAGCAAATCCACCAGCAATACAGGTGAAGAACCCAAGGCTCAGGCATTACAGGAATAGAGTGTGGGATTGCATTGAATTCTTTGATGCATTCTCTATTGAAGCCATCCCAAGACAGCAAAATGAAAGAGCTGATTCTCTTGCAGTATCAGCATCCCTATTGACTCCTCATCCTTCTTTTGGCAAGGAAAAAATAACCATTGAGATGGTTTTCAGACCAAGTGTACCTGATAACACAGATCACTGGCAAGTTTTCAATGACGACAATCAGATTTTAGCCTTCTTGGAGCAAAGAGACAACTTCAATAATCTCTTCTTTGAGGGAAGTGTTAATCCACATAGAGAAGTTGTGGCTGAAGATGCATCAGATGAAATTGAAAGAGTGGATGATGAAGGCATGATCAGATTGAAAGGTAACAAGATCCCAAAGGTCTAGTCTCTCTAGAGGACCTGTTTGACAAGCATGACAGATTTATTCGTGAAAAGGAAAAGCTATCTTCTCGCTGTCCATCTGATTTTGACAAGGAAAACATTGGGACTTCTGAAGATCCAAGGATGGTCAACATTGGAAAATGCTGCTCACCTGAAGAGAAAAGGAAGTTCGTTGCTTTGCTTAAAAAGTACTCTGATGTGCTGGCCTACTCTTATGATGAGCTCAAATCTTTTCAACTGAAGGAAATGCATCATTCCATTCCTCTGAAGCAAGATGCTAAGCCCTTTAGGAAGAAGCAAAGACCCTATAATCTAAAGATTTCTGATGTTATCAAGGAAGAAGTGAACAAGATGCTGAATGCCAGAATCATTTTCCCCATTCACCACTCAACATGGGTGGCCAACATTATACCAATCAGAAAGAAAAATGGGGAGATCAGAATATGTGTAGATTTCAGAAATCTGAATTAGGCATCTCTCAAGGACAATTACCCTCTTCCGATCATGGATCATATCCTACAAGTAGTTACTAGATCTGAGATGCTCTCTTTTCTTGATGGCTTCTCAGGGTATAATCAAATTAAAGTGGCCGAAGAAGATTGTATCAAGATGGACTTTCACAACTCCTTGGGGCACTTTTGCTTACAACAGGATGCCTTTTGGCCTGATCAATGCGGGAGCCACCTTCCAAAGAGCCATGGACCTGGCTTTCAAAGATCTCAAGCATTGCATTGTCATATACCTTGATGACTTAACCATGTTTTCAAAGAAGAGAAGTGATCATATCTTCCACTTGGAGTAGATTCTTGCAAGATGTAGAAAACATGGCATTTCTCTAAATCCCAAGAAGTGTATCTTTGGAGTCACAGAAGGAAATTTGTTGGGACACATCATGAATAAACATGGAGCACATATTGACCCTGAGAGGGTAAGTGCTATTCAAGCACTATCTCTTCCCACTAGCAAGAAAGGAGTGCACTCATTCTTTGGGAAGGTAAATTTTCTTCGCCGCTTTGTCCCCGAATTTTCTGAACTAACAAAGCATATCACCTCTATGATGAAGCCTCAAATAGGTTTCAAATGGAGTAGTGAAGGAAAATCAACATTTGAAGAAATCAAGAAGGCCATTGCCAAAGCTCTAATGCTGGTATCTCCAGATTTCAGCAAGGAATTCATCATGTACTGTTATGCCTCAGAGCACACTCTTTTTTTGTCCTAGTTCAGAAGAATGATGAAGGATTGGAAGCACCTATTGCTTTCATGAGCTTCCCTTTGAAGAAGCATGAACTAAATTACAGTCAATTGGAGAAGCATGCATACGTAGTGGTCAAGGCCGTGAAGAATTTCAGATTTTACATACTCAACTCTCACACCATGGTGATGGTCCCCGGAAGTGCAATCAAGTCCATTTTGACACAACAAGATCCTAGAGCCAAAAGAGGAAATTGGATTGCAAGGATCCAAGAGTATGACCTGGAGATTAAGCCCTCTAATCTGGTTAGAGGAAATGGTTTGTGCAAGTTGATTGCTGAAGATGAATCTCTCAAAGTTCAGCTTGGAGAAAGAGATGACACTTGCCCAACCTGCTCAGAAGATTGCCCACAAGTTCTCTTTGTGAACACTACAGAGGAATGGTATGTAGACATCACTTTCTTTCTTACCTATGGGGACTACCCTCCTCATTTAGATTACAAGCAGTGAAGAACTCTCAGGCTGAAAGTAGCCAAATATGTGATTTGGAATCATGCACTCTACAAGAAAGGGATAGATGGCTGTTTTCTCAAGTGTGTTGACAAGGAACAACAAGAAAAACTCCTCAAAGCCTATCATGATCAAGCTTGTGGTGGACACTTTTCAGCCATGGTGACTGCCCACAAAATTCTCAGAGGTAGGTACTATTGGCCTTCTCTCTTTGCTGATGCATAGAACTGGGTTTCTGAAATGCAAAGCATGCCAGTGATTTGTTGGAAAGCCTCAGCTAGCTGCCTTGCCACTCAAACCCATGGTGATTGAAGAACCATTTCAACAATGGGGGCTGGACTTTATCGGTGTTCTAAACCCTCATTCAAGTGCAGGGCATTCCTACGTGCTCACCACCACAGATTACTTCACTAAGTGGGTGGAGGTTGTTCCAACCAAATAGGCTAGCTCTGAAGTTATCTGCAATTTCATAAAAGAGAATATCATTGTTCATTTTGGAGTTCCTCAGAATATTGTAGTAGACAACGCTACTTATTTCTCTTTGAAGGAATTGACAGAATTCTGTTATGGCTTCGGGATTTCTCTTGCTCATTCTTCTGACTACTATCCTCAAGGGAATGGTCAAGCTGAGTCAAGCAACAAAAATATTGTGACCATTATCCGCAAGCTTGTTGATGAGAATCAGAAGAATTGGCACAAAAAATTATATGATGCATTGTGGGCTGATAGGATCACTCCTAAGAAGGCAATAGGCATGTCACCTTTTCAGCTGCTATATGGAGTTGAAGCAGAGATTCCTATTACAATTGAAATTCCAGCTCTCAAGCTGCTTCAAATAGTGGAAGACAACCAATACAGAGATTCAATTGACAAGAGGATCCTTTTCCTTGAGAAGCTAGAAGAGAGCAGATCCCAGGTAGTGGACAGAATCAAAGAACATCAGCTGAAAGTGAAGAATCTCTTTGACAGAAGAGCCAAAGCAAGGGAGTTCAGAGCTGGAGATTTGGTCCTACTTTGGGACAAGAGGAGAGAGCCAAAGGGAAGTCATGGTAAGTTAGATTCTTTGTGGTTGGGTCCATTTCAAATTTAGGAAGCTTGTGGTGAGAATTCCTTTCTCTTATCATACTTGGATGGAACTCCATTGGGATTGCCTAGAAGTGGGCAATATTTGAAGTTGTACCATCAGTGAAAGTGAGTTGTCCCTCACCCTGTACCATAGTTTTTGTTGTTTCCCCTTTTCTGTTGTGTGTGTTTTGGTTTGTTTTCTGTTTTGGTGTGGTTTTGGTTTGTTGTGTTTTCCCCTCCTTCCTTCTTCCTTCCTTCAGTATTGTACATGACTCTGCAAGGCCCAATGGATAAGGCACTGGTCAACGTTATATGTTTTGAAACCTGTGATTCTAGATCCTCATGTCATGTCTTCACCTTGCTCAATCCATGCCATGTCCCCAAGCTAGAGCCAATTGTTGTCTTGCAAATGTGTAAAGGGGAAAATTGCAAGTTTTCAAGCAAGACAACTTTCTCCTATCTCAAAGTTTCCATGTTTTGATCATACTTGTTAACCAAAATAAGCTCCCTCTTATTTTGGGTTAACTAGCTTCCTTTTGTGCCTCAGTCAAATTTTTACACATTTCAGGCACTCAAAATTTTCTAGGTATTGCTTCATCAGATAGATAATTCTTTCCCCTTTCCAGAAAGGTAAGGAAGTCCTCCTAACTCCTTGTATTTTGCAAGTTATGGCTCGGCGGAGTTTGGAGGGGAAATTTTCCCTGGGTGGGCCCGTGGAGGTAAGGAGGAAATTTTTCCAAGGAAATTGGTGGGTTGGTAGAGGCGTAGAGAGAAATTTGACACTTAGCCTTTTGGCTAAAAAACTCAAAGGTAAAAAGTTCACCCGCAAGCCCACAAAGGAGAATGGAGAAAAATTGATTAAGTCCTTACGTTTAATCACAAGGCGCCACATGTCCATTCATCGGCGGGGATCGGGGCATCGGAAGGATTTTTGGTTTTTTTCCAAAACCATAAAAGTGCAAAGGTGAAATGTTGGAATGCATCTCACATCAAATCAGAAGGTGCCATGTGTCCACATCAGCAGCGGAGGTCGGGCCGGCGAAGGACTTTGGGAAATTTTTCCCTTGCAGGAAAAAAGGGTGAAATGTTATTCTAAAGCCCGCGGATGAACCAGAAAGTGCCACGTGTCATCGGGTTGGTGGGGGCATGGAGATTTTGGGAAAAATTTTCCCAATTTGAAAAAAGAGGGAAAAAGGTCAAATTTTGCCTGCAGACCCGAATTTTGCCCTAATTTTTCCCTAAATCTTCAAGAGGCCATATCTTTCGATCTAGAGCTTGGATTTTCATGTTTTTGGTATCAATGGAAATATGGTGAAATTATCCACATGATGGACACTTCAATTTTAAATTTTGATGGAGTTTTGTGGGAGAAAATCGAGAAAATGTCTCTGGCATGCAAAAAATGCAAAAAAGTTTCCACCGACTCCACTCCAATGTTCTCCTGCCATGTGGATGGCTCGATTTCAAAGAAATTAGGGAAAAGGATCAAACAGTTCATATGTGAACTAGAAAATTGAAATATAAAACACATTTTTGCACATGTAGAAGCTCTTTTTGGGCTCGTCAGAAGTGTTTTCTTTGTGGAAGAGGAATCTGGAAGAGGGGAAATGATCAAATTTGTTTGTAACAGCTTTGGGTCAAAATGATTTAATGGTTTTTCAAAGTCTTTGTGAAGGGGCAATCAAATTTGGAAATTGGAAGCACGTTTTTGCAAACAGAGGACAAAAATGATTGTTAGTCTTCTTTATTCTCCTCCTCTGCATTATTTCTTCTATTCCCACTCGTTGTACAAGTTTCAACTCTGAGATCAATAAAAAAGGAAGGAATTTTATGTCCCCTCGATGGAAAAATCGATTGGTGCTTTGTGACCAGCGTGTTTTATTTTGTCTTGTGCTCAAAAATTACAAATTTGTCTTTCTTATATTAATTAATGCATGTAATGAAACTTCCAGTTGATGTGTGTGGGCATCTGACACTCTACCCACAACATTGATTTCCCCCTCCTTCATTCTCACTCCCTCCCCTTTCTCAGATCGATTTCTGCTATAGCAAGGAGTTGTTATTATTGCCATAGGGACAGTGGAGTGTTCCTGTGGATCTCTGGTTGAAAAACCACCATAAATCCACTTTGGTTTTACATGCTAAACAATGGTAGCTGCACCATTCAAATGTAGAGGGACTTAGATTCCCATAGCATTGGCCTAAAATCCACAAATTTTTCCACAAGACAAATTTTCTTGCCAATAGGGACTTAGGATCCCAAAACATAATAGTTATGCTTGTGATGGTATACCTAGCCTTTGTATTTATTAGAGTCTTAAAGTAGAGGTGTTATTAGGTCTTATTCTAATTGTTGGTGATCCCCCATATCAATTCTCTCATAAGGTTTTGTCGACCTTGAGCTCAATGGTGTCTTCAATCATTTAAGTATCTCTAATCTATCTTGTAATTTATTTCATTTTATATTTGGATGTTTTTTGGACTTTCATCATGCATAAGTTAGGATAGGGTAACAGATTTGTTATTTATTGCATTATTTACTCCATCAGTTCTAACCTTGCATAACCCTTGATCTTTATGACTCTTGTTTTATCACCTCTTAGACCCTTAATTTAATACTTTTGAATATTGTTTAGAAATATCTTAAACCTATTACTTTGTTACTATCTTAATTATAATATTCTTTATAACCTTATTATTATTTACCCTAACAATTTTTCAAGTTAATTTAATTAGGTTTTATTGAATTGACAGTATAAAGACTAAATTAATAAATATGTATATATTTATGTTTCATATACACATATCAATCAACCATATCATTAAATTATTTTCAATTAAAAGCATAAACAAGATGGAAAGAGGTACTTAGTTGGTTCACAAAGTAATTAGGATGTGTCGATGAGTGATCTGGGACAAGAGAAGATTCTATGAAATAAAACAATCACTTTATATAGTTTTGGAGCTACATATCAAGACCATACAAAATGGTTAGAACTGTATGGTATTACTTTTACCTAACCATACATTTTCACACCTACAGTAGACGGGATCTGTAATTTACAGTGTCGTTATGTGTCATTGTTTGTCACTCTTTGATATCTTCAACTCTACATGAAACCCTAGATTTTGCACCTGAAACTTGAAAATTAAACCATAACTATCTTGAAATACACTCAAGAAAACATTATCTCTAAACATAAACATAAAGATGCTTGATTTGGATTGACCTTAGTCACCTCATATGTGAGTCACTAATTTTTACACTACATTTCAGACTTAATGTAGTTCTCTTCATACTTTTTACAAAGGTGCATGCAACTATCCCTTAACCTAAATTGGCCCTCGTGCCTCAACATCAATAGTGAGCTATGTTACTTCATCCCAATAGAAACACTTTTGTGTAGATGAAAAAATCATAGTTATGCCCTCATATGTTGTGTATGCAATATGTAGATGTAGTCCTTGCTCTTTCAACTCAATATGTGGTAGATAGATAGGTGATTTCCAGATAATAAATTCTTAGGTTAGACTTGTATACACACACACACACACACACATGTATATATACATACACACACACACACACACACACACACACACACACACACACACACACACACACACACACACACACACCACACACACACACACACACATATATATATATGGGTTCTTACTTTGAAATTAGGACCTTAGTGGTGGGAGAAGGTCAACCCAAAAGATATAATCTGATAGACAAAGAGTGACAAATGGACTCATGAAGAAAAAAAAGTGAAAAACAAAAGGTGTCAAGACCATATATATGGTCCTAACCTTTTTGTATAGTCTTGGACAAAACTTGGATGAAAATATAATATTGAAAGGGGACTGCTAAAGATATATGTAAGGCAACTCAAAATCAAATCAAAAAAATAAAATAGTAAGAAATGGGGTTCAATCAGGTCAAAAGTGGAAATACAAGATAAGATTGTTATCACCAAAATAATCTTCCATTGTTCAAAACACATGTATATAATAGCCTAAAAAAGCATGATGTAATAGTGATTTTGTGTAGATTTTTGTCTCTATATTTGTCCCCCCTTTTGTATGCATTTTAATTTGGATCATCTAAAATATTTTTTAGATTATTAAATCTTCAAACCAATTTGTCGTGCCCAAAATTGTAACCCCAAACTATACATTAGTTTACCCATTTAAAATATTATTATAAAGGCAATTTTTTTGTTTTGCTTTGCGTTGCAAAATATGTTAAACTAGTTTAACACTTATCAATAGGTTATTAAGATGAATAAATTTATGCCATTATTACATTCACTAATAGGCCATTGTGTTAATAAACAAAGGTATTACAATCTTCTAATTAAAACCTTCATAATTAAGTTTTCTGCACCAAAGATATACCAAGGTCTATGGAAATCAAATTTCATTTCATAAGGTATGATTATTAAATTTGTACAATTTATTTCATTAAATTACCT
Source organism: Taxus chinensis (assembly GCA_019776745.2). NCBI lineage: Eukaryota > Viridiplantae > Streptophyta > Pinopsida > Cupressales > Taxaceae > Taxus > Taxus chinensis. The sequence goes on from CM034152.1 coordinate 554,242,893, forward strand.
CTTTAACCTAGGTTAATTTAATTAAATGGGAAGAATAAATCATCCCAATTTGTTAAATTATCCCTAAGGTTTCATCGAATGGGTCCTATTATCCTAAATTTGCACCCTAGTTGGGGAATTATGGTACCTTTGCAAATTCAAATGCCCAATCAAGATGGCTGGTAGGTTGATCCTCCTTTAGGGGAGCCATCTAGTGGAGTTTACATCCCTCCTCATGATGATCCTCCTCCTCCTCCTCCCGTAGCGGCGGCATGTGCTTAGTGTTCTCTGGTTTGTTTTAATGTGGTGTTGATGTGTACCCTTGTGGCATTTTCTATTTTCCCTTTAGGTGTTTTATGGTGCCTTCATGGATTTTTTGTGGGACTATGAGTTTTCCAGTTACCCATGCTCTTGTAACTATCTTATATTTTATTTAATATAATGGGCAGTTCCAATAGTAAATTCACTCCCTTGCTAATTTGGATAACTTCTTAATAATAAATTTTTCCAGTTTTTACTGTAAGAATACTGCTAAACATTTATAGGACCACTAAAAATAATTAAACCACTAATTCTTGGTGGTTATATTAAAACCAATGAGAGACCAAGTTAAATAAATTTTGAATTTTTCCCTTTATATCAGGTTCTCGGGCTTTTCTTACATCAGAACATGCAAGATCAAATTCATGTTCCATTTTATGTGCATTCCTACTCCCAACTTCTAGAAAAAACATGACATGATTCCAAGTGCTTCTCAACCAAATAAATCATGTGGCCTCCAAGTTTGTAGAATTAGCCAGAGAAAATAAATTTTCAAGTTTGTGGCAAGGCAAGGCAGTTCAAAGGAAAAAGGTGGATAGGTTAGCTACATGTCAAAGGGACATGTGTCAAAAATTCCATGCACCTCTCAATGAAAATCATTTCGTAGACTTGAAGTCTGTGGAAATAACAAATTCCAATGAATTTTTAAGTCCATGCAGGAAAAATTGGGGAGAAGAACAAAAAAAACACATAGACCTAGCTTTCTCAACCAAAATATCATATACCTAGCTTTTTCAAGAACTGTCCTACCACCCCTTCTCCTCCATTATAAAATTTTACACCTTCTTCATCATCTACAAGGTAATAAATTAGCTAAATCATTCCTTCATTTCACAAAACCTAATTCACATGTGCCTGAACCTCATAAAAACTAGTTTTAAACTATGAAGTGTTGAAGATTAACCAACAAAACTAAGTTACCAATTACTTGGTTTCCTAAAGATCCATTCCTCACTAAAAAATATCTTGAATATTTCATGAAAAGAGGGTTTAATCTTCATTCTTCTCAACATCAAGATGCACATACATTCCTAGAAGGGAAATTTGAGAAGGAGCTAAACAAAGTATAGGCTAGGATTGATGAACACAAGGTGGTGGCTGATTTTGTAGAACAACAAGCATAAGAGGAAGATGATAAATAATCTTTTTACTCTAAATGTAGTGTGCATAATGAAAAATTATTCATAAAGGTTATTGATTTTTCTTAGCTTACAAAACCAATATTAGAGGAGGAGGAATCCGTTTTAGAAGGATTAGATGTAGAAGAGATCAATGAGAGCTTCTTGCCCTTAGTTGGAAATGGATGTACTAATCAATATTTTCCTGTATCTAATGAGTGTTTGGCGGATCATAAGGAAATTGAGATCCAAAGGGAGTGTTTTACAAAGTTTGAAAATGAAGAGGCTGAAGTTCTATTAGATTTGGAAGATTTCATTGGTGAGGAAGAACCCATTAAACTCACTAGTTTTTCTTTTTCATCATCTATCTTCCAACATAGAGAGAATATTGCTACCAATGTCTCCATTAGACTTGTAAAGGAGAAATAAATACTAGTGAATGTAGATATTTCCTTGCTTCATTCCTCTAAATCAGCTTTGGAGGGAAATCATGAAGAAGAGCTTGAAAAATAATAGATTATACCAACTGATTAATTTAATCTTCATGACGTTTTTGAGGATGAGTTTAATATTTCAAGCCTTGTTCTTGAGAAAGAGGAAAAACATGATGTTTCCATTTCCATATTAGAGGTCATCATGGATGAGACAATGTTGTTTTCGAAAGAAGAAGAACAAAGCACAAATCAGTTTGCAAACATCCAAGGAAATGAGAAAAGTGCTCCTTGTAGCTCCATTCATGGGGTTATATGTAAATAATATGGGAAAACCAAATCCTAGAGGATTAGACCTTGCCTAATAATATACTTGTCTAATTTAGAGCCAAAAATTGAGTTGTAACTAGTCATGCTCACTTCAGAGCATGAGGATGAGCTACAATGTGCCAAAGGTCAGCTACCACACCTCCAGGAACCAAATAAAAATCAAATAGAGGAGGAATTATTTATTTTTCTAGTTGATAATTTGAATAATGGAGAGGGAAAACCATTACAAGATAGTTTTCCACTCTCATTAAAAACCATGTTCAGTGCCAAATCAATTATATGGTCTAATTTTGCAAGGAAGAGGAGCTATTTCTCTCTACTTGTATTAGGTTTTATTTAGCTTCCTTTGTCTTTGTTTAGACTATGGTAGGTAGGTTTGCATATTGCAAAATAAGTTCATTTTACACACTCTGCATGTTCCACTTAGAACATGTATGATTTTCATGTTTGTACATAGTTTTTGTGGGCCTTTGTTGTTGTTGCACAATTCAGTTCATGGCAGAATCAGATAAGTTGGATAATTTCCAAGTTTTATTCAAAGCCCACAAGATCAACTCCATTATTTTCAGATTTTGGAGTAGGATCCATGGTGAAATTCATATTTTTGGTGAGTTTTCAAATTTAAATCACTCAGCCTCAAAAGGTCAATTCAGTTTAGAATTCTTCATGCTTTATCCTTGTCAGGAAATCAGTGATTTGGTCTAGTTTTAAACAAGTTTTACACTATCATTAAGGGTCAAATGCTTCAGTTTCTCCTTCCTTAGAAAAATGATATTTTTGGGAAGTCTTAAAAGTGTATTATTTGACCCCAAGAGATCATATGCAGTCATAATTTCAGTGCCTCTTCCTTGGTAAAAATTTCAGAATTTTTAGGCAATTTACAAATTTTAATCCAAAAACTCTCAACATCAGCTTTAAGAGCAAGACTAAGGGTCAAATTTTTGAGCATCAAATTATCTCCAAGCCCAAGAAGGTTTCATGAAAAAATAAGATATTTTTAGTAATTTTTAAATCTCATTCAGAGCTCCACAGATCAGCTATGTCCAACAGTGCTTCATTCGGATCAGGAGTAAGAAATTACAAGTTTTAGATCAAATTTTAAATGTTTTTCGGGCTGACTCAATGCCTAATGGATGCTCAAGGCCATTAATATTTCAATCTAACAGGAAGATTAACCTGTGATTTTCCAAAACTATTATCCTAAATTTGCAACCTTGCTAATTTGGATAACTTGTTAATAATAGAATTATCCATTTTTTTACTCTAATAAGATCACTAAAAATTTGGAGGACCGCTAAAAAACATTTAAACCCCTAAGTCTTGGTGGTTATATTAAAACTTGTGGGAAAAAAAAGTTTAATAAATTTTGAAGTTCTACCCTTTGTGTCGGGTTCTCATGATTTTCTTACATCGAATCATATGGGCTCAAATGTATGTTCCATGTTATGTGCATCCCCACTCCCGAATCCCAATAGACACGTGGTGCGATTCCATTATGTGGACTCTAAGTCCATGGAATTATCTAGAGAAAATAAATTTTTGGGGTCTATGGCATGGCAATGTAAGTCAAAGGTAAAAGGTGGATGGGTTAGTGGTAGGTCAAAGGGACACATATAAACATCCCTCTCAACAAAAAGCATTCCACAAATTTGAAGTCCACAAAATTAATAAAATTCAATTAAGTTTGAAGTTTGTGTAGGAAAAGTTACAAAGAAAAACAAAATAAACACGTAGGTAACACATAGGAAATCCTAACAACGAATCGCAGACTACCATGTGTTACAAACCATGTCATACTTTTATTCCTCTCGAGATGCAAAATTTCAAATGGCCATAAATTTCACTCCTAAACTCCAAGTTTGATGAAACCAAGCTTGTTCGAAAGGTCTCATCGATTAATTCACATTGACATTAATAAATTTAGATTTTGGTGGCATTTTGTGGGTGAAAAAGGTAAAAAATAGTCTAGGTGTTAAGGTGTAGGAATTTAATGGTGCCACTATGTACAGTTCGGTGGTATACAATAAACATCAATGGTGATTGGTCCTTAATGGTTAAATCCATCATTCTGGTGCCTCTCTCTCTCTCTCTCCTTATCTCTTCTAATTATTTTTCTCTATAAAAAAATAAATCATGCATTGTAAATAGAATCCCTCTTTGTTATAATGATGCCATGTGATAATGGTGGCCGACTTCCCATGAGTTTCAGACCTTGAACTGGGTCTTTGCAAGTTATTTTTGTTGTTGCCATTGTTTGTGACTGACTGTGCACCATTTAAGAAATAAAATTAGGTTTTTGTGGCTATTATCTACCATATTATCATGTTTTATTTGTTCTTACTTTGACATGATGTGCATGTTCCCTACTTGCAGGTTTCCATCTTTGTGTGTTGTTAATGGTGGGAATGGTAAATCTTCACAGTTTTCGTCTGTGACACATTTGTCTAAACTCTCCTCCCATGTTTTCTCCATTTCCTTCCCCTTGTGGAGAGTTATTAGCCATTTATTTTGTGTTATTACCTCTGTTTAGCTAAGGATTTCCATTTTATGTATCTCATTTTAACCCTAGTTCATTAAATGTGTAGATTAAGATTAGTTAGTTGTATTTCATGATTTAGGAGTAGTGTTTAGCATTAGAATTAGGTAGAGGAGCCGACCTTATCCATAGGTATTTCACAAGAAATAAGTGCCACACTTGGAGACAGTCCCCATGTTACCTAAAAATCCTAGGTCTCTTATGTTGATCTAGGTCAGGGTGTAATTTTGATCTCCAGCAGGTCCCCAAGACCCAATGCACAATAAAATTAATCAAATTCATTTTATTTTACCCAAGGAATTATTAAAATTACAAATATCCACTTACATGTCAGAATTCATGGGAATTCCCCCACCATGGGACCCACTTATAAGTGTAAACTTTAGGTTTAAGGAGAGCCTTTGGATGGAAAAAGTTCTCCACCCTAGATCTTAGGGTTAGTTAGGAAACCCTAATTTTTTTTATGAGAGGTTACATCATTATTGTTTTAGTATTATTACATCATTTTCAAATTTCTCCTCTCCTTATATTCTTTGGATTGTTATAGGTTATGGGGGCTTCCATGGATGAAGAAGGAAGATCCATTACTTTAAAAAAAAATCTCGTAAAACATGATTCATTTCATATGAAAGTTAGAAAATTTCCTCCTTTTTTTGTCGTGGATCCAAATCCACTGTTGGGATTTTTTTTTCTTATATATATATATGTATATGTATGTATGTATGTATGTATGTATGTATACAAATTCATTTGATTAAACAACATAAAACCAGTGACAGTATTGTTTACCATAGTGGTTCGACTATGTAGGATAATGGGAGAGGGGGCTGGGCTTGGGTAGGGGTTGCGGTTGTGGCCATGACCCCTCCCCAACCCCTCTCCCACAGGTATTGGGGGCAAGGTTTGGGTAGGGGTCGTAGCCATGGCCGTGACCGCTCCCCAAACCACGTCCCACCCATATAATACAAAACAATCATGAAAATAGGGCTCGACCCCAACAAAAATATGATTTTTCAATTATTTTTTTGTTTAAATGTACTTCATACATTTTTTGACACTATATAATTTTTTATGTTATATATGTATATATATGTATGTGTGTGTGTGTAATAGCAATATTTGGATCTTCAAAAGAGGTATAATAATATTTATCTTTCTGGTTATAACATGATCACACTGATTTTGACAAATAATTATAAAAATTTATAAAATGATAAACAAAGGTTATATATATATATATATATATATATATATATATATATATATATAATCAAAATATTTCAAAGGATTAAAGCAATATTGTATTTTCCTTATTTAAATTTGCTAATAAAAAAATGTATCCAATAATAATAAGTTGTGAAGAAGAAATCAAAGCTTACATATAACTTGGAACATTATTATTTTTTTAAATAAACACATGTGTGTGTGTATGTTTGTAGATATTAACTTATCTATACATAAATATACATATAGGAATATTAGAAAATCTATATCTATTGTTTCCATAATGAAATCATTTCCAATATTAATATGCTTACAAATATCATGCCTTCCATTAAAATTTATTTTTCAAGTGCATTTGAAATACAAGTTGGAAAGTTATAATATTTTCTCCAATTAAATCTAAGTTCCATTAATTTTAAAATGAACTACCACAACAAGGACTCTTTTTCAAACATATATAAAACCACCAAGATCTACAACCTTTTTTTATTCATTCAAATAAATGATTATCAAATATCTTAATCCAACTCATAAACCTATAGTTTTCTTAATCTTTCTCATTTGTTCAAGAAAGAGATAATACGACACCAATTAATGTTTTCATAGAATAAAAAAGGAGATAAAACCTTTATATGGATAGCAAATAACAACTAGTTTAAAACATTACGATGGTATTTCAACCTCACATTTTCGTACGTTCCAAGAAAGACACCCAAAGGGAAATAAAATAAATTTTTCTTAGACCAACATTCAACTATCCCTTAATATTTCTTCCCCATAAATATGATTTCCTAACCCTACCAAATAAATATCTAAGAGATAAAAGGAATGATTCATATAATTTTAAACAAATATCATAAAAAAACACTAATAAAATTCAAGTTTACAAGCCTCCCACTTTGTGGGATCAAAATGCTCAAAATTTGAACTTTTAACCAACTCCAAGTGTGTCTCTAAACTCCAACTTGTCAATGATCTAAACACCACCAAGAAGAAGGCTTGAAAACCTCCCAACCCATATGGATCATTACATGTATTTATCCCAAGAGAAGGCATGCTAGCTAATGAGTTTGTGTAAATATCCTTATAAACAAATCATCTTCTATACTTTTGTTAAGCCATTGTAGCTATGTCCTTGCATTTCCCAGTCACACTACTGAACATTATCATCACACCCTTGAACTTATGGAATAGTTACTAATTAATATAGTTATAACTAGTTATCTTTATTTTTTGGTATTTGGTGTGTGCATTTATTATGATTGAAATAAGTTATTTGAATGATGATATGTGTGATGCCACTCTTGTTTGTAAGCAACTTTCTATATGCAACAACTTGTATGAACAAAAAGAACCGTCTACAAAAAATCATCCATAACAAGTGACCCATCCACAAAAACCTTTCTATAACCAAATAGAATCACCTACAACAAATAATCCATGTTATGAATATCTCTTGGAACTTGAAGAATGACACTCAAGTTTGTATGTGTCGTTGAAGGAGCAGTTACAATTGAAACATTAAGAACTGGGAGATAACTCAGCCATGGATTTGATTATTCATTGCAAATAACTGATTGGTCAAGTTTACATGTGACTAAAGGAACTAGCCAATTAAATGGAGATTAACTAAACACCTATTATTAGTCCCATTGCATGTGTTAAATCTCTTATTGTTTTGTTTGAGATCTTCCACTTGTTCTATCGAATATCTTTCACTTAATTTGTTTGAACTCCTATTTCAACTCTTCTTTGCATGTCTTGCTGTAATGATATGTATAAAAAAGGGTTAATGATGGTAACATATAGAGGATATAGAAGAGAGTACGTAGGTATATAGATATTTCTTTTTTCCTGGATGTAACATGTTCATTCCAATTTAATAAAATATCAGAGTTCTATTTCTTAGCCTTTAGCTACAAGATTTAGGAGGGATTAACACCCAAGGCAGGGCCCACTTGTGGTCTGTTAAACCCCTCTATAGTTTTGTTACTTTGTTTTATTACATGACTATACTAGGAATTAATTTATCTTCTTTATCTGCATTCTGAATTTGTAAGTTTTGTCTTAAGCATAATGTTTAGAAATCACTTGCTTTCAGTTTTAGGTTTTGTCTACTTCCAAGATTTGTTATTTCAAGTATAGTAGTGACAGTTAATTCCTTCCATACCTCCTAAATTCTTTGTAATTGTGCATATAACGCTGGCATTATTGAAATTTTATGTCCCATGGTTTGATTATTAAATGATTTTGATTCAATGAACAACCTATTAATTGCTGCAAGTTGATTTACGCCACCATTTTTGGTGTTGTTGCTGGGGATACTACCAAGCTATAGGATTTTTGAGAGGTTTTACATTTCTTAGAAACAATTTAGGTTTTATAAATTCCACCTCCACCCCCCACTAATGAATGTTCATTGAGTTTATTTAGTTGATGCATGCACCATACAAGAGATGCACATGGTAGATTCTTACCCAATCCTCAAATAGCACATATTGCTTTATCTGATTATGAAGAAGAAATGTATTCCTCTGTAAAAGGTTTGATAGTATAAGATCCCCCTCCAAGTGATACTTCAAAGGTTTTTCTTGATGAACCAATCATAGAAGAATACGTGAATCAAAATGTTAAAGAAGGGGCAACTACATTTGAGTTCCCAATCTCTAATAACAAACAGCCTACTGTAATGAAGAATATTCTCTCCATCATCCCTTCCTAATTTCCATGGATCCATAACTGAAGACCTAGATACTTTCTTGTTTGAGTTTTACATTTTATGATAGGAGCTATGATTATACAACTAATGCACACAATATGAAGATATTTCCTTGCTACACTCAAGGATGCATCGTTGAGATGGTTTATGGGTTTATGAAGATATGTTGTGACTACTTGGTAATGAATGAAGGAAAAATTTCTCATCAAGTACCAAGACTACTACAGGCCAAGTAGCAGAGATGGAGATGAACTCTTCAGGATGGAAAACAAAAGCAAGATGAGCCACTGGAATATTACCTAGAAATATTCTTATTCAGTGTTTAGAAGTCAAGACATATAAGATTACCTCCCGAATCTCTCAAATTACTCTTCTTAAAAGGAATCAGTGAGGAGGATATGGATCCTTTGGACCTGATAGGGGCAGTTGATATATTTCAAAAGATACCTTTGATGAGATTTTTGAAGCCTATAGGAATTACTCTAGAGAAACCATGAAGAGAATAAGAAATGTTAGATCAAAGGGTGGATCAAATACAAAAGGAATTGGGGACATATCTAAAATAGAGATTGTAAACATGTTCAAGAAACATGAAACAAGAGATAGTCAATGAAATGACCACCCAAATTGATGCTTTACATGCCAAGAAGAAAATAAAATATGCAGAGGCATCACTTACAAAGTTATGTCATGCATGTAGAAGAAAGAAAGTTGATTGCAAATGCAGAGGATCAGCTAACATTGACACAAGGAAAGGAGGATGCACCTGAATTCAAGATGATAAAAACAAAGGATGGGAAAGTATTCTACATTTCTCAAAGAAATCCTTGGTCACAAAGACAAGGAGGTATGCCATAAGACCCAATGCCATATTTTAAAAATTGGGCTAGTAATCCATATATGTAACCCTCACCTTGGGCTAATACTCAGCAAGGTTGGGCTCCATACCCTAGCCAATACCCACAACAATGAAAACCTCATTTTTTTAGGCCAACTGTTAATATGTGTGGAACTAACCCCCTTCTTCATGGAAACAACCTTGGAGATCGGATTGGGTTCACCCGGGGCTTGTATAATGGTCCTGATGGGCACAACCCACCTGGGGTTCGAGCTATGGAACTACCAACAATCACTAACGCCTCAATAAACCTCCTTACCCACAATATAACCCACCTCTAATTATCAAAATCCTACCCCAACTCATAGCAGCAAGCTCTCAATCCCAAAAAATCCACAAAAGTTACTCAGGTACTAACTCAACCAACACCTAACCCCAACAATAAAGTTTCTCAGTTACCTATACCACTGAATCAACCCAATATTCTGCTTATTCAGTTAATGTTAATGACATCCATCTTCTCTCAGGAAGATCACTTCCTCCACCAAGTAAACCAACCATTACAGAGATTGTAGATGAACCACAATTGCTGTAGACACTGATTCACAACAAATCCAGAACACACTGCAAGATGATCCGCAACAATGTGAATAGAGTTCCAGCAAGGATAAGTTGCAAATCTAATGAACCACCATTTCCAGAGAGATTACAATGAAATAAATATGGCCCTAAATTAGATTCTGATTCTGATTTTGTCAATCAACTGAAGGATATATGTGTAAAAATTCCACTTATTCAAGATATTAAGGATGTTCCCATCTAAAATAAGCTGGTATAAGGATATGTATGCATAAATAAACTAGGTAAAATAAGGAAGGATCCATCCACTATGTACAAGTTATTGGACAGTTGGCTGATATCATGCTTGGAAATTCAGTTCTACCAAAGTATATAGATCCAGGAAGTCCTTTGGTAAACGTTACAATTAATGGCACAACAATAAAAAATACTCTGATTGAACTTAGGGGAAGACCATTAAATGTCATGACCAAAAGAAAATTATGGATGACCTGAAGTTGGAAGGACTAATGCCAACAACTACAGTCTTACAACTGGAAGATAGATCAACAGTGAGACCTGAAGGAGTCCTTGAGGACATAGTTGTGGTGGTAGATCTTGGGAATGCCCTGCTGACTTTATTTTCCTTTAACCAAAATCAATTTTAGGATGTTATCCTATCATTTTGTAAGGAAGACCATGGCTAGCCACTATTGATGCATTCATAGGTTACAAGTCTAGAACATGACTATTTCCAATAGAAGTGGTACCAAGAAGCTGACACTCTATCCTCCTTGCCCAACCATTGAATGATGAAGATCAAACAATTTGGGTTGAAGAACCAAAAGCATGACTAGATCTCTGTACAACAATTCATGATGTTGGAGAAGTCTTGTACAATTGAATAACGAGAATAAGATGTTGTTCTCTCCATGATGTCTTGCAGAATAACTATGGAAGAAATGAAGAAGTGGATGACATATTAAGATGCTTAAGTTGTCCCTTGAACCAATTTCTACCGCAACAGAGCACCATGTATGTTCCAGGTAAGAACTCTATTCTTTCACCAACTTCTTCCCCATGACTGCATACTATAATTCTATTAGTAGCAATGTATGTTCAATGATTGTATCTCTTCAAGAAAGTGGAAATAACACTAGGAAGACCACTTAATGTAAACAAAATACTGAGTATGCATCAAGAGGAATTGTTGATAACTCTTCTTCAAAATAATAGAATAACATTTTCTTAGGATTATGGTGATATGTGTGGGATTCATCCTAGGCTTTGCACTCATAAGATCTATATCAAGGAAAGTTGTAAACCAATTAGGACAACCACAAAGGAGGATGAACCCAATAGTAAGAGAGATTGTAAAGGAAGAATTGAAGAAGTTACTGAATTATTGATTTATATATACCATATCAGATAGTCAATGGGTATCACCGCTTGTCATTGTGCCAAAGAAGAATGGAAAATGGAGGATCTACGTAGATTATAGAGAGCTGAATGTAGCAACAAAGAAAGATCAATTGCATTGACACGTTTGATACTTTACCTGGTAAGAAATTATTTATATTTTCTTGATGGATATAGTGGCTATAATCAAATTCAAATTACACCAGAGGACGAGGAAAAAACTACCTTCACATGCCCATGGGGAACATTTGTATATTCAGTTCTTCCATTTGGCTTGTGTAATGCACCTGCTACATTCTCAGAGGGTAGTCTTGAGAATCTTTTCAGATTTGACAAATGACTGCATGGAAGTCTACATGGATGAATTCATAGTACATGGAAGTACTTTTGATGAAGCTATGAAAAAATCTGGATACAAGGTTTTGAAAAGATACAAAGAACACAATTTTTCCTTGAGTAATGAGAAGTGCTACATGATGATGTCTGAAGGTATAGTTCTGGGACACTACCTATCCTATGAAGGAATTCCAAGTTGATCCAACAAAGGTATCTATTATAATAAACATACCAAACACCAAAAAAACAAAAGGATGTTAGGAGCTTTCTAGGCCATGTTGGATATTATAGAAGGTTCATACAAGATTTTAGCAAGATTGCAGTGCCACATTTTACATTACTAGGGAAGGATGTTGATTTTTTTTGGACTGAACGTTGTGAAGGTGATTTTTCAAACTTTGAAAAAATGTTAACTCACTACTCCTATGTTGAGAGGACCTGATTGGAACCTGGGTTTCCACATCCACACTGATGCATTAGACCATGTTATTGGAGTTGTCTTAGGACAAAAAGATGGAGTTCTAAATTATGTAATTTATTATGTTAGCAAGAACTTGTAGTATGCAGAGATAAATTATACAGTAATAGAGAAGGATTTCTTGGAAGTTGTATATTTCTATCAACAAATTTAGACACTACATCATAAGTTATCCAATGTTCATTCACACTGATCATGCTATGCAATCAAATATCTGATAAACAAACCTAGTAGTAAGCAACATAATCATCAGGTGGTTGCTCCTATTGCAAGAGTTTGATGTCACTATTGTGGAAAAACCTAGAAAGGATAATGCAGTAGCATATTTTCTCTCCATGATGGATACTAATGATGAAGATCAAGTAGTTTATAAATCCTTTCTAGATGAACACTTATTTTCTATCTCTACAAAAGCACCTTGGTATGCAGACATAACCAACTATTTCGGTCTCGGGTAAAACACATCCACATTACTTATACTCTAAGAAGAAATACATAGTTGAAAAGAGTGTACATTGTTCTTATATAGCTGGATTTATATTTCATACAAGTCAAGATCAAATCATGAGAAGGTGTATAGATGATGAGGAAATATATGATGTCCTCAGAGCCTGCCAACGATGAACCTTGTGGAGGGAATTTTGCTGCAAAAATAACAACGTAGAAGGTGTTGACCACTTGTTATTATTGGCCAATATTGTATAAGGATTCAACACTATACACCAAGAGATGTGATAGATGTTAGAGAATGGGCAAGCCTCACCAGATCTGATGAGATGACCATGTAGCCTCAATTGGTCTTGCAGCCTTTTGACAAGTGGGGCTTATATTTTATTGGCCCTATAGACCATAAAGCTAAGAAAAAATAATACATCATGGTATGCACATATTATCTAACCAAGTGGATACAGGGTGAAGGCATTTTCAAATCAAAAAAATGAGAAAGTAGCCAAGTTCTTATATGATCACATCTTCATTGGGTATGGAGTTCTAAGGGAAATTGTAACAGATCAAGGTACAAATTTTATTGCAATGTTATTTCTAATATGGTTAAAGAATATGAAGTCAATCATATGAATTATACACCATACCATCCCCAATCTAATGACCAAGTAGAAGTTACAAATAAAGTGATAGATGCTATCTTGACAAAGACCATTGCACTCCATAGGAAAGATTGGGAAAACTGGCTTCTAGAGGCAGTATGGGAATTTAACACAATGTGGAAGACCATAACTATCTTCACACCATTTTAACTCTTATATGGCAAGACCGTTGTTTTTCCAATCAAGTTTGAACACAAAACACTAAGGACTGCACTTGAGCTAGGCATATATTTATCATAAAATAAAAAATAGATAATTCTCCAACTCAGTGAAGTGGATGAATTGAGAAGGAAAGTTGTGCACAACACAAAAGTAGTGTAGAAAAAAAATTCAAATTGTATGACTGGTACATCAAGACAAAACAATTTCAGGAAGGTGACTGGGCACTCTTGTTTGATTCAAAATACAAGGACCATGTAGGGAATATTAGGACAAGGTGACTACTTCCATATAAGATTGAGAATATCTTCCCTAATGTATCTGTAAAAATCACTACCATAGGTCCTGTGAGGTTCAAGTTATTGGTGAATGGCCATAGGATGAGCTTACATAAGAATCCAGTTGACAGAGATTGATTCATGAAAATTTTTAGAGGAGGTCCAAGTAGGATGGAAGTAAAGACGTCAAAGTTAACCTCAGGGGTTGATCCTATTGGCTCACCTTCTGAGATTATAGAGTATTGATAAATTTCAGTGGCCTTGGTACATTCAACTTGTTGGCTATTCCAAGTACAAATAAAAGTGTTGTGACCAGCCTTAGGGGTGATCAACAACACTTGGCTAAAACATTTATTTCATAGATTTTTTTGTTTTATAGGGTTTGGCATCAAGTAACTACAGGAGGGTATGTTCTCCATCACAATGAGCGTATGCAATGACTGAAGGTTCCACCTATAACAGCATGAGGTAACCCATGTTTTTTTGTTTTTATTTAGCAGAACTCATGATTTCATGAAATAAGATCAAGGATACACACACGTATGGGAGATGGAAAAGGAAAAATTGGCACCCCAATAGATTCGAATTACCTCTCTGGGATTTAACTGTTTTTAGTAATGAGAAACCAACATCCACAACATTATGCTCAGTACATGTCCACAACATCACAATAACCTTACATACAACCAAGATGCAAATTAAAATAAGCATACACAATCATCATTCCACACAAACATCAAGATAAATGTACTCAACTATCATTTAAATAAAGTATAATTAGTTTAATTATAGTTAATTAGAATTTATGCCAAGTCACTATGCATGTAACAACTACCGCCTTTCAAGATATGATGTGTCCCTCCACATAAGCTAATATTCTCAAATCACTTCCCTTCGCATGCTTTACATAGTCATGTCAATTAATGATTGCTCTCTTGTAAGCATGCTACTTGTCCTCTCGGTCCAATTTTTTTAAAAAAGAGATGAAAGCAACTCAACACAAATCAATTGTGCAACATCCATTCAAAGAAGAGTTGTATTATTTCGTATTGAAACCATAGCACATTTCTTAATCACTGTGGGAGGAGATTTGATAATGAATGAACCCACTGAGCATTCCCAACTTTTGATCCATCCTCGAATTTTGCATGTAGGCCAATTACTTCTACCAAAATGTCACCACTGAGTTTTAATGATAATCCATTCACTTTTTCCTCCCCATTACTAAATGTGTTAGAAAATTATTCCACCATTGCTTCATTAAAACCCACTGAGCATGCCCAAGGAGAACCATTTCCAAGAAAATTCAAGCCAGAAGTACCCAGAAGAGAATTCAAAGATGATGATGATGAATTCATCACTGATAGATAAGCTACTCATAGAACATCATTTAAACCCTTATGGGATGAGGTTGAAAATTTTGTAATTAAGTACTTTACTTGTGAAGGAATGTATTCTAGATTGAATATAATTTATTTCAAGTTATTGAATCATCTAAAGAACAACATGAAAGTAAACATGCCTAATTTCTTGCATGAAATGTTGAGGATAATGAGTAGAGAAACATTAATGGGTAGGTTTGCATTGTCACACCATTACCTTATAACCCTGGTAGTGAAACATACCCTACAGATGGATTAAGTGGGGATTTTGTAAGATAAAAAAAGTATAGATAATTTGTTGGAAAACAGGGAAAAGAGGACAAAAATCACCGAGAGCTCCCCTGAGCACATAACAAATACTACACCATTAACCTCCCAACCTCAAGAACACAATGCTTCTAAATTTTTTCCATCTACTAAGGAAAGTCATGTACCTGTCTCTCATAAGAGAATTTTCATTGTTGAAACCCTATTGTAATTATCCACTCCTCAATCCTCCACCTCCAAGGGTAAATGAAAGTATTATAAGTCCACTCCTACACCACCAATGTGCTCTCATAGGCTCAAAACAAAAGTCCAAGGAAATCCAAACCAAAATAGTATAAGACCATCTCAGCGGATAGTGATGTGGAAGCTATAGAAGGAACCTTTGAGACTCAACCAATGGATACACAAAAGGGATACATTGATGCCCTTGTTCATGAGCAGGAGTACCCTAGAGAGACCATGGAGGGGAAAGAAGAGGGAGCTCATGATAAGAATAAAAGTAATGTAACAGAAGGTCAGGAGGAGGGAAAAGAAGAACTTGGAAGAGAAACTGGATAGGAATGCCCTGAGCAACCCATGGAAGAGCTTGAGGAACGAACTTAGAAAGAGGAGGAAATTTATGAAGTAGAATGTTACGAAAAGAGAGATGAAAAAGAGGAAGTGGAAGGAAATGTTGAACATGGAAAAATTCCTAAAGTTGTTGAGCACGTCATGCAGCCATAGGAACAAGAAATTGACCAACCATAAATGCCATAACATATTGAGCATGTAGTTGAGAAAATGGTTGAGAAAGCGCTACATGCTAGTGTACAAAAATTAAATGTAACATCAGTTAACCCCCAAATTGTTATTAAGGAAATTGTAATGGAACCTATAAAACCACCTTGTAAGGAGATGGCCACACAAACTATGTTGCTAGATATTGACTATTTTATGTTATAATTTGAGATCTATGTTAGTAGGCTAAAAGGAAGATGAGAAATAGAAAAAGAAGCCCTTATCTCCAAACATAAGGAAGAATTAGAAGAAAATAATAGAGAAATTAAAAGGTTGAAGAATAAGAAAGAAGAGATAATCCATGTCGCCAATGATATATTTAAATGCAGGCCTCCATCTAATGTTTATGTTATTTTCTTAAAAGAAAAGATGGTATAACTCAAACTCACCTGTATCAATTCTAACATACCTTATGATATCATTGTAGCTAGGAGCTTATTTAGGTTATATAATAACAACACCCATGAACTTTAGCTCTTATTATGTGAACTTTACATGTATAACTATGTTGTTAAATATAATAGGGATTTGATTCCAATCCTATACATTGGATATGTTCAAGTCAAATCCATATGCTCTTATTTTATGAATGATTTGGATAGAGAAAGGAAAATGGAAGAGTATAGGAATTTAGAAAAGTTACAACCACTTATGGTCAGGGCTGAGGCCACCAAAACTAGAGAATTTTTTGAACAATATGTAAAGTATATAAAGAAGAAGGTGATAAGAAGGAGAGTGTGGAAAATGAGGAAATCATCCCATGAGGAAGTTAGAGAAATGATTAGGGATCATGGGATTCTAGTGGTACAAGAGTTCAGGGTGCGATGGAATAAACTATATCCTGAACTACAAAGGAAAGAGATGTACTCTTACCCTAATATACTTCCAACTTTGAAAAGGGTGAATAAATACATTGAGATTTATACTGAATGTGCATAAAATTGGTTTCCAATTGGCTATCACCCACCAATATTTCACTTTCCAATACCACCACGGTCAGGTGATAGACCACTCATTGAAAGGATACAGAATAGAGTTATGCACATGCTCATGATAAATGGTAGCTACTTCTTGTCAGAGGAAGAAGGGGCAAAGACCCAGATTGATTTTAGGCATAAATGCTATTTTTAGCAATAGAA
This sequence comes from Taxus chinensis, assembly GCA_019776745.2. Taxonomy (NCBI): domain Eukaryota; kingdom Viridiplantae; phylum Streptophyta; class Pinopsida; order Cupressales; family Taxaceae; genus Taxus; species Taxus chinensis. The sequence goes on from CM034152.1 coordinate 554,260,288, forward strand.
ATATAAACCAATTGAATGAGGACATTCAAGAAATTAAGCCTGGGGTTTGACGAGTTGTATAAATATCGCTGTAATTTTGTTAAGCCATTGTAGCTATGTGCTTTTATTTCCCAGTCACACTACTGAAAATTATCATCACAACTTAAGCTTATGACATAGTTACTGATTAATATAATTATAACTAGTTATCTTTATTTTGTGGTATTTGGTGTGTGCATTTATTCTTATGATTGCAATAAGTAATTTGAATGATGATATATGTGATGCCACTCTTGTTTGGAAGAAACTTGTTATATAAAACAACTCGTATGAAGTAAAGGAACCATCTGCAACAACTCATCCACAACAAGGGACCCATCCACAACAACCTATCCGTAGCCAAAGAGAATCACCTACAAAAAAGAAGCAGTGTTATGAAGATCTCTTAGAACGTGAAGAATGAAACTCAAGTCTGTGTGTGTCATTGAAGGAGCAGTTACAACTAGAACATTAAGAATTGGGAGATAAATCAACCATGGATCTTGTTGGCTAGATTTTCTGCATAGCTAAAAACCTAGGCAGTCATGAGATAAATCTCCCTCATTTACCGGTGAGGCTCCCATATAAGATTTGTTAATTAAATATGCTAGTATCTATTTGGGGGTATTACTTTAACCATGCAGCTCATGAACCATAGCTATATAGTTTTGCAGCAAGTAAGCAACTATTAAAGAAAGGAAAAATCTAATGAAGAAGGAAATAATAAAAACACAGGAAAGAAAGAGGGAAGATGTGTAACCCAATCAATAGATTACAGAGTTGATTGCATGCACATAGAAAAAACCAATAGATATTAACACACAAAATTATAAGAAAAGGAAAATTTCAGGTCTACATCTAGAATAACACAAATTTTATAAGTAGATCTAAGACAAAAAGTTAAAAACAAAATGCACTGTGACACAAAGTTCTCTGGAAATCTGCTCCTTTCTATTCCTTTGCTTCAAATAGCTATCAGGGGTTTCAGCACAAAATCTGGAGCACAAGAATGCTGCTTACAAATTATGATCCTTTAACCCGTAGATTCTTCCTCTACTTATAGCATGTAGATGGGAAATTACAAATAGGAAGCCCTTAGTGAACTGGCACATGTGGAAGTTGTAAAGGAAACAACTGGCAATCTCCCTCCTGGAATTCCTCTTTGCATGACATGCATGATTTGTAACTGAATATATAACCTTTTATTTTGCATGTATGCCACCTATTTCCAAGTAATTGACTTCTTCAAGTAATGGATTTTAAACTGATCACTTAAGTTTTACAATTTAATTGATCACTCAATTACTTTGTCAGAGGAAATAAGAGAAAGAAGAAGAAAGAGGAAAGCTGTAGTCTTGTTCTTTTTTCATATCCTGCATGCAGTTGATTATTTTGCCTTTGATTCTCACCAAAATGGATCTGGAAGAAGTGGATCAGGAAGTGGCAAGATCTGGAAGCAAGTGACTATGATTTTCTTACGGGTATTACCTTTGACTTTTCTTCCTTCTTATCCTTTAAGCTTTTGTAGTTCTTCTCCAGTACATGCACCAGTGCAATGTTTTCTGTAAATAACTCATCACTTTTATTGTTAATTGCATATGAGCAATTAAAATTTTTGGAAAGCACTCTGGGTGAATGCAAATTCAATGAAGGATTCAACTGGAAGATTGGGAGAACATGCACAAGGTTCTAGAAGGAATTCTCCATGCACTAACTTCTTCATAGGCTGCATTCAAAACAAGAGGATGAATTTTTGTAGAAACCTTTGCAAGTATGAGATCTAGATTTGGATCTATATCTGGGCCTATCCATGATTCCGTAGAGCCTATCCTTTCATCCCACTTTGCCATGGTTAAAGAAATATTTGTTTGAGCAACTCTTTTTCTTTTAATTATGCTGGAATTCTTTGAAATTGGTGCAGATCTGGAAATTTCTTCAAATTCAGAGGACATATTCAATGTACCTGACATTTATTTACACTCTCTTTAACTTATATGAGCACCTATAATGAATGCCTACAATTAATTCAGACAAAGACGGATTCTAGAGCATGAACACTTGATTTTTATCATAAAAATCTACATATAAATCCTATTGCCCTAAAATTTGAGGCTTTTCTTTCATGCAAAGCAAGCATAAATATTTTCAACTTCACCTGGGCACTTGTACCAATATGTAGATAATTAACCAAGCCTAAAACAAGCTCCTCCAATCCTAGGCGCCAAACCTTGAAGCTTCCCAGCAGTGGAAAATAAACCTCAATGCAAAAATCCTCCTTCCTTGGGTGCCAAAATTGTCTGGGATGTAATCCTTTGCAAAAAGAATTAATTAATCCATCATTATGGCAACCCCTGCTTATATAACCTTCAACATTCTATTTTTAATAATTTCACCTCCTATTCCTGGAAATTATTTAATAAGCAATGATGTTTATTCACCCAAATTGGGCGCCCATTTCTGCATGTTGCTAGCTGTCATTAAATAAATTTTATTTATTTATTTTTAGCATGTTACCTTTAGTTCACTTTGGCTTGTCTTCATGCATTGAATTTCTTTCTATTTATGGTGCCAAAATTGGGTAAATAAACATTAATAAATATTATTAAATGCATTGATTATTCACCCAAGGTGGGTCGCACTTTTTGGCAAGGGTAAATTCTTAAAATAAGAGGTCAACTTTTGATGGGAATTTTTACCCTACACTGCAACTATAAAAATCTCTTCTTCCACTTAAGCGATTTGACTTTCATAATGGGATTTTTTACCCTGCCAGGCAGGTAAGAAATTCCTGCCGGCTCTTTAAGTGATTTTTCTTTTATAATGGGAATTTTCGCCCTGCAAGGAAGGTAAGCAATTCCCGCCTACCTGTCACCTCTAATATTCCCATTGCAACTTAAGTGACTTTGAAATCATGGGAAAAAATTACCCTACTAGGCAGGTAAGAAATTCCCACCTGCATGCCACTGCCCAAATTCCCACTGACAGCTTAAAGTCTTCCTTCGAAAAAGTGCAACTTGTATGAAAGATAGCTCTTTTCCAAAAGTGCGACTTGGATTGTGACTTCTGCCTTTAAAATTGCGTGAGAATTCATCACTTAGGGTAGCGTGGAAATTGGACGCAGAAGGCAGCCTTGATTGCGACTGGCATAAAAACAACATTTCTTTCCTTTTTTTGGATTTTTGGTGAAGTATGGAATAAAATTTTCCATTTTTGGAAAGGGTCCGGGAAGATGTAGCAATAAAAACTTGCATGTGCCGTAACTTTCATTCCGTGGCTCTGTTTAAGGTGTCGTTTTCTCTAAAAGTGCATATCTTCTCAAGCTCTACGCATTGATGGCAATATTTTTCTTATTTTCATAAAATCCATTTATTCCAAAAAAATGTGTCTTGCCTAGGAAAGGCTTTTTGTGCATGACTTTGTCTTTTTTGACTAGAAGCTTGCTTTTTGAGGTGGATTCCTTCTGGCATAGCAGTCATAGATGATATCCAGATACTTCAGGAAGGAAAATAGACTATACTGGTGAGGGAATCGACCTAGGGAAATTTCACAGAGAAAAATACAAGAAAAATAAAAAAAACACAAAACATTGCCAGAAGTCACAAACAAAGCCCAGGATCCATTCCTGGTGGAAACCATATTAGTATATGTGAATATTGACATGCAAAACTTCAACAGGGCTAAACCGAAGCACAATTTACTTCAAACGGGGTTTTAAATAATTAAATATAATTTTCCAGTAGACAAAACTTAGTGAAAGGATAAAACGAGTTTTGACATCTAGGTATTTTTTGAAATTGGCTCATGTGATTCACTGGGAATATCTTAACACAATACATGCATTTTCTAGCAATAAAAACACAAAACAACCCGCTATTTTAAAAGTACAATTTTTTTTAACATGGGGTAGTCTCAGATTTCAGAGTGAAATTTGGGGACACCAGATCTGATTATTCATTCCAAAGAACTGATTGATAAAGTTTACATGTGACTAAGAAATTGGTCAATTAAATGGAGATTAACTGAACACTAGTTATTAGTCCCATTACATGTGTTAAATATCTTATTGTTTTGTTAGAGATCTTCCACTTGTTGTATCGAAGATATTTCACTTAATTTGTTTGAACTCCTAGTTGAACTCTTTTTCTCACATCTTTCCATAAATGATATGTATAAAAGAAAAAGGTTAATTGTGGTAACATATAGAGGATATAGAAGAAAGTAAGAAGGTATATAGATATTGATTTTGTTCTTGGATGTAACGTTCATGCCAATTTAATAAAATATCTAAGTTCTGTTTATCAGCCTTTAGCTATAAGATTTAGGAGGGATTAACACCCAAGGCAGGGCCCACTTGTGGTCTGCTAAACCCCTTTATAGTTTTGTTACTATTTTTTATTGCATGACTAGACTAGGAAATTAATTTATCTTCTTTATCTGCATTTTGAATTTGCAAGCGTTGTCTTACTCATAATGTTTAGAAATCATTTGCTTTAAGTTATAGGTTTTGTCTACTTCCAAGCATTGTTATTTCAAGTATAGTAGCGGCAACTATTTCTTTCCATACCTCCTAAATTATCTTTAATTGTGCATATAACACTGGAATTATTGAAAGTTTGCATCCCATGGTTTGATGATTAAATGAATTTGATTCAATGAACATCATATTAATTTATAGAAATTGATTTGTACCACCACTAGCCTCCCCCAAGTCCATAGGAAAGAGGAATAACATGCCACTAAGATGTTAAAAAACAAAAAATATCCAACAAAACCAACAAGGATAATAAGAGGTAAGGACTAATTTCCATCAAAAACACAAGATGAATAAAAAACCAAGGTATCCAAAAACAAGGAAATGGGAAGAGGGAAGATGGATCCCAAAAACCAAAATTGAATGCATATACCAAGATTATCCTCCTAATGTCATATCTCCATAACTCCATATCACCCTCCAAACCCCTTATATCTCCATATTCTTCTCCTTGCTAAGGATTTTCAAGCCTTACATGCTTCATTGGCAAGGATAGGAGGGGATTTCCAAGCCAAATGGAAATTCCTCCTACTTCACCCAAGGAAAGGAGTAGAATACCAAAAACCTTCATGGTTTCTATAAGATGCTATAAGTATGAAGAAATGATCCCTTCCCCTTCCCAAATCCACTCCCCATTAGAGGTGGAGGGATGAAAACAAAAGAGCATCCCAAGAATAAAGGAAGGAAAAAAATTCCACTCCCAAAACCTAAAATAACAATTCCAAACCATCATCAAATTTTACAAGGATTACATACATTGCAATTACAAATAAAAGTAAGCAATTGGGTGAGACCTACCTCACAATCAAGCCAAAATTCTCAAGCTCCAATGTTCCTATATACTCCACACAAGATATTGCTCCAAGCAAGACAAGAATCTTCCTCCAAACACTCCTCCCAGATACTCTCCAAAAATCTTCCAAGCCCTAAAAAACAAAAATCCCTCAAAAACTAAAAAAACGGGGATAGTAATAGAGCAAGCTCTCCATATTCCCAATCCCTTAGGAGGATGACATGTGTCACCATTCTAAGTTCTATGCACATCCAAATCATCCAATTCCCCATCCAAGTACCCACACAATAATAAATGCAAAGAAGACAAATCTAAAAAAATGCAATCTCCCAAAAACATGCTACCAAATCCCAAAGTCACTCACATGAGAAAAAAAAGAGAAAGGATGTTGAATTGAGAGAGGATTTTGAGAGATAAAAATCTTTTGGGGTTCATTAAAAGTTACCTCTATGTATAGGTTAGGTATAAATGGTCATTTTAAGGTAATAGGGGCCCCATACTTTCCAAACAATCCCTCTAAAATTCCACTTTTGACTCAAATCCGAGATTTTAGAAAAAGTGAAGTATCCAAGATGCTTGGTGGCCCCCACATTAAACAAGGTTAGGTGATCCCAAGACACCAAAAAAATTTCTTAAAAAAAATCCTACCCACTTACTCAATGACAATGCTTTCAACATTACCTCCAAGCCATCAGGTCTTTCGTAAGAAAGTGCCTGGGGATTGAATCTCCAACATGCCCCCTGTCCTCTACCCTGAGACCTTTTCCCCCCACATGAGACCAACACTATACAACACTGATGGCGCTCATACCATTTTGATGCGAGCCTACTTCAAAGAATTCATGAGCTCTCCTTGAGGTGGTGAGAGGTTTGAACCTAGGTCAACTTGAGCCTCCTCCAGTAGCGCCACACACGGCTTGAGTGCACCGTAGTCGCCTCATGCTCTGATACCATGGCATTGGACATGGACACGGGTCAAGTGACCACCGAGCCACCATACCTATTCATCTAGGTTCAGGCTAAAATAACTCTGTGAGTAATGCATTGAACCTCCAACAACTCCCTATCAACTGAATACAATTATGCCAAATCTGATTTATCCATCAAGATAGAAATTACATGGATCAAAATCAATGATATATCTAACCTAAAATCATGTCCATCTCATCCCATAATCATCAATATCATCATCTCTAAACCATGCAAAATGTCTATAACATGGATAAACAAATGGTATGACAAGTAATGTCATGTTAAGTGTAAGAGTATCATAATCAACATGATAATAAAACATGGAGGTATCTAAGTAATATCTAGCATAATTAAAGGTCCAATGTCTCTATATTTAATAATAATAAATCAAACTGAGTCAACAGAACAGAAGAAACATATAAAAGTTGGTGGGCACTACATCCCCCTCCCCTAGAATTAGAATTCCTCTTGTAAGTCATTGGAATAGGTAGGGATATCAAGCCCTCAATGGTGTCACATCCTCCTAAGTGGCTGATGTATCACCATATATATCACAATGGAATTTAACCTGCTCCAACTCTCTCCCCCTCAAAGGCTAACCTATGGTGCATCAATATACACATGAGATCCAATGTCCACTATCCTTCGGCCTCCACCTGAAGTGCCGACCAATCTAATACATGAGAATTTTTAGGTACATATTTCTAAAAAACTTAAAACATGAAACACATCATGGGTGTGGGCTAGGAGTGGTGGAAAAGCTAGATGATAAGAAACTAGAAAAATGACCTCCAAAATCTCAAAAGTACCAACGAAGGGAGGGAAAATATTATAGAACTTTCTATAATGGATTGGAATCTTGTTCAGGCACACTCTCAAGAAGAAATTTTCACCTACAGAGAATTTATGCTCAACCATCTTCAAGTTTGCATATGCCTTCTGGTGTGCTCATTCCTTCTCTAGGAGATTCCTAATCAAAATAACATATTGCTCCATATCCTGAAGAAAACGTTAGCCCAAGAAAAACCCTGTCATCAAATCTATCCCAACTTAGCGGTGTCCTACAAGGTCTCCCATACAAGGCCTAGTAGGGTGGCATACCAATGGAGTTATGATAAATGTTATTGTATACAAACTCGACCAGATACGAATATTCTTCCCATTTATTTTGTTGATCCATAACATACTTCCTCAGCATGTCCTTGAATACCTAGTTCACCCTCTCATCCATCTATCTTATGATAAGTTGAAATGAAGTTAATATGCTTACCATAGGGGACCTGGAAGGACTATCCATAAATCTGAAGTATAAATAGTATCTCGATCACTAATGATATTTTTCAAAATCCCATGCAGCCTCACAATGTCATCAAGAAAACCTCTAGCAATTGAGACTGCATTATAAGTGACCTTGATTGGTGAAAAAATGGGAAACATTGGTCAAATTATCCACCATTACCATGATGGCATCATGGTGATATGACGAAGTAGGAATACCAATAATGAATCCATAGAAATGACGTCCATTTCCACTTAGGAATATCATGGGGTAAAGAAGTCCTACTGGACGAGATTATTGGCCTTAACCCTCTAGCACTCAAGACAAAAAGCTATGAAATATGCAATGTCCTAACATAAACTTACCCAATTGTATAATTGTCTCAAATATGTGTGCATCTTCTTCACTCTTGGATGGGCTGTGTAAGGGGCTCAATTAGCCTCAAAGAGGATAAAACTATGCAAATATCATGCCTTGGGAACATAAATGCTGCCTCTAAAAATGAAGAAGACCATATTCCTCTAAAATACATCTTGCATGTATATGCCCTCCAAAGAACCTTGTGACTCAAACACTTGCCTAACTCCATAAAATCAGTCACCTAGAAGGTGCTACAACATCCCGCCTCATAAGTCAGAATGAAGAGTCAAATCAAGAAATCTCATGTCATCATCTACTCAAGGCATAAACAATGATGTTCTCCTTTCCCTTAATGTAGTGTATTTCCATATCATATTTATACAAGAACTCCATCCAATTCCATTGACGAGCATCAAGAATAGGCTTTGAGAAGATGTGTTGTAAGCTCAAATGATCTTTCCTCAGAATAAATGTTCTACCCAAAATAAAATGTCTCCAAAAAACTAGGGCGTGAACAACAGTTGCAAGCTCAAGGTTTTGGATAGGATATTTAATCTCATAATCCTTGAGCTTTTGTGACTTGAATACAATAACACGTCATTCTTGCATGAGGACTTCCCCAAGCCCCTCTAAGGAAGCATCATTTCAAACCAAAAACTCTCCCAATGAATTAGGTATTTTAACAATAGGTGTTATAGTAAAATGCTCCTTGAGAAGTTGAAAATCCTGTTCACACTTCTTTGACCAGAATCAAACTTCTTCCCTTTGCACTGAAGGGAAGTTTAGGATGGGAAATCCTTGAGAAATCCTACAAAAATCTGTGATAATATCTTTGTTATCCCCATGAAACTCCTAACCTCTATCATTGTAGTGGGTGTTGGCCAATCTAAAATGGCATAAATCTTGGAGGGATCTACGGAGATACCCTCTCCATAGATGATGTGTGCCAAATATTAAAACTTTTTCTGGAAGAAAGAACACTTCTCTAAATTCCCAAAAAGTTTATGCTCCCTCAAAACCTACAGAACTTATCTCAAGTGTTCCTCGTGCTCCTCCTTTGAGTGGGAATATATTATGGTATCGTCAAGAAACACTAAGATGAACCAATACAAGAATTTCCTGAAAACCCCATTCATGAGGATCATGAAGATTGCAGGAGCATTAGTCAAACCAAATGGAACCATGGTGAACTTGTAATTTCTATAACAAGTTTGAAAGGCTATTTTGTGAATATCTACTTTTGTAATACGTAACTAATGATACCTTGACTTAATATAAACCTTAGAGAACACTCTAGATCCCCGCATTTGATCAAATAAATCATCTATCCTTGGAAGGGGATAATGGCTCTTCATCATCACCTTATCTAGCTTCCTGAAAATCAACACACAACCGAGTGGATTTGTCCTTCTTCTTCACAAATATCATGGATGCACCCCAAGGGGACACTCTAGGGCACACAAGACCCTTCTATAGAAAATCCTCTAACTAAATCTTGAGCTCATGAAGCTCAAGAGTCCTCATCCTATATGGTGCCTGAGAAACTAGAGTTACACTTGGTACCAAGAATATAGTGAAATCCACCTCCCTATGTGGTGGTAAACCAAGAAGCTCACTAGGAAAAACATATGCAAAATCTCTCAAAATAGGGTGCTCATCAAGAGGTGAACTCGTTGGGGCATCCTATTATCAATCACTGATTATGGTCACATACATCTAAAAACCCTTGTGCATGCTCTATTTGAGCTTCTTAGCAGAGATCATACACAAGGAAATAGGTATCTGAATACCATAGTTAATCATATAACTGAAGCACCCAAGTCATCCTGACACTCAATAGTATTATTTCGACCATCCACCTTGGCTTGATGAAACTCAAGCCAATCCATACCCAAAACTACCTCATATGGCCCCAAAGGAAGAACACGAAGGTCTAAAGTAGTGAAGAACACTCCCAAATCAAGTACGCAACTCTCCACATAATTGTTAATGGAAAGTTTTTCCACAGTGGCCAACTTAACTTGCCATCTATCTAACTTCCTAGATGCCACCATCCCACACTGACCCACGATAGAAGGTGAAATAAATGAATCAAAAGCTCCAGATTCAAGTAACACAGATATATATACCCCTGATAGTACATATGGTCTTAATAACCATGGCATGGTGCTTAGCCTAGAATTTATCTACTACTGCATAGACACGGTGAGTGCATCCCACATATTCTATTTTATGCTCAGATATAGGTTCCTTATATCTATCATCAAAATAAGGTTTGTGTAGACAAAGGAGAGCATAGTGATCATGGGTCCCACATATGTAACATCGTGGTGAATCTCTCTATGTGGAAGTCCCACATGTACTATGGTGTAATGAACCTATGGGTCTAACCCTAACAGATTGTTGTGTACATGTTGGTTGTACGTGTTGAATTCCCTATCTCCTATCCTTACCAAAACCAAATCCTCCTCATCCTCTAGCCTCTTTGTATGTATCATGTATCTCTAGTCCTCTAATGTTCCTGTGCATGGTGTTGTGAATGTTATTGTGGGTGCAACAAAGGTCTTGGGGCTATCTGTGGAGGTCTACAACCTCCTCTTGGTAGTGGGAGTTGCACCTCATAACCTATTATCCTAGAATGAATGAATATGCTCATGTATCCTAATATTGTTCATATCATGGTATTATTGGGCCTTGCTCTTATTCCCCTCTGTTAGTTAAGATTTCTCCACCACATTTTCCAAGGTTGAAGGAGATAACATCCTAACTCCCCAACTAGATCTATATTCAGACCCTGATGAAAGTGTTTACTTACAACTTCTCATCCTGTAAATCATCCACATACTACAAGAGGTCTAGGAAATGATACTCATGTTGTGCCACAGTGCCTGATCCCTAACAGAGGTCGTGGACCTCATCAAACCTCTTCTGAATAAAGTACTCAGACATATACCTGGCCCAAAAAAACTCCTCAAACATCTCCCAAGTAACAGTCTCTCATGTCATATGGAGCTTCCACTCCTCATTCCTCCACAAAATGCGCCTATTGTGTCTCATAGGAGGTGAATAGCTAGCCATGTTTTTTAACATTTCTCTCATAGGGGTGAAGTCAAAAGAAACTATAAAGACTCAGGAGCCATGAATTGGCTCCAAAACCATTGTTCGTCCCTCCATGAGTAGGTGGTTATAAATGGAGGAGATCCTGATAATACTACCAGTGTCACGTTCCTTCCAATGATGCTCAACCATCTCTCTAATAGGTAAATATGACCAATATGACCCTTACGACCCCACAATGTTGTGATAACAGCTTTGGTGATGTATGAAAACCCTCTCAAAGTGGATGGAAGGGGTACGATACCTTACCCATCTCTAAGTCTCTTGTTGTTGTGTCACTGAGTGTGCACCCTCAACTAGATGAGTGAATTCCTCTGGATCAACGACCTTCTCATTCAACTCTCGATACATAGGAAGGAGATCATGTAACAACCCCATCATTTGTTGTAAGGATTCTAGTATTTGTGGTCCAAACTCTAATGCACACAGCTCTGGTGTAGGTGACCTACATCCTTGAATCCTAGTGGATTGACATGGTATACCTCGTTCAGACATCCTATGAGTGAAGCAAAAAGAAAATATTTAGGTTTAGAATGTGGTAGCAGAAATTAGTATTTGAAAGGGCTTGGTTAATTAATTCAATATAATTAATTTTTTTTTTGTAATCCCCAGAGTGTTTCGGTGTTAAAAATGAGCTCTGATACCAACTATCGTGCCCCAAAATTAACCCCAAAAATCTACCATAGTTTATCAATTAGAAACTTTTTATAAAGGTGATAAAAAAATTGTTTACTCTCTGTCACCAAACTTCTTAAACTGGTATAACAATTTATCAATAAGTCATTACGATGAATAAATTATAATTACTTTATTACTATGTTTGCTAATGGATCATTGTGTTAACAAATGATAGTATTAAAATTCAACAAATTAAAACTTTCTTAATTTAATTTTTCCCGCACTAGGGAAATTACTAGGTCTACAAAAATCAAATTTCATTTCCTAAGATATATTAAATTGTACAATTATTAAGTCACTTCCTTTAACCAAGTTTAATTTAATTGAATGGATTTGCAAAAATTATCCCTAACAGTTAATTGAATGGGTCCCCAAGACCCGTGCATGTTTAAATTAATAAAATTCATTTTATTTCAACAAAGGAATTATTCACCCAAATTCCAATTATCCACTTGTAAGTGGGAATATCCCGCCATAAGACCCACTTCCAAGTGCAAACTCTAGGTTTAAGGAAAGCCTTTTGATGAAAATGTTGTCCACCTTAGATCTTAGGGTTGGTTAGGTCACCCTAAGTTTCCTTATGGGAGGTTATATCCTTCTCATTTTAATTTATTACCCCATTTTCCACTTTTTCTCCTCTCCTTCTATTTTGGTTTGTTACAGGTTGCATATGGAGCTTTCTTGGATGAAGGAGGCACATCCAATACTACAAAATTTCCTCCTAACTAAGCATTTCATGTTTATTCGTTTCATTTGAAGGTTAGAAAAATTCGTTTCATTTATTATATATATATGTGAGTTATATGGAGTTTATCCTGTGTGTATACCCATGTTTATATAATCTCTGTGTGTGTGTATGTAACCCAATTTATATAATCTATAGATTTATATAAACATGTGGGAATGTGCTCATATTGGTTATGAAGCAATGTGTAGGTCAAGTGTGTGTGTAACCCCTTTTATGGTAATCTAAGATTTATATACACACATGTGTCGGCTTGATTGTGGTTAAATGAAGTAGTAACAAGTCAGTTTTAGGGGTATTTATTATGGTGGATTGACAAATTGTTGCATGTGGCGGCTTGTATTGTAATGGTGAAAGGGGTATGGCTTGGGTAGGGGTAACGAACATAGCTGCAACCCCTCCCCAAACCAGAAAATAGAACCATGTTCAAAACCATAAGGGTTCAGCCCCAACGTTAAAATTGAATTTCTCAACTCAAATTTTTAAAATGTATTTCCTAAGTTTGATATTATATCATTTTTCAATTTAAAAAAAATACCTTTTTATATATATTTATATATAACTACAAATAAGGATAATAATGAGAATATTTCAAGGGATTTATTTACTAAGTATTGTATTTTCCTGATTAAATTTGTAAATAAAAAATGTACCTAGTAAAGATGAAATCAAAGGCTTATATATGACAGAATATTTCGAAAGTTACATTCATTTTTATGTGTGTACACACACACACACACACACACACACACACACACACACACACACACACACACACACACACACACACACACACACACACACACACACACACACACACACACACACACACACACACACACACACACACACACACACACACACACACACACACACACACACAAATGTATGAATATCATACGCATACATACAAACATATGAATATCATAAAAGCAAGAACTATGTTGCAAGAATGAAATCATTTCCATTATAATATGCTTAGCATGCCTTCCATTAAACTTTATTTTTCAAATGCATTATAAATACAAGTTGGAAAGAGATAGTATTTCTCAAATAGATCTAAATTTCTTTAAGTTGGAAATGCACTACCATAACAAGGATTTTTTTCATACACATTTAAAATCAGAAAGATCTACAATCTTTTTATTCACCCAAAACATGATTTTTAATATCTTAACCCAACTCACAAAGCTATAGTTTACTTAATATTTCTCATTTGTTCAAACAAGAGGTGATACCATACAAAATGAATGTTTCCATAGAGTAAAAAGGAATATAAAACCCTTATATGGATAATAAATAACAGTTGGTTTAAAACATTAAGATAGTAATTTCAACCCTTACATCAATTCTCCAAGATATCAATGAGGAAACACATATTTAATTTTAAGAAAGTACAAGACAAAAACACTAATAAAATCCATGTTTACTAGGAACAACATCAAAACACTCAAAATTTACAAACTTTTAAACAACTCTTAAACACTCCAAGTGTGCCTCCAAACTTAGCTTCAACTCTAACATGGAAATGCTCCAAACACCACAAGAAGAAGGCTTGAAAACCTCCCAACCATACACATCATTATATGCCTTTCTCCCAAGAGAAGGCATGATAGCCTCCCCCAAACCAATGGGAATGAGGGATAGCATGCCACCAAGATGCCTAAGAAAAAACAATGCTCCAATTTAACCAACAAAGAAAAAAGAAGTAAGAAGCCAATTCCATTAAAAAATACAAGATGACTCAAACACCAAAAGTAACCAGAACCAAAGGAAATGGGAAGAGGGGAAGAATGGATCCAAAAACCAAAAGTATAACATATATGCCCAAAATCATCCTTAAAATAGGATAACTCTCACAAACTCCATAACAACCCACTAATATCCTTATTGCTCTGAATTCTCCTCCTTGTCAAGGATTTTCAAGCCTTGGATGTTTCCTTAGCAAGGATAAGGAGGGTATTTTTCCAAGCCAAATGGAAATGCCTCCTACTTCCCCAAAGGAAGAGAGTATAATGAAAATATCCTCCATTGCTTCTCCAAAATGTTATGAGGATAAAGAAATGATCATGTCCCCTTCCCAAAACCATTCCCAAATACACTACCCATTAGGTTTGGAGCTAGAAAACAAAATAAATACCATAAGATAGAGGAAAAAACAACCAACGTTTAACTCTCATACCCAAAAAGCATTGAAAACAATATCAATTCACAAGATTTATATGCATTGCAAAAACAATAAGAACAAATAAAATGGGGTGAGGCCTACCTCATGATCAAGACAAATTTCAAAAGATCCTAATTGAATTCCTATGGACTCCATAACAAGATCTATCTCCAAGGAAAGCTAAGAATCCCTCTCCAAAATCTCTCCCAAAACGTCCTTTCAAAAACTCTCTGAAAAGCCCCCAATAATTCAAAAATGGGGGTAGAAATAGATTAATTATTCCAAATCACTAAGACCATGGGGAGGGTGACATATATCCACCCTTCTAACTAGAAACATCTTAATCATCCTAGTCCCCATCCAAGTACCCACACAACAATAAGTGCAAAGAAGACAAAAAATTCAATCTCCCAAAAAATTCTACCAAATCCCAAAGTCACTCATATGAGACAAAAGAGAGGAAGGATGCTGACTTGAGAAAGGAATTTGAGAGGGAAAAAACTTTTGGGGTTCACCAAAAGTTCCCTCTATTTATATGTTAGGTCTAAAGGGTCATTTTTAAGGTAAGAGGGACCCCATACTTTCCAAACAAGCCTCCAAAATTCCACTTTTTACTCAAATCCGAGATTTGAGAAAAAATGAAGTATCTAAGATGCTTAGTGGTCCCCAAAAAACAAGGTTAGGTGATCCTAATACACCAAAAAACATGCTTCACAAAAATAAATCACCCACTTACCAAAAACATGATCAATTGACCATTAAGCAATACATAATTCTAAAACAAAAGGCTTAACATCAAGATCAATTTACAAGGTAAGAAAAGGCAAGACATTACAAATGGGACAAACACATACAAATAAGGTGATCATACCAAATTCCACATACTTAAATAATTGAAAAGGCAACAACAAGGTGGGGATAGTTTAGAACTAGGCGTACTTGAGCATCTTGGTAGTGTTATCACTAAGCCCCCAGGTTCTCCTCATGGTGTAACCTGTAGTCTTGCACACTAAAAGGAAAACCTCATACCTACTCGATCTAAAATCAAATAAAATAAAAATGTAAATAATCATGATCATCAAACAACTTTGTATCAACTGAATACAATTACGTCACATAATCATCCATCAATATAGAAATCATGATAAAAATCAATGATACATCCAATATAAAACCATATCCATCTCATCACATAATCATCTATATCATCATCTCCAAATCACATAGTATGTCTACAACATGGATAAGCAAAAAGTGTTACATATAATACCCTGCCAAGTGTAAGAGTATCATAATCGACATGATGATAAAAAATGGAAGTATCGAAGCAATATCTAGCCTAATAAAGTGTCTAATGTCCATAAATGCAATAATTAATTGATGAAATTGAGTCAACAGAATATGAGAAAGGTATAAAAAATGGTGGGTACAACACAATGTAGAGGAGGTGTTGAACCAAGCTCCAGGAAAGGTTGTATGTAAGCATTGAGAGTTTTTACATGTTCCTCCAATTTCTTAATTGTTCGTTTGTATTCTTCATTTTTTGCAAGGATCCGAGTTGAAGACTCCTTGAATAAGTGATAATCACCTTCATGTGTAGCTTAACCCAAAGAGACCTTCATCATTACATAATCATCAGGTGCCCCTTCTCCTACGAGCTTATTTACCTTCAGATGTGCCACCTCCACATATTGAGCTCTAGATTCCTCAGTGTAGAAATGGGAAGTTTTTGGTACTTTATTTCCTTTCTTGGTCCTCATGTATTTCGAGATGATGACCTCAAAGTTGGGTGCCACCGCTTATTGCACTATCCTTGATTCTTCTCCAAGTAAGTCATTTACCCATGAAAAAGGATTATCAAGCATGGAAATGAAACTAGGCATCTCAGGTGCTTGGTGAGAGACCAAAGCATGAATGAGATGAGATTATTCAAGTGCTTCACTAGGAACACCTGGATCTACTAGATGATTAAGATGCTAAAAATAAAATTATTCCAGATCATTACAATGTTAAATGGAAGATGGCTGAAGATGGAAGGATGATCTAAGGATATGACTAAGTGCTCACTAGTAGATAGGCTAGCAATAGAATGGTCACAAGTGCAATGCGTTAAGAGGCTCCATTTCTGGTTTACCATCTAGGGAGGCCAAATGATAGGCTTCCAACCCATACTTATGTGTGATAATGTATGGTCCAATCCAGTTAGTGGTGAACTTTCCATGTTGACTCCTCTCTAGAGTAATGACATTCTGGTTTTATTTAAGGATGAGGTCACCAATATTGAAGTCACGATGAGATAGGATGATAGTTTACAAAATATGGGATGAGATAGATGAGAGAACAAAATTATGTACTACCTTTGAGGAAACAAAGAAAATGTGCGTCCTTAACGAGATGAAGATGACCACAAAGTGGACTTAGGATGAGATAATAGATGTGATATTAGGAGGTAAAATATATGCTCCACCCTTCAAAAGTGAGGGGGTGAGGAAAAATTATGTGTCCTATCGAGATGAAAAATGGCCACAAAAGTGGACTTAGGATGAGAAAATGGTACCCCAAGAGAGGCACAAATATAGCCACAAAGGCAGACTTTGATGAGAAGATGACACCCTAAGATAGACACATATATGGCCACAAAGGTGGACTTTGATGAGGATATGGTGCCCCAAGAGAGGCATAAATATGGTCACAAAGGTGGATTTTGATGAGGATATGGTGCCCCAAGAGAGGCACAAATATGGCCACAAAGGTGGACTTTGATGAGGATATGGTGCCCCAAGATAGGCACAAATATGGCCACAAATGTGGACTTAGGATGCGATGGTATGATAGATAGATTGGTCGGCTAAGATGAGATAATAAACTAGATAATACCAGATGATATGGGCATCATAAAATTGGGTGAGGTAAATAAGACAATGTCAAGGATGAAGAGGAAAGGAACTAGTTTGATGGTATGTTGATCCTAAAGTGGATTCCCCAAGCATTAAAGGAGTTGTTGGATGGATAGGGGGATGAACTGATTTGGATAGGATGTGTGGATGAGGAGGAAGATGTGAGAGGATCAATAATGAGGGGAGGATGCTACCCCAAAAAACGGGATTGTATTACGTTAGGCAACTTAGATATAGATGGGCTAGTGGATATCAAAGGGGATTAGGTGGGATCACCAGGGGGTATTGGTAATGACTTTGGATTATAATTGGATAGATGATTGGGGATCATAGTGGTGATTAGAAAGACAAACAATATTGATGAACAAGGGAGGATCTTCCTGAGGAGGAATGATATGCGAAGGAGAGATGATAATGGAGGATGTGGGTGAAGGAGGAGACTTAGAAAATTTTATGGATGTAGGTGTAGAAATGGGAATTGGAATGGTTGTGGTGGATGGAGAAGGACAATCCCCCTAGATGAGAGATTCATCATCTTTAATAAGATTACAGATGATGGTTTGGAGGGACTTACAATGTTTAGTGTCATGACCCGGGGTACAATGATAGGCGCAAATGAGATTGGGGACAAACAATGATGGTTTCTTACTATGAGGATCAAAAGATTTAATAGGAGGAAGCGTGATGGCAGATATTTTAATTAAATGTCGAAGGGTATTTGCGTAGGATTTGATTAGAGTTTCGGGAGGAAGGTAGCTCTTGTGAGATTTCATAGGGTATTTTAACTTGGATTTATGGGAAGCAGTAGAAGTAGATTTGAGGGGTAAGTTAGAGGTCTAAGAAGATGAGTCAAATTTAGGAGGAGGATTAAATTGTTTGGATTTAGATTGATCGTTGGGAGATGTCTTAGATGAAGGGCCTAGCCCTAAAATAGGTGGGGGTGCTACTAGGATGGATGTTGTGACATTGGATTGTTCAGGAGAGGTAAGATATAACTTCCTAGGAGGATGCATGAGAGACCTTTGGGGATGTTTACCAAGAGTGTTAAATTTTGATCGAGAAGGTTTACCCTTGGCGGGGATGACAATAATCTCAATTGGAGGATCTGAAGATTGTGGTGTAGGGGTGGATATTGATAGAGGAAGAGGTGTTTGGATGATGCGATTGATGAGGTCTATTTGGGATGTGGGTTGTGTAGGTTTTGGATGGGTTAATGTAGGATTAGGTGGTTTTGTAAAGGAGTCATCAATACCTTTTGTGTTTGTCTTAGGTGGGGGTGCTTTTTTCATAAATGTTTCAAGGGGTACCATTGATATGGATGAAAATTGAGAAGATGTGATTAGTGCGGTAATGGGTGTAGATGTAAAAATGGTAGGTGTTGGAGGATTAAGTGCAAGGGACTGGGATAAAATAGGTGATGAGGCCATGGGAAAAGATGTAGGTATATGTAATGGAGATGCCAAGGTAGATGTAAGTGATTTTGTTGATGTGGTAGATATAGGGGTAGTTGGGATTGATAGAAAGGTGGGTATAATTGGGATGCTTAGTGATATAAGTGATGTAGATGTAGTGATAGGTGTGTTTGATGTAGATGTGGATGAGGAGTTAGATGTGATAAGTTGGGGCATGGTAGATGTGGATGAAATGATGGGTATAGTCAAGGTTGATGTGGATGTGGTAAAGGAAGGAATAGATGTAGATGTAGAACAAGTGATAAAAGTCGATGTGATAGTCATGGATATGGTTAATGTAGATATGGGGGTAGATAGTGAGGAAGTGGTAGGAAAAATGTCTAAGGTAGGAGTAAATGATGAGGCAGATGAGATAGGTGGGCATGGAGATGCTTGATGTATAGTATTGACTACATAAGGCTTACATTTATAAGATGTGGAAGGAGGAAATCAATTTGTTGGTGGTGGATTAGGATAAGGTTATTTGAAGATGTCAAGGGGTTGGCTGAGAAATGAGGTAGGACTATTTATTTGTAGGTCCTCCTGATTTATAAGTTTTTGAATGCAATCTTTAAAAGAATTAAACTTTTCGATCTTGTGGCCTATGACTCGATGATATTTAAAATGGTGACCCTTGTGATACCAAGAGGGTTTGTGGCGTGAGTTTTCAATAGGTCAGATGGGAGGAATTCGGATGAGGTGACCTATCATCAACTTGTCGAAGATTGAACTGTAAGATTCCCTCAAGGGGGTATCATTAGAAGATAGTCTAAAAGCTTCATGTGAAAGCACTGCCTAGGAGGTATACGGTTGTGATTGTATGACATGGGAAGTGGATGGATAAGGATGTTGAGAAGATTTGGGGTATGTTGAAGTTGAAGGGAATGTTTGATAAGAGGGGATGTAATTAAGGGGTGGAGGTTGAATTGGTTGGAGGAATGTGTGATGTTGGGAAGTAGGCACTGTTACAAATATATTGTGTAACATTATTAATATATTGTAATATTATTGATAATGAGTTTATATAAACTCATATTAATAATATAGTTAGTATTTGGGTGAGTTGCGAGAACAACTCACGTAGCTATTTTGGTGTGTGTTATGTGGAGAGAATAAAGGCTTGTTAGAGTAATTCTAGAGATAAGAGAGAGATATGCGGAAGACTAAGTGAAAAGACTTAACTCCTAGATTATAGGATCAAGCATTTGTATAAGAAACTATCTCTAGATGAATACAACATCCTGAATGAATTTTATATTCTGTGTTTTTTATAACATTATTGTGTTAGATTATTTGTAATAATATGGACCAAATTTATTGGGAATGTGATAGGATGGTTGGGAATATTTGATTTTCGAGGCACATGAGAAGTAGAAATGTGAATATTAGTGGATTGGGATGGTTGGATAGGCATTCTAGTGATAATATCAGATGGAGTAGGGATGGGGTTGATATGAGATGATGGGGGTGGAATAGGATACACCAATTGAGTGGATTGATAGGATTGAGAGATAGTGAGAGATCTACGAAATAGGAAGTCATAAATGGGGCTATAAGGAGGCCCACGAGTCTCTAAAAGAGCGGGGAGAGAGATGGAGGTGTAGTTGGTCAAGGGGAAGTACACTGATGAGAGATAGGAGAATCGGTTTTTAAAATGGGATCAATTTGGATGACATGGTTTTCACAAGGTTGAGACACCATGGAAACACAAGGTTGGGAGACTCAAGGGGAGGTTTCAAGATCGTTGGAGGAAGGAATATCATTAGAAATGTCATATTGTGGCATTGTCTTATCTTGAGAAGGGGTAATGACAGACATGAAATGGGAGAAGACCTGCTTATGAAATTTGTTAACAAACAAATCAAACAAAAAGGTTTTTATTAAGAAATTGATAGACAAGGTATATAGTGTGATGAAAGAAAGTGATAAGAAAATAAAGACGAGGAATACCCGGTATTCACTTTTCCTTTTTATCCGGCTTTAGAAGTAAATAAGTGCACGAAAAGGTAAATCCAAGAACTCCCGAGCCAACATGAGCAAGTAAAAGCAAACTTCTACCTATGTTGTTAGTGAAAAAGAGATATAGAAGAATATGAAATGAAAAACAAAGAGACCTCACCAAAGGAAGGGGAGTTGCACCAGGTGTGTCAGAATGTTTGAGAAGATTTCCATGCTACCTGTTTCAGATTAGTGAAAAACCAATGAGAAATCAAGAAAATTCAAATTATGGGAGGGTTTGAGGAACGTCCTGATATAGATAGGATGATATAGTACCGGTGCACAATGAAGGATCCTCCTTGCAGCGAGTCCTCAACCTGATTAATTAAAAGGTGCGAGAAAAAAAAAGGTAGATAACAAAGGTACCTAAGAGATGGTCGTTTAAGGTTGGTTTTCAGGTTGTTATGGCTGGGGAGTCCTCGATATACCGAAGGTACGTGAGGCCCAAGTCTATATAGGATTTATAACGCAGCCAGAAAACCACACGACTTTCCTATTGGGTGATCAAATCCCAATTAGGTTCACCTGGAAAGAATGTTTTAGATGTGTAGATTGATATGTGTTGTTTGGATGTGTGTGGAGGAAGAAGTGAATGTAAAAAGATTACCTCCTATTTATACTACATGAACAAGAAAACAATGAGGAGGTTATTTTTAATACCCAAAAATGAAATGTGAAGATTCGATGAAAACGGTAGACAAGGTATGTAGTGCGATGAAGGAAAGTGATAAGAAAATAAAGACGAGGAATACCTGGCATTCGCTTTTCCTTTTTATCTGGCTTTAGAAGTAAATAAGTGCACGAAAAGGCAAATCCAAGAACTCTTGAGCCAACATGAGCAAGTAAAAGAAAACCTCTAGCTATGTTGTTAGTGAAAAAGAGATATAGAAGAATATGAAATGAAAAACAAAGATACCTCACCAAAGGAAGGGGAGTCGCACCGGGTGCATCAGAATGTTTGAGAAGATTTCCGCGCTACCTGTTTTAGATTAGTGAAAAACCAATGAGAAATCAAGAAAATTCAAATTATGGGAGGGTTTGAGGAACCTCCTGATATAGATAGGATGATATAGTACCGACGCACAATGAAGGATCCTCCTTGCAGCGAGTCCTCAACTTGCAAAAAAATGGAGTGGACACGAAAGGGGATTAGTAAGAGATATGGTGGGTTGCCTGACAAAAGTCAGCCTCGAGATGCTCAATCTCCCTCAAGAGGATGTCAACCCAAGTAGTGATAACAAAGAGCGATAATATGGTAGCAAAAAGGAATGTTTATAACAAAAACCGAACAAGATAGCTGATGAGATAAGCTAACTGATACAATGATTAAGGATGAAAGTGATAGAAAACGAGAGCAAACCACAGAGGGTCGACAACGACCTAAGAGTAGAACAGAGAGTCAACTGCGACTTGAGAGCAGAATAGGTAGTTGACGGTGGCCCGAGCATAACTGTGTAAAGGGTATACAAAGTAACGACCAAAATGTGGAATGATAGGCTGTAATAGATAACTGGATGCAAGAAGGATGAACATGATGTCAAAGGGATGAACCGGATAAAAAATAAGTCAAAGGAGATTGTACGTTAAGTGGATAGGAGGGGTGTGGGATGAGATTTCAGAACATAGGCTATGGGTTGACGACGACCAGGTCTAATCGATGGTGACCAGACTAGAGATGGGGTGCTAACAAGGAAATGGGATAAACTAATGGATTTGGGGATGATTGAAGTTGATCAGAGGCTGAGGTAGAGATTGAAGAACACCTACAAAACAGAAAAAGCACATGCATGAACCAAAGCTCCAAAATAACCTTGAACTCCAAGCCCTTAATGCAAAAGGGGAGAAACTAACGATATCTCAACTGACCAGAATGGATTCCCAGATAACTCAGAAGGCACAACGTTCACAAAAGCACACAAAAGTCTCAAGATTTTCCAGCCCTTTGGAAAGGGGGGATAGGTGTTGTTAAATAGCTCAGTTCAGGGTTGATGGCAACCCAGGGTCAGTCGTCGACGACTGGGGTGAGTAGACAGCCGTTTGAACGTTAAAATGACAAATGAGGACGAGAATATATTTTCAAACGGTTGACAGGGTATTTTTAGGTTTGCGCGTGTGAGAGGGTTTAAATGGGTGTAAGGGAGTGGAAATAATCTTAGGAAGGGATAAGATTAGTGGGGGGGGAATCCTAGGGAGGAATAAATGAAGGGTAAGTAATGGAGAGGGGTGAGGAATCCCATGGGGGATGATTAAATGAGGGGCGGGCGGTTTCGGTAATTAAATGGTTGTGTATAGATTTAGGATAAATTAAATAGTTTAGGATTTTTTTTAGGATTTATTAAATAAGGGGGGATTAAAATAGGAATAATAATAAAAATGGCAAATATATAGGATAATGGTGAATAAAATGGGAATGTGATGATTAAAAGGGAAAGAAGATAATTTGAAAATAAGAGGGAAATGGGCATGTGCTAAGCGAGGGTGGAAAGCGAACGCAGGGTGAAGGCATGTGGAGGTGTCGAAAATAAGTGTCTACATACAAAACCTAAGTATTTCTGCATCGTTATCTAAATCGAACATTACTCCAAAATGACTCTTGGTCTATATGTTCAAATCCGTAAGAAAGAAAAAGAACGTAGGAGAGGCTTGCACCCTTCCAATTTCCCCACGATTAAACCACCTTTACAAAAACTGAGTCGTGTACATCCATTTCCAAGATTTCACACCTTCCCCGTGTGTGGCTCTCCGTCCTTTGCACCCATGGGATGTGGTTCCTAGTTAAGAAGATCCTTTTTAAGGAATAGAATCTATGCACAAATGAAAGAAGGAAAAGAAGCAAAGTAGTGAAACATTTTAATATACAAAGTAATCGTATTAAAAACGGGGCACGATAATGTTTTTTAATGTAAAGACGAAGACTCGATGCCACACGACGACGAAAAACGGGACCCACCTAATTTTATTGTCTAGGTTTTAAGAAGGTTCACGAATCCGATTATGTATGGGACGCATTTCCGTCCCGATTCAATGCATCTCTTTCCCTGTTTCAACCGCTTCTGCAAAATTTCAATCTTGTTTGCGCTTCCCAATCTAATTTGAGGATTGGTTTATTTGGGTGTAGATTTCAAGCAGGGCCTCCATTAGATCTCTTCAACTGCTTCACTCGATGTTTGCAAATCTCAAATAAAAATGGTGGCAACAAAGGAGGATTTTTGGTATTGTTAACAAGGTTCCAGTTGGCGACACCCCCTACGTCCGAGCTAAGCATGTTCAGGTACTTACCCAACTCAATCCAAAATAAAACATTACAGAGTGTAAGAAAATCAATCTGGTTTGTTGCAGTTGGTGGAGAAAGAGCCCGAAGCGGCAATAGCATTGTTTTGGGAAGCAATAAATGCAGGAGACCGCGTAGAGAGCGCATTGAAAGACATGGCGGTGGTGATGAAGCAGCTCGGAAGACCTCTGGAAGCCATCGAGGCCATCAAGTCCGTTCAGAAACCGCTGCTCGCTCCACGCTCAGGAATCCCTCGACAACATTCTGCTCGACCTCTACAAGGTACATTTTTTTATTAGATTTTGTTGGAACTTGCTGTAAGTTTGATTGTAACTCGCTGGCGCCGCACCAGAAATGCGGAAGGGGTCGACGACCAAATTGTGGTGCTGAAAGAGAAGCTGCGTCTCATTCAACACGGACACGCTTTCAACGGAAATCCCACCAAGACCGCGCGCTCGCACGGGAAGAAATTTCAGCTCTCTGTTACGCAGGAGACCAGTCGGATTCTGGTACGTACATAAACATTAACTACAATTGCAATTCCACTCTGTTTGTGTTTGATGTTATTCATGCGAGAAACAAGTGTATAGATTTTATTGGCAGAGCAATCTGGGTTGGGCGTATATGCAGCAACTTAATTATGCTGCCGCGGAGGTCGTTTACAGGTAAATTAGTTTTTTTTTTATGAGTAGTGTAATCATTTGGGCATTAGATTGTTCTTACTTTTGTTATATATTAAGGAGGAAATATATAGCGGATTTACAAGCGTCCAATTCTTTGACAGAAAAGCGCAGTTTTTTGATGCCGACGCGAACAAGGCGTGCAATCTGAGCATCTGCCTGATGAAAACAAGGCAACTCGGAGGAGGCTGTAGCAGTTTTAGAGGGCGTAAGTTGTCTGGATAAACAGGACGCGAGATCTTTGGACCGCGCTAAGCATTTATTGATGGAGATTCGAGGAGAGTGCAGGACATCCCCTTCCTGTAATCATATGAGAGTGGAGGGAGGATCTTCTTCTCCATCGCCATTAATGATTGATTATGATGGATTCTCGCCGTGGGAAAGTGAGGATGGATTGGGAACACCGGTTGAATGGGCCGCAGAAATAGACTGCAAGATAGCTCGTAAGAGACATCGACGGTTACCCGTATTCCAAGAAATATCTCCTGTCTGAATTTACTCCCAAAATTCTATCTAAACATCCATCTTGATGGTTGCGTTTTTTTTTATGTAACACTAAATGAATGGAAATAATATATCTTTTTTTTAATTGTAGACACACTTTTACTTTTATTTATTTTTGGTAATCATGGTGTATCAATTTTTACTTCTACTTTTTAAGTACTTAGATTATATCCGCCTAAGTCAAGTCACATGTGAATTACAGCTTGGGAGTTTGAATGTTTGAATTTTAGGTAGAGAGTTTGGAATACTTTTCTATCAAATCAGATATTAACTCACCTACACCTCTTTCACAAATTGTAATATCGTTGACTAAGCTTCATTCATGATAATAACCCTTTGATAACATTTTGCCTTCATTGTAATATTATTATAATTACCCATTTCATTAAATTTTTTTTGTAACATCTGTTAAAATTGTCAGTCATATATAAATGATTGATTTATAATTGCATATAGATGGTAAACCTCTAATTTATAATAAAACGAGTAGTTTTTAATTCCCCTAAACCAAAGTAGTTTCCATCCATTGTTTCACAAAAGGAGAGGTTTTCCACCTAGTACCACTAACTAGAATGATCTAAGAGGTACATATTGCCAAAAATTATCTCACACTTTATTTTTGGGGCAACTTGTTGCAAATCTCAAACTTGAAGGTTTCTGATCGAGAAGATTTTCCCATTTTGGGCACTTGTGCACATTCAAAGTTATCAAAATCACTTGCATTGATCAAATCAAAGCATTCACAATTCAAAACAATATTTTATTATTATCAAAATCTCATGTTTTTAGGGTGAAAATGGTGGTGACCATTCATTCCTATGTCTTCCCTTCACTATTTGGAACGTCAAATTGAATCGGGTTACTGTACGTTGGAAAAGTGACAGGCGAGCTTGAGAATCAACAAGTAACTCTTCTGCGTACCCCACCTCCCGAGGTCGTGCCGAGACAGCCGGTGTGGGTAGAATGTGTAGGCAAACTAGTTAGGCAGTCTAATGTCTTCGACACGCACTAATGGTATTTGCGAATCTAAGGCAAAGAAGGCCCTTCTAACTTGGACTGGTGTGATAGATCGATCAGCGAGGATGACTGCTCGAAGGCTTCAATCAATATCGAGCTCTGGCCGTGATTCGATCTATGGGTTGTGGGATGCTTGGATCACAACCATAGACTCTTGGTTGTTGCGGTCCCGTTAATGGTCATACGGGAGATCATTTTTCTGATCCGAGTATCCATATCGTAAGCTTTTCAAGCTTCTATGTTTAGAACCAACAGTTGGCACGATCTTCTCGGAATACCTTACAGGCGTTATCGCAACTTGGATTCTTAGAGCTGGTATCTATATCTACTAGGGTGTCTCCAGCGCTGGCTGGGGAACTAAAGGATCACCCCGATGTTTGTTCTCTTTCGAGCCCCTTCTACCTCCTGTGGGGTATTTTCTAGGTAATATCTGTAGTTTGGGCCCTGATTTGACCAAAACATATAATGGCTTGTTCGTCTTCGATGTGTAAGCCCTCTCACTATGTCCCTGAATCTGTTGGAAGTCTGTTGTTGTTGGAAGACTTGTATCCTAAGTTTTTTAGTCCAGTCAGTTATTTTACCACACGGTATTGGGCGTGCACAATTGGCTCGAAAAGTATTCCCTGGGCTCCCTAGGTCCCGTAATTGTCATGCAAAATCATAATGAACAAACTATTAATAAAGTAAAATCGAAAGTGGCAACTTCTAGCATATATAATTTCTTTTTTGTATTTTCGAAATTATAGGAAGCCGCTATTTCAAATATTTTAGAATCGACAACTCAACTAATAACGTAAAACAAACAAACAAAATAGCCGAGTGTAGCTATTTGTCTCTGTGCGATTTCGTATATCTATTCTAAACAACGAAATAACTAATCTATCTGCAAGATTCTCGATCCTACCTCAGAAGTGAGGAATGAATCATAGTTTCTCAGAAACTATCAATCCCCACAACCTCCCTGGCAATATCGAGAATAGAAATAACTGAAATAAAATGATTAACTACTTTATTTGATAAGTTCTAACTAAAACTTTGAAAGATGGAACCTGGATTTCGCAGAACAGTGGCGAATCCGACGGTGTGTGTGTTCTTGTCCCCTCAGTATGATCTCTTCGTTCTTTGTGCTCACGTGAATCCAGAAAAGCGTGGAATGCTTGCATCAACAGGAATAGATATTTGGATCAATGGACAGCCTTCAGAATGCAGACAGAATAGAATGCGGATAGGAGAGGGATAGCGCAAGAGTACAGAGCTTGGCCTATGCAATTCCTAGCGGGGTCTACTGCGAATCATGCAACAAAAGCGTCCAGAACCTGAAACTAGTCTGTATGAAGAGCAAAACCTGCAACTTTAATGGCTGCCTAGACTATTCTACTCCAAAACAATAATACTGTTTGCACAAGTTGGATCTGTGGCTTACCAACAGCAACACAAAGCTAAAACAAACCTGCAACAAACTATGCTACCAATCCTAAGCAAACTAAAGGGACACAGCACTGAAAACATGAAACTTGGAGTGAAAATGGTGGGCCAAATAATGTTTGCACTTGCACAAGTTGGATATGTGTGGCTTACCAGCTGCAATACAATACTAACCCAAGCACTCAATGAGAAAACTAAGAATCCTAAGCAAAGGAAAACTAAAACTGCTGTAACAAGAAATTCAAAAGCAAACTTTGGAGCAAAAAATTCAGGGGCCATTTGCATGTGCACAAACCATGCATTTATAGGAATCCAAAACACCAAAAATCAAAATCCAAACTGAACTCCTAACATTAAACAAAAGAAAAACACTATTCCAGGGGACCAAAAACATTAATGCATGCTCAAGTCGGCAAGAAAAGCTGGTGAGTCGTGATATTTCACGCGGGTCGCGTCAAAAGAGCGTTCTGGAAAACGCGCAAGGACGACCGCCGCCCTGCTCAGGGGCGGTTACAGGACCGCCGCCCTGTTCAGGGCGGCGGTCACGAGACCGCCGCCCTTAAGGGCGGCGGTTTCGTCACTGAAGACCAAAAAGCCAAGAAAAGAGGGAAAAATAGGGAAAAAACAAAGCACGCGGGGGCTAGCGGGGCATGCGGGATGTTAACGCATATCTGTAAAGCTTTTCTGGATCCCGAACACCTTGCGAAGAGACCTGTATCATCATTGGGGCACTTATTACATCGTTCCGCAGTACAGTACCTTACAATTTTGGGTACGTACATATTGCCCCCTCGGAGAAGCGTTTTAGCCATGAAGAGGCATAAAACGGTGGGTCCGAGTATGGCCGTCCCGAAATGGGAAGTTAGAAGTTATACCTTACACGTCCGTGTGTGTTGAAATGACGCCATCCAAAATTCCCGCCACCTGCAAAATGAAAAGAGAACTCAAGTGCAGATAGATACAATAATTTGGAAAATAAACGTTAAAATAATAGGGAAAGAGGACGTACCATTTGTGCGAGGATAGAAACTTACCTCCGTCGGTGCTCCGAACCTGTGAAAAAGATATTTTAAAACGAATCGGGGCGTTATATATATGAAAGTGGGCCCATTTTCCTATTCATTTGCGCGAGTCGATTTGGTTGATTTCGAGCTCTGGGACCCACGGTGACGGTTTCTCACGCGAGTAGAGTCAAAACGTCCGCAGTGAGATAGAGATCATGCCTCCACGTGCGGAACGCCACCCTGCGAGATCACAGGTTGGTTTTCTTCAATTTTGTGTTTTTCCCCCTTCTGATTTGAAATGTTAAATTCTTTGCAATGGGGGGGTTATTTTCGAAAATGTTTGGTTTAAAGGGTCCATCTAGGGGGGGGCGCCTACTGGGTAGGCCCCATTTTTTTAAAATAGTCATTTTTTTTTTTTGCAGTTTTTTTTTTTGGGCTTTTTTTAAGCCCAAAAAACCCGCGCGGGTTTTCGGACCGCGACCGCCGCCCTGGACAGGGCGGCGGTTACACGACCGCCGCCCTGTACAGGGCGGCGGTCACGAGACCGCCGCCTTTAAGGCGGCGGTTACAAAACCGCCCCCCTGCTCAGGGCGGCGGTTCTGAACAGAATGCAAAAGAACCTATTTTGAAAGCTTGTACTTGTATTTTTAGCATTTGTACGTGTTTTTATGCTTCTCTTGATATTGTTTAGATACTAACTTACTCTTCTTTGTGTGTTTTTGGGCGTATGCAGGCAAAAGAGGAGTACATTAGATGGAGCCGGGAGAGGAGAGAGTGTGCGACTGGCTGCCCGGGGTATTGGATGCCCTCTCAGCAGATGAGGAGGACACATTGCAGAGGGCCGGCATATTGCGTATATCGCGTGTGCCCCACGTTGCTCCATCCAGTCACATTCTTTGTGACCTATTTTCATATTGGGATGCAGATCGGAACACCTTCCGACTGCCAGGGGTCCGTGGTGAGTGGACCATCACTTTGGAGGATGTTTACCGCATCCTGGGGGTCCCGATCATTGGGAGGAGACTCAAACTGGAGACAGCTGGTTCCAGGGCACAGATAGCTCAGTGGGCTGTTATATGGGGATGCAGCCATTTCTACGGGGCCGAAGAAGGGAGTGCGAGTCAGATCCATTCCTTCTTTGCCCATCCCTATCTTTCGACAGGCTATTATGGGGATCCTTGCCTCGAGACTCATCGGGGACAAGGGAGGGGACACCTTATTATACTGTTGGGGCCCCATCATTGCACAGATAGAGGGACATGGCCGGAAATACGCCTGGGGGCGCGGACATTTTTGGGGACCACCTACCATGACTTATACAGGGTGGTCCGATTGCAGGGACAGTCCTTGAGCCACCCCACTCTAGTCATGAGTTGGGTGTATGAGCGCTTCATTCCGTATGGCAGAGGCGTGGAGGTGGCAGATCCCGGGGCGGTGAGGGCAGCCCGATGGTCAGATATGTCAGTGCTCAGAGCACCTCACCAGCCAGTAGCCACCCTTACCACGGCAGACATGGAGGCTACACCGTACCAGCTTATGGCCGGTATATGGGGAGAGGAGACCACGACATTGGTCTCCTGCTCCATCACAGGGCAGCTTATCGATCGTGTGGGACGGGTAGAGGTACATCCCTTCAGCAGGGTTCCTCAGCAGTTTTGGCCTCCCATACGCGGCTATGCTTCCTCCAGTAGCACCTGTTTATAGATCAGTCCGAGAGGCTAGAGGGGGGCCTAGAGGCCGTGGTTGGACAGTGGTTACCCCTGGCATTCCTATTACAGCCAGGGGGATAGTTCGGGCCAGAGGGAGAGCTGGTGCGCCTCAGGCACCATTACTTCAGATTGCTGCAGGTCCTGCTCATAGCAGTGACGACCCCATAGATATTGACTCCGATTCTGAGGAGCACACAGAGGGAGGGTCAGAGGAGCAGACGGACGAGAGCGATCCTGAGTGGCATGATACTCAGGACATTCTGCGGGCAGAGAGGGAGGAGGAGAGTGCAGAGAGAGAGACCGTGGCTTCTGAGGAGCCACTCTCCCGAGGCCATGGTGGAGATGATGAGTCCGTTGCGGGGCGTCATGTTGCCCCAACTACAGGAGCAGCTCCTCAGTCAGCAGCGGCATCAGCAGCAGGGCTGGCCCTGGCGACCCATCTTGGAGGCCTGGTGATCCGAGTAAGTTATCCTCTCCTCCTTTCAATGCTTGTTTGTTTTAGGATTTGTCTTTGAATGTTAACTCTCCTTATATTTGTATTGTGTACACTTTAACCTCTTGCCTAGTTCCTATCGTTTTTCTTTCTTTGCTTTGCAGAGACTGTTGATGAGTGGCGGGATCTAATCCGTAGGGTTTGCGTCGATTCTCTGATGATCCCTATGGATAAGACCCGTGCGGAGTTATCTGGATGCCGGAGAGCCCTCAGCAGCCGGCAGGCACACTGACGTCTTCGCTCCCGTTTGGCATGTGGCCAAGATGGTGTCAACTCTCCGTACAGAGTTGGCAGGCTATAGGACAGCCGAGCGTCTTATGAGGAGCCGCTCTCATGGCGAGACTACGACTGCCCCTAGGGACCCCGAGCCCTCCGTCCATTCAGAGCGCCAGCGTAGCCGGAGTCCTAGGCGAGGGCGCGCACCTTCAGCGGGATCGCGCAGGGGTTGAGAGGCCACTTGGCTTTCTGTATTTGTATTTAGATTCTTTTGTGTATTACGGGCTCTTTGAGCGTTTTGACCATGCCTAGTGCATGATGGCATTGTATATAAACTTTGATTATTTATATATATGCGTCGGTTTTGGATCAAAACTTGTCATTTGTATTCTACTTTCTTTATTTCCAACTGCTTCGTGTATATATGTATGTATGTATTATATGCTTTCTAGAATGTATGCAATGGAAAACAGATGATGCAAATGTTTGCTTTCTTTTTGTTTCATGATGCTGATACATGATTTTGTAGATATATTGTGATCTTAAATCTTAGTTTCTGTGAGCAATTTGGATACCTCATGATTTGTTTTGGCAAAGTGATGAAAATAATCAGTATGATGAATAGATTAACTTGCCCCACTCCTAACTCCACGCAACTAGTAAGATGCGAGGGCTCATCACCAAGAGCCAAGAAGGGCGCAAGTTATGGAATATGGTGAAGTGATAGTGATGAAAGACAGACGAAGCTTTGGTGGAACCAAATGAAAACTACAAGCTTATTCTACCTGAATGACTTCATAGTTTTGGATGCAACTTGCTTTGCGGTTTACAGACTTAGACCCGTAGATGGCCACATAGTAGACAAAATCTGGGTTTTTAGGATTTTTAACTCTCTTGGAATTTTTGAACATCTGATTCATTCGTTATTGACTCAAAGTTTGAATTGATTGTTTATGACCTTTTAACATTTACTTTGTTTAGAGGACCCCCTACACTTTGCCCCATGCTACCTGTAAGAAACATGGGTTTATCACCGTGGGCAAGGCATAGGCGAGTAAGGGCATTTCCATCCTTTCCCAACCCTACGTCACTAGTAAGAGACGCAAGCTCATCACCGAAGGTTGGTGGGGCAAGGAAATGTGTAAAAATAAAATTTTCTGTTTAATCACTTCTTGACTTGTCTATTTGAGTAAAATGTCAGTATATTCTTTTTTCCAAAGAGATGTGTATATGGGATAGATGTGACACCATGAAGCTTCTAGAACAGACCATAGGCAAGACACCTATCCTAAGAAGAAATCAAAGCAAAGAACGAACTTGCAGATCTTGGTATGGTTACCGTTAGGACTTCGTCATGTCTGATTTTTTGTTTGATAAAAGATTCTGAGTTGATTGATGATATCGAAGACGGAGAAGTATGATTAAATCTGATTCTAGAGTCATTCTAGGGTGGGACCATTTCGAGGACAGATAGCCCGATTTTGGCTGGATCAACTCGATCCCTCGTGACGATTGATGTCACCTAGGAGCTTTCCTTCCTCCCGTTACACGAAGACTACCGAAGACGCATTTCTCTGGGTTTAGGGTAACTCCCTATTCTATCAGGCGTGAAAGGATGAGCCGGAGGGGCGGAGTACTTTAGATGTCACAAACGCTTCTTGGCCTTAGCAACAGTCATCTACGGAGATTTCCCTATTTTATGGATTAAATCGTGAAATATGTAGGTCCATGGCCCCTGGTATGTAGCACCGCTTTCTTAATACCAAATGGCATAACAAGCGTACCAATATGTTTCCCAAGTATTTATGAACGTGGTTAGTTACTTGATCTTGCTTCGGATTTTGATTTTGATTGTATCCCCCGCGAATCCTCCATGAGAGACAAAGAAGTTCAAAACCTGTTGTTGCATCAACAATAACGTCTATGAAGTAAAGGGAAGTCGTCTTAGGGCAAGCTTTGGTGGATACTCCGAAAATCTATTCATATTCGTATCTTTCTCATTCTTCTTGAAACAGGAACGATGTTAGATACCCATGGGATAGTCAACTCTTATGAATCCGACTTTGGAGAGTTTTAATAAAATCACCTCCTCTTTTAACATGAGGGCTACTTTGGGCTTCATGGGGTCTTGATTTTTGTTTTAATGGGCTTTGCAATCTGATCTAGTGACGAGGTTGTGTACGCGCATGTGGGTTCGACTCCTGTCGATCTCTTTGTAATTAAATGCAAATGCCCTTTTTGGATGTTCTTTGAGACCTTAAGTAGTATTTCCACTTCCTCCTGGGTTACGAAGAACCTAACTTTAAAATTCCTTGGTTCATCTTCCTTGTCCCGATATTGACATCGATTGTTTCTCATTAAGAGGCTTACCCTCGTCGCACTCCAGTGGTGGCCGGAGTAGATCTATATCATCCCCTTTTTCCACCATGTATTATTAGGCTCTTTTTGTGAGGGAAGATTAAATTCCATTACATGATTTCTCCGAAGTAGGAGATGAAGGTGAGATCAGATATAAATGCTAGCGTGTGATTAGGAGAGATGTAGTGCTGTCAAAGGCATTTAAGTAATCCAAAGTACCGCATCATTTCCACATGTCTAGGACGGTAGATTACTTCCGTTTGAAAGAGGATCCATCATTGTTTTTTATTAATTTTCTTTGACGAATGGATACCGTGAAATGGTAATCTTCTAGGCTCATTGTTTGGAGTAAAACGTGATGCGAGGTTGCTATTGCAATCGCGAGAAGTTTTTTTCTCGCGGGATTGCTTCAATGGATATGAAGTTGAACGCCTTGCTTAAATCTAATACGCGTTCTTGAAGTTTGCAAGTGGTTCGGGTTTAGTTTTCATATACCCTCTTTAACTTGGTTTTGCCACTAACTGCGAGTCTCCTAAACTCTGATATTATCAATACCATTCTTTTTGGCTTAGGTGAGGCCAAGGAGGAGGCTTCGTATTCAGCGCTGTTGTTTGTGCATTCAAAGTTTAATTTAAAAGAGAATGGGAGGACCTTCTCTTCGGGCGAGGTAAGAATTAACCTGCCCCTGCTCCATAACGAATTTAGCTCCATCGAAATGAGAGTCCAATACTTGTCCGGGAGTATGGATGTAGGTGTATCAGCTATGTTGCACACTCTACTTCTACCATACAGAGATCTTCTGCTGGCAAGGAACAAAACCAAGGGAAATCCGAAACTACGGAATAGAATGTAAGAACATTGGGGAATCTTGTTCTATCAACTCAACGATCTTCGCCAGTAGTCCCTATGATACTATTTCTTTAGTTTTACCTTAGGGGTTGGGGAATTGTTTTGGCTATGTGGTAGTTTCAGATCCTAGTAGGTACCAACTTTCCCTGCTTTGGGTCAAAGGGTTTGTTAAGTGGTTTGTTGGAAGTTTGAATTCTGAGTGTATACCTGGTCTTTTCTTTACCATCAGCTAGGTGTACGTCAATGGCTTGGACACCTTTGGCTACAAATACCTTTCCCAGATGTAAGAACCTTACTTCTTGAAATAGCGTGGAGGGATTCCTTCTGTGATGTATCCACGGCCAGCGAGGAGTCATATTATAGTTGTTTCCCGATCTATAAATAAAACTCAGTCGGATGTTTTAGGTTACTAAGGTGCAACATCCTGGTAGTATTATAGTTCCTAATCGATGTGGCTTTAAGGCTATCATAGCCTCTTAGGTTTTCGTGTCGTTTAGACAGTTTTTTTTCCATATCCCCAATTTTTGGAGAAAAGAGAAAGGGGACTATGTTAACTGCAGCCCCGTCATAACCATGCTCGTTTACATAAGTTATTAAAACTTTTACTTGCAAGTGTAGGGCTGGATCACTCGGCATGCGATCTCAGCATCTGTAAGGCATTTGACTTATTCGAATATGAATTAACCATCCTATCCGCTGTCCGGGGATAAACATCGGCGGACGTTATATGATTTACTTGCGCTTCCGTGCGTGGAGGATACTACTAAAAATGACCCTAAACCTAACGCCTCTAAACGAGCTCACCCTGTGAGCAGGGGGAACTCTTTAGTAAACAAGGAATAAATAGTGCGAAGGTTTTTGTAGACTTTAATAGATCGTAAGCACCCATAGGTTTTGCTCGATTTGCTGGATGTTATCTGTTTCGGTAGGTGGCTTGGCCTTGTTGAAGAGAAATACTCTCGTGTTCTCATAATTGCTTCAACGGGTAATTTCGAGTCTAAACAACTCTACTATCCAACTACCTTAGTCCGTGGTTGACTTCCAGTTTGTGGCGCGACTACGGATTTAGCGAGGTTGAGGCCTCGGATCGGTTGTTTCTGTTATTGCACCTTGTTTGTTTCAGTTGGTTTCACCTTCGCTATCCTGATTTGGGAGTGGATCATTAAGCTCTTGAGAGGGCTTCTGAGGGTAAACTATGCCCCCTGTGAGGTACTTGCCGTTGGTGACGTGGATTCCTGCTAAGACCAAGCCAAAAAAACTGTTTTTTGTGCATTGGCAAGCGTTGCCATTAATTTGTTGTAATCACGACAACGTTCTATTCTAAGTGGTCATGACCCCCCGAATTTTATGGAAACCACGATAATGAAACAGAAATTTTTTTGGGGGGGTTTTGTAATTCCCGTTTGGGTTGGTTTGGGTGGGTTATTGGTGGGCCTAAAATGTCCCGATCAAATGTTGCCTATTAGGACTCAAAGTTTGGAATTGTGTTTCTGTTTTGACTTTGGTTTTGATAACCAAAGGCAGTTTTGGCTTGGTCCCTTTGATGGGATTTCGCCGTTGTTGTTGTTGTGGATGTATTTAAAATCCACCATATTGGATCGTCGGGTAAAATGGTGTGTTTCTTTGGTTGCTTGTTTTGTGACGGAGCATTACTACATTATACCAAACCCTCTTGGGCTGGTCAGTTTACCCCCCCATCTGTTGTTACCCCCCGATTTTTGTTAAGGATTTTGGGTCCTTGATTGACGCTTGTGGGGGTTGTAGTATTTTGAGTAGAGGTGATTAACTCCCCATTTGCTCCATACATCTACGGCCACTATCTATCACTGCCTGATCAATTCGCAGAGCGCTCTCAAGTACCTCGTCATAAGTTCCTTAGTGGGAACTTCTGGACTTTCTTCCTTCACTTCTCTGCTAAGAGAATGAAGGAATAAATCGCATAGCTCCATCTGATCCATGTTTGGAGCGCTTGCCGAGGAATAAAGGACTATGCGCCACCTTGGATGAAATGGGCGACAGACTCGTTATGTTCTTGCTTGATGTGCAAGAACTCCCTGATTCCTGTCCTTAGTAGTTTGTTCATGTCGAAGGCTTTGATGAACTCAGACACGAGTTGTTTGAATGAATGTATGGAAGCCTCGGGTATTCTGTAATACCAATCGAGGGCAATGCCTTCCAGTGTTTTGGGGAATATTTTAGCAATAACCCCATCCCATGGAAGTAATTCTCGAATGGCTATAGCGTAAGCTTTGATATGCGCATTCGGATCTCCTTCTCATTTGTATTTGGGCAAATCGGGAAGAGGCCTTGGAAGCATAACTCTTCGTATGGCGAAATCCAAGGGCTCCTTAAATATTCTGAATAAGTCCCTATTGCATACGTCTCAACCATTGATGGTGCCTGTTGAGGAGGTGGGTGGCGGAACGGTGTTGTTGATATGGCATAACATACGCGTTGGCAGGGGCATAAGGAGGTCCCTGCGTTGGAGCAAACATGCCGGGGGATGAGTACATATCTCCTTGTGGTGATTTGGAGTACATGTTTAAGTACGAAGGTGTACTATCCAGGAATGGATTGCTTTATACTGGACCAGGAGGAACAGTGCTAGCGATAGTGGGTCTAGTTGGCACTTGTTGCGAATATTGAGGAGTCATACCTAACGTGCCTACTCCTGTGAGGAGATCTACTTGGCTAGGATGGTGCGGAGGATTGGAACTCCCTGTTTGTATGATTCTCAAATTTTGACTTGCTTGGGCGAGTTCTAATCCTCTAACCTTTTCTATTAGAGTTGAAATGACTTCGTTCGGCGAAGCCACGATATTGTGCCTTGGTGGCGTTTGTTGTATATCCTGGTGTTGTATAGGCATGTGATAGCCTATCATGAACTGATTGCTATCTTGCCAAGTTTCTCTGAGAGTATTTTCCATACGTGATGGCATAGGGGAATATTCTTGAGGAGAGAACTCGGGCTGTATCTGCAAAGTTCCTATAGGTGGGTACATGCCTTGAGAGCGTTGTTCACTCCTAGGATAATGTATTGAGTACTCGTCATCTAGAACTGAGTATGGATCTGACTGTCTACTAATAGGTGGTCTGAGTAATACCTGAGGAGATGAAGCAGACTCTCCAGTTAATGTCATTTGTTCGAGCCTGAAGGTTCTGTTTGTGTTTGAGCAAGTTGCTCCAACCCCTCTGTTTGGAAGGATGAGTTATATCTAGTCCTTGGTGTTTGTGTTGACAACTGATTAGTTGAATAGTTGTCGCCCCACATTGAGAGTGAGGGTGATGACTGCCTATTCTGTTGGGCGTAGTATGCCTCAAGACCCAAGAGGGGTCTGCTGTATGCATCGAATCCCGACATATTCGGGGGGTATATGAATACCCGCATAATAATGGGAAGGAGCGAAGGTGATTTGGAGAAGATGAAACTTCTCAAAGAGAAGGTGAAAGAATTGTTTGTTTCACGTCGGGTTCACCAATTTTGTACGTTGGAAAAGTGACAGGCGAGCTTGAGAATCAACAAGTAACTCTTCTGCGTGCCCGACCTCCCGAGGTCGTGCCGAGACAGCCGGTGTGGGTAGAATGTGCAGGCAAACTAGTTAGGCAGTCTAATGTCTTCGACACGCACTAATGGTATTTGCGAATCTAAGGCAAAGAAGGCCCTTCTAACTTGGACTGGTGTGATAGATCGATCAGTGAGGATGACTGCTCGAAGGCTCCAATCAATATCGAGCTCTGGCGTGATTCGATCTATGGGTTGTGGGATGCGTGGATCACAACCATAGACTCTTGGTTGTTGCGGTCCCGTTATGGTCATACGGGAGATCAAGTTCTGATTCCTAGTATCCAGTAGTCGTAAGCTTTTTCAGCTTCTATGTTTAGAACCAACAGTTGCACGATCTTCTCAGAATACCTTACAGGTGTTATCGCAACTTGGATTCTTAAGCTGGTATCTATATCTACTAGGGTGTCTCCAGCGTCTGGCTATGGAACTAAAGGATCACACCCGAATGTTTGTTCTCTTTCGAGCCCTTCTACAGTCATGTGGGTATTTTCTAGGGTAATCTGTAGTTTGGCTGATTTGACCAAAATAGATATGCTTGGTCGTCTTCGATGTTTAACCCTCTCAACTGTGTCCTGATCTGTTGGAAGTCTGTTGTTGTTTGGAAGACTTGTATCCTAAGGTTTGGTCAATGTCAGTTATTTACCACTACGGTATTGGGCTGGGGCACAATTGGCTCGAAAATGTATTCCCTGGGCTCCCTAGGTCCCGTAATTGTCATGCAAAAGCAGTAATGAAACAAACTATAATAAAGTAAAATCTAAGTGCACTTCTAGCATATATAATTTCTTTTTTGTATTTTCTGGCAATTTATAGGAAAGCAGCTATTTTAAAATATTTAGAATCGACAACTAAACTAATAACGTAAAACAAACAAAATAGCCGATTGTAGCTATTGTCTGTGCAATTTTGTATATCTATTCTAAACAATGAAATAACTAATCTATCTGCAAGATTCTCGATCCTACCTCAGAAGTGAGGAATGAATCATAGTTTCTTAGAAACTATCAATCCCCACAACCTCCCTGGCAATATCGAGAATAGAATAACTGAAATAAAATGATTAACTACGTTATTTGATAAATTCTAACTAAAACTTTGAAAGATGGAACCTGGATTCGCAGAACAGTGGCGAATCTGACGGTGTGTGTGTTCTTGTCCCCTCAGTATGATCTCTTCGTTCTTTGTGCTCACGTGAATCCAGAAAAGCGTGGAATGCTTGCATCAACAGGAATAGATATTTGGATCAATGGACAGCCTTCAGAATGCAGACAGAATAGAATGCGGATAGGAGAGGGATAGCGCAAGAGTACAGAGCTTGGCCTATGCAATTCCTAGCGGGGTCTACTGCGAATCATGCAACAAAAAGTGTCCAGAACCTGAGACTAGTCTGTATGAAGAGCAAAACCTGCAACTTTAATGGCTGCCTAGACTATTTTACTCCAAAACAATAATACTGTTTGCACAAGTTGGATCTGTGGCTTACCAACAGCAACACAAAGCTAAAACAAACCTGCAACAAACTATACTACCAATCCTAAGCAAACTAAAGGGACATAGCACTGAAAACATGAAAGTTGGAGTGAAATGGTGGCCCAAATGATGTCTGCAGTTGCACAAGTTGGATATGTGGCTTACCAGCTGCAACACAATACTAATGAATATGAAATGAGCTATGCTATCAAACTTAAGCAAACTAGAAGACTGAACTACTGAAAGTGATGAGTTTCTAAACAAGAAAGAGGGGCCATTTGCATGTGCACAACCATGCATTTATAGGAATTCAAACACCCAAAGATCAAATCCAAACTGAACTCTTAAACATTAAACAAAAGAAAAACACTATTCCAGGGGACCAAAAACATTAATGCATGCTCAAGTCGGCAAGAAAAGCTGGTGAGTCGTGATATTTCACGCGGGTCGCGTCAAAAGAGCGTTCTGGAAAACGCGCACAGGATCGCCGCCCTGCTCAGGGCGGCGGTTACAGGACCGCCGCCCTGTTCAAGGCGGCGGTCACAAGACCGCCACCCTTAAGGGCGGCGGTTTCATCACTGAAGACCAAAAAGCCAAGAAAGAGGGAAAAATAGGGAAAACAAAGCACGCGGGGGCTAATCGGGGTATGCGGGATGTTAACGCATATCTGTAAAGATTTTCTGGATCCCGAACACCTTGCAAAGAGGCCTGTATCATCATTGGGGCACTTATTACATCGTTCCGCAGTACAGTACCTTACAATTTTGGGTACGTACAGTTACCGAGGGACACATGGTGGTCATTGTTCGCTTGGTCACTTAGGAGATTAGTTCCATATTCAACTTTCAAGAGGAGAAGGATCATGGCCGCATTTAATAAGCATGGTGGTCACCTTTGTTAAGTGGAGCAACAACTCCACTGTTCAACTCTTTTGTGCAAGTTGAGTTCAATAAGCGAGTGGAGAATCAATCAAAATTGACTGTCTTGGGAGGGGACAAACAAATGTGAACACAGTGGTCCGTAATTGGTCCACGTGGACCGATGACGGCCCACCTAGAGCTCAAACTCCCATGAAGATAAAATGGATAAGTGATCTCAATCCTCAGATTTCCAGAGAACTCGAGAATCTAAACAAGATCAAGTGGCTAAGGCATTGAGAGGATGGATCAATGGGTGAGGTTGACACGTGACAGTCGTGGAAGATCTTTAATCCCAAGAATTTCGAATGGGTGATAGTGACTAGGATACATAAGTCTTAGGATCTCAAGATCCCGAGAAGATCATAAACAAGCCCAAGTGACCCAAAGGAGCCCGATAATAGAGAAGGGATGTGATTGGTCCACATGGACCAATCATATGGTTCACCATGGATCCATAGCAAATAAAAAGGCTCGAGTAGATGAAGGAAGCCTTGAGAGGGATAAGAGAGCCCGAAAATCATTGATTGGTCCACGTGGACCAATCACGAACCATTATAGTATCAAGAAACCGATATATAGGCGAAGGGGACTTGGAGCAATGAATAGTGATCCCATGACCCCTTAAACCCCAAGACCAATTAGATAGTGACACATGGCATCAAAACTTGGGTGTAAAGAAGAGATCAGTGTTGGAAACACAATGATTGAGAGGGGGGATGAATCAGTCTTTTACAAATTTTACATCAGTTATCTTAACTTGCATACATCATTCAAAGTATCCATTCAACATTCATTAATCGATGTGAGCTTATTAATCATGAAAAAACCATCCACAAGAACATGAAGCATGATAGAACACATGAACACAAGATATAAAGTGGGAAACCCTCAAGGGTAAGAAAACCCACTGAACCTTTACATATATTACTCAACACAAAGGAATTTGTTTAGTGAAGCACCCACTTCACAAGGAGCACCAACCCCTATAACTTTAGTGACGCACCAACCCCACAAGGAGCACCAACCCCTTTTTAGTAGAGCACCCACTCTACAAGGAGGCTACAACCCCCCAAGATGATCAAGCACCAACTCAACCACATGAATATGAAGATCACTTGATATTTTTGTTACTTAACCAACTAATTGTGATCACTATTTCAACTCTCTTCACTCAAATCTCTCTCAAATTGCCCTCTTTTCTTCTTCGCTCATACATGCACCATATTGGAGAAGCACCATGAATATGCTAGTTCAAAGAATGCACATGTGAATTATGCGAGAAGTGAATTGTTCCAAGAAAAAAACAAAGTAAGCATACAAGACTGCAAATTATGAAATATAAGAGATAATTGCAATAACACATAAATAGCTCCAACTAAATACGATCGAATAGAATAATGCAAGATATGTACATATAGGAGGTGAACGTGTAAACCCCTTCTAGAATCATGACAATCTCCACCTAGAATAGTGGTAACCAACACCTAGAATAGTGTAGTCAAGTGGTAACCAACACCTAGAATAGTGTAGTCAAGTGTACACCAAAGCATGTATATCCCATAAGTGTAGGGAAACTCCAAGTGAGGTGGAATATCCCGAGTAGGATAATACAAATAAAGAGAGGAAAATAAATTGTACACTAACACCCCCTATAAGCATAACTTAGGTGGGCAGTAAAAAAGGAAGGTGGGTCCTGACAACAAGGCTTGATGAGGTACCCATGTACAATGAAATCTCTCACAAGATAAAGTAAAAGGAGAAAACCCAAAGGGAAAAACTCTCCCCAAAAGAGAGATATGAAGAAGTGAAGAGGCTGGAAATCCCCCCTGGAGATGATGGAGTTGCTTGTGAACATGTGTAAATTAGAAAAACTATAGAAATGAGGCTAGAACACTAAAGATACCCCAAAGCTTTATCAACTCAACTATGGACCATCAAGATAAGAGATAAACAAGAGATACGCCTATGCATGCATTATAAATTTGACACAACATCAAACTAAACATGTATATACTACTCTCTACTATTTGAATGCTACAAAAACATGAACCTATGAAGATCCTAGCAATCAAATTTGATTGTTTGATGCTCAACAATTTGAGAGTGAACACTTATCTAATGGCTACAAGGCCATATGGTTCCCCTCATTTACTCAAGCTTGAGTTTGAATAATGCAATGGAAGATAATAGCTCAATAGAAATGGAAGAAATACTCAAATCCTATTTGCCTAGAGTTTATGTTAAAGGAGGAGAAGTGTTCTTAGAAAAGTGAGGGGGGTAGAGGTCTATTTATAGCTTTCTGATTTCAAGAAAGGGATGTTTTTGGTGCATGTGGGACAAAAGGTAAGTCCAAAAAGCACTTTTAGCAAGTTAAAGAAAGATTTGACTAGGATTAGGGGCTAATTAATCTTTTAGGATTAATTAGGGGTCCCAAATAGGCTTAAGAAGCTTTCTGGGAACATTTGGAGGATGTTTTGATAGATTTTAGAAGCGTTGGAAGTCGGACTTAGCTAATAGGAAGATTTATTAGTCAACTACAAGAAAATAGGATTTATCAACGTATAATGGTCAATTAAGAGGAATTGAAGGGAAAATGACCCTAATTGACGAAGTGTCATCAATTTTCCGAGAGTAAAATAGTTAGTGCAATGTTAGGAATAATATTTCTTTGATCAAACTATAGGTATCTACATTTTCCCCTTTTTGGGGTGGTGTAAGCTACACCACTTCAAATAAAGTAGACAAGCACAAACAATTACAATTTTTGAAGGAGTGGAAGAAAAATTAGTAGAGTGAAAGATGCCCCCTCGAGTGTCGATGGATTGAGTGATGGAAAAGGTCGATTGACGATCGAAAAGAAGAAGGAAATAAATAGAAGAATGGGGAGGGACATGACACCCTAAGTGAAATAGTAGAATAGGGAAGAAAAGAGAAAAGGGATATAGAAGAAAAATAACGAGGAATGGATATTGAGCTATCAACAATCCAGAATCGTGCAAAACAATATTTATTTCATCACATTGCTAGAAATCTTCATCATCGGTCCTTATTAAAATATAATCATATGATAAAAGTGTAAAATGACATGACAATCCATAATACAAACAATAATCCATTGCTAAAATGCCAATTCCATGCAAGATACAAAATGCAATGTAATAGGAGAAGTAAACAAGCTTATCTAAAAGGGAAACAAGTACAAACACACATACTCAAACCAACAACATTCAAGATAGTTTCACAAATGTTTTGTTATCGATCTTTAGTTCCCAGATGTTTGTGATAA
This sequence comes from Taxus chinensis, assembly GCA_019776745.2. NCBI lineage: Eukaryota > Viridiplantae > Streptophyta > Pinopsida > Cupressales > Taxaceae > Taxus > Taxus chinensis. Next base: position 554,304,061 of record CM034152.1, read on the forward strand.
AAAAAAAGGGTTAAAAGTGGTGCCCTAAGCAAGGATACATGTGAGGTGTATTGATGAAGGACATAGGGTCTGATGAGAAAGCATTGTGTTCTATGAAACAATACTAGGTAATTCATTGTGCCCCAGAGTACAGACGAAGCAAGAAATGTAGCTTTGTAAATGGTTGTAGATACAGATGATGGACAAGTCATTTGTTTCAAAAACATGTGAAAATGAAAGCAAGCTATGAGATGAATACCATGTATGTGACACAAATTTCAGCTGTGTATGATATTTTAAACAATTTTTGCAATTTTTCGAATTTTTAAGATTTTCAATAATTTTATAATTTTTTTTTGGAAAATGATGATATTTTCCATTTTGAGATTTTTTGATCAATCAGAAGAATTAATTGATTGGAAGATCACCTAAAATCATGAGGAATGCCCAAGGGAGAAGAAATGGCTGCCATGTAGCAAAAATATGCCCCGACGGGAAGAAAACGTGTCAAAAATAATTATCACAATGGGTAATATAAGAAGCCAGAGTGATCACGACAGTCAAATTACACATTTCAGCCATCAAGGTGAGTGATAATGCATCATGGCGGGTCAAAATGACCATATATACCCTCCCAGGGGGTAAAATCATCGCGAGTAATTCATTTGTTACGAAGCTCTTATTGTTTTACTATTCACTTTTTCTCTAACCCTAAGGAGAGATGGCACGACTTCAAAGGTGTAGGAGGTAGACATACGTATTCCATGAGTATGTGTGGATTTAGGGAGATGGACCCTATGTGAGTACCCTATCCATCTTGTAATTGTATTGCATTTAAGTACATTTATTAGGGTTTCTAAGGGAGTCGCAAACACATGCGTGTGCCTTAGGGGTGTGCAAGTGTGGTCAGGTGCATGTAAGCACTTGGGAGACATGTGCGCGTATGTGCATATGTCAAAATGGTGGGTGGGCATAAGCATACATGTCAAAATGGATGCACAAGCATCTGGGGAGGGTAGGACAAATGCGCGTAGCCGCATGTGCAAGAAAGGGCATGCATGCATCATTAGGGATGTGTATGCGTCGGGAAGAGGGGGTTTTGACTGTTTGTACACACACATGTCAGGATGTAGGTGCAAGTGTCAAAAGGTGGGTCCATGCATTATTGTGTGTGTACATGCAACCAAGGGCGTGCATGTGTTGTCAGGGGTGCACATGCGCCAAAAACATGTTTTTGATCACTTTAGAAGAAAAATAGGAAGTGTTTCGGAGGAATCTAGAAGAATGAAGGAAATGTTAGAAGAACATAGTGATGAATAGGCTAAGTGTTAGATGATGTTAGATAGAAGAAAGCTTAATAAGTGCAATGTTTGATTTTGTAGAGGAAGCTACCTATGTTGCAGGTGCAGGAGTGACATGGCCGTTTGGCCAACTTAGATACTACCCTCTCGCGACGTGAGAGGAAGTACTTGGAAATAAAATTTTATGTCATATTGCTTACCTATGTGGAATAGATGCCACACATCACCGTAGATCACAACCTTATTACAGATTTAGCTGAGCGGTTACACAATGAGAGTTAGTGCCTCAGGCTTCCTATAGGTGAGATGACTATTATATTGGAGGATGTTTGTAGGATCTTACGAGTCCCAATCGTGGGGAGCTTGATTGAGTATGATATTGATGCTACACAACTTACTGATATCTTGATAGAGCTCTTTGGCTTGGATGAGATACCTCGATGAGGTATGAAAGTACACATACATCTGTGTATCACGGATACGAGATTACATCGTGTGCCAATTTATCTCATGGCTTTTGTAAGTGTTATTCTTCTTGCTAACAAGACAAACACATCATTTCCTTTGGGTTTGATTAATGTGATATGAGGCTTGCTCAGAGGAGAGCAATATTATTGGGGATAATGTATACTTGCGCATCTATACTGGGATCTTCATTTGATTACCTACTACTGTCAGAAGACGGTAGGTCTAGTGACACTTCTTCAAATATGAGCCTAGGACCATATAGCTATTGGTCGCCCTACATGATCGTTACGATCTTGGGCCATGGATGAGCCTTTAGGTTTTGGTTGGGCTCCCGTGGGTGATGAAGTATGCAGTCATATGGGAGATACATATGTAGATCAAGAATTTCCGCGCTTGTTACCTGTCCAAGTTAATGCACCAAACTAAACACAAAAAACCTAAAAAACTCAAATGAAATTGATACCTGATAGATTGGACAAGATTCGAAGATGTGGATGGAAAGAATGCCAATGGAGACAAGATGGGCGCACAGGAGCAATCTCACAAAGTAGATCCAAGAAGCCTGTGATGCACAAATCATTGGCAGAAAAAGATAACGTTAGACGATATAAGGGTGAACTTCCTGGAAAGTGGGTTCGGGAAGAAATGAGCTTCCTCAGCGGATGTCAGTTCACATTTTTAATCAAGAGTAAAGACATACATGATGAAATATGTAAATAAATATTTAGATTTTCTGATTAAAAATAGCAGACAAAGTGTAAAAAACCATAGCAGAAACTGAAAGAAAGCAGGAAAATGTAAAAAAAAGCTAAATTTGTGTTACTTGAGTTCTATACCTGTCTATAGACTGGTCGGCGTCGATCAGATGGTGATCGGCGTCGATTGATGATAATCAACATCGACTGGACTAGGTCGGCATCGATCAAGGGAAAATTATGAGAAGCTCTATTGTTGCTTGATGTAGACCGGATCGTGGAAACCTGCAGGAGCTGCAGAGATGTGGAAAAAGTTTCACCTTGGCTGAACGGAGAAATGGAATCTCTAAGAGGCCGAAGAACCTTCACGATATTAACCCTGTGAGGGTAGAGTGATAGTGCACCTCTCAGGGATTAATCTGGACAAAATTCTCTTTCTCTCGATTGACAATTCAAAGGCTATATGCTCAAGCTTTTCACTGTTTCTTCTATCTCTCTATCTCTACCGTCTAACCAGAATTGAGTTCAGGTTGTGTATTTATAGTCGGTGCCGACTGAGGTAAAATCGGTGCCGTTCCAAAAAATTGGCGCCGATTGAGAAACGGTCGGCGCCGATCAGGGAACAGACTCCCAAAGTGGTGAAAAAGGACAAGTTGTGAGGATCAGAATATTATCTCTCTGACTCAAATATGGGAAGAATCCCGCTGCAACGGTTCCAGGAGAGGAGAAATAGGTGGGATAGATGGATAATAATAGCACGGGAGGTTGGGAAATGATATGGGATGAATAAATAGAAGTGGAATATGTAAAAGATAGGATTACATGGTTAATATTTTAACTACCCATGGGTAAAATATAATGGGGTGGAAAAAACTTAGGATAGGCATTTAAATTAGATATTTAATTAATACCCTAAGAAAATTAGTGATACAAAAGTGCACCGGGTTACTCGAGAATAGAATAGGTAAGCGAACACGAGGGACATTAAATTGAGTAACCAATTTTATGTGTCTACATTTGCCCCTTTTTTTCAAGTAACTTGCGATAAAAAATGCTATGAGACAAAAACAAGGAGTTGAAAGAAAAGGAAGAATATTGATGATGTGCTCCCCCTCAAACTAGGGATGGGGTGGCTTAAAGAAATCCAACTGATCTTGAGTTTGAAAAGGGTGGATAAAACAAAATAGAAGAGAGGATGCCCCAACTAGATGTCTGGAGTAGATTTGATCATTGATGACGCACGTAAAAAACAAAAAAGGCAGCGACCTAAGGAACTCACATTGGTAGGGCAAACTAGACAGTCTTCGTATGAGATGACGTTAGTGGCTACAGACTTGTGAGTTAAAGGTGATTGCAAGATTGTAAGAACCAAAGAGTGACACATTGGTATGGAAAACTAGACGGCCTTTGAACGAGACAATGTTAGTGCCTACAGACCCGCTATCTCTAGGTTGCAAAAAACGTGAGTTACCCATGTATAGGGAAAACTTGGAATGGGTGATAACACCGAAGATATGTGCCAAAAGGCAGAAATAAGGTCATAACAATGATCAGATAAACAAGCCAAGCATCAATGCTTAGACAAGAAAGATGAGGAGATGGCCTCGAGAGAAGAGCCACTGTGAAAATCGACATATGGCCACTATAGTGGACTTTGTAATAGAAATGCTGCTAGAATAGGTAGAACAAGTGTGCTATGGGTGGAACATGCAAAAGATATAATGATGAGATGCCCTAAGCGGGGAACGACAAGCAAAGCCATGCTACGAGTGACACACATGTGGGGCAATGTAAGGCGACAAGGTACAAGTACCCAAAATAAAGGCTCAATGATGGTGACAATGTGTTACGGGTGACACACATGCGTAAGATAGGATAAGCAGACGAGAACTAAGCATGTCCTGGTATGATGAGATGAGAAAATATGTCAAAATTGACTCGATCGGCCCCGATAGGCTCCAATCGGTGTCGACTCAATGAATCGACATCGACCCAAAGAATTGACGCTGACTAAAATAATCGGCAATGACCGAGGTAAAAACCTATAAATATAGAAAAGGTGAATGGTAACAATTCATTTGCATTGTGATGATTGATTTAGAAAATTTAAAAATTGAATTTGAGCAACATGGAAGCTTCCGGGAGAAGTTAGCAACGGAAGAGGACGCATCTAGGGGTAAGTGGTCTTCCCCTAACTTTGTACATTTGTGTAATTTCATGTTTTTGTGTAGTAGGAGGCAAGGGGGGTTTTTTAGCACTTTGCTTTGCAGTTGGTGTCGATTGAAAAAATCAGCGCCGACAGGAAAGATGAGACATTTGGAATCTTGTGAGAAAGATTTTGATGGAATTTTTAATGATGTTGATTTTGATAAATTCGAAACTAATGATGATGTTTGATGTGATGTAGGCACGAGAGGTCCTACACATGCAGGATGCTATTCCCGAGCTACTGGAGACTATACTGCCAGATGTGACGGATGCCAATTGGTGCCATCTAGAGTTAGCCGGACTAGGGGGTTTCCATTATTATCGGCGGGTGCCCCAAGACTTTGAGCTCATGCGAGCATTGGTGCAGCAGTGGGATAGCCAGACTTGCACATTTTGGTTTCAAACGGGTGATATGACCATCACCCATGAGGACATCTATAGGATCCTAACGTTGCTGATTACAAGGGACCTAATAGAGATTACTCCCCGAGAGCAGCAGAGGAGGGCCTTGGTGTGGTTATACGGGGACAGGACAGATGATGCAAAGATAGTGTCCAGGGCTATGAGGATAGCCTCACAGTACCGACAGGATGACCCCAAGAGCAGATTGATAGCCTTGATCCAGATGGATATCTCATATTATGCACAACTAGATTCCATAGGTGGACGGTTCCCACTACTCCTACTTGATTGTGTTTGCGATATCTTAGAGTTCATGCAGGTGCTTGCATTTGCTGATGCATTACTGGCACAAATATATCATGAGCTGTGGATGTATACCATAGGAAGACGGACTGGGATAGATGTCAGTTTTGTACTCCATTGTTGGGCTTACTAGCATATATTAGTGATTAGACCATCCAGACTTCCATGGATGCCAGGAGAAAAGGGATCCCTTGATTATGGATTTCGACGATGGTGGGTAGACATGGCCCCTAGAGATATGAGGAGATCATCAGAGTGGTATGCCTAGAGATTCAGGACTCTGACGCCAGCACAGGTTATATGGAGGCCATATAGGGTCTATCCTACATGGGCTGGACAGGACACCCACCTAGTGGAGCTGAGACGCAACAGAGTAGTCAAGGGCCGCAGGCCATAGATTTTAGAGTGGGTCTCATTTTTACAGGTGATGAGACAGTTTGGATTGATACAGATCATTCCGACTGTATAGATGCCATAGAGATAGGATAACAAGGAGACAGACCTGCCGACACTGGTCCTAACAGATCCACTCAGGGAGGCCCTACCTCCCACAGATGATGATGATGATGATGTAGGAGTAGATGAGGGCTATGAGGCATGGTATCATGAGGAGCTACCATGACATCTCATAGCGTCTGCACAGTTAGGTGAGGAGGATATAGCGGCGGAGCTAGAGAGATTGTAGGGAGAGCATGCTGCCCTGGTACAAACACACCAAACTCCTCTCAAGGAGATTAGGACTTTGAGAGAGGAGAGGGGCACTGTGTTATAGGAGAGGGATACTACTCGCCAGGAGTGGGACACAATGATCCAACAGAGGGATCGATACCATAGACATAGAGAGGCCCTCAGAGCCGAATATGGTGATACATGCACCTCATCATAGTCAAGGGCATAGGGTGCCGTAGTAGGAGGACCACCACCAGCCGCGGCGCCATTGAGAGCACCCGACATGGTGAATCTGAGTACCTATCAGGCTCTCCTTGCCGAGGTGAGATATTACGAGGATTCTTTGACACAACATGCCCCAGATGTGCCTCGTTATGGAGCGAGGAGGAGGATAACCACTGCCAGTGGTGCATCGGAGGGTGCGAGTATCGGGGGAGACTGAGGAGGTCCTAGGGTCACAACTGCGGGCACCTCCAGTTCTGTAGGTGCTGGTCAGGAGAGAGTGCCTGTGCTCGAGGAGGGTGAAGGAGATAGCGTGTTCCACCTATATGATTTTACCATATAGAGATATGATTTGTAGAGAGATACTGATGTAGGCTCGATTTGAAGGCATTTTTGTACACTTGATTTGAAGCCACTCATATATATATATATATATATATATGTAACATCCTCATTTTAGACGATAGAACAAGTCAATTTTTTTTTAAAAAATGCTTCCTGGTTCTAAATACATAATTTAGAACTCACAAATCGAATAACCATTCATATAACAGATAACCATATGCAGCTGTAATGACTCGGAGTACCTCCGATCTATTCATTCCATGACTCGGTAATCTACCGATCTATTCATGAGTAATAAGAGTTGGCGTTATTATTTAACACATCACTCTTGCGGTTCTCTTCCCTATTCTGGGATTCAGAATGCTCTGTCCAAGGAACCTAACTGAATAACTATTACCATTATTCATCGGCATCTCATCCCTTAGACCAGGTGACTCAGGAAAATGCAATCAGCAGCTTGCGATACTTTGGCCAAAGATTTGAAACATACTACTTATGTCTCGTATTCCTTAACGGCATACTCGTCAATCTGGAATACGTCCTTCACCCCATTCCTATGTTATGTAGAATGTCTTATACCAACTTCTGTCCGTCCCTATTATCCCAAGTTAATCACTCGAGAACGGATTAGTAAGGTGACCACGTTATATGGATGCTCCCGAGGACTAGGGATAAGATGACATACTAGGTCAATCCTAATTAAACCAGTGTGTCAAGATACCCCGAGTCTCCTAGGCAGCCATATAATGCGACCACATACCTAATCAATCCCAAAGTAACTTGTACGAGTTAAAGTGTAAATCTTAACGATCAATGCAAAGGATGTCGTCATAAGTCACCTGCATTGTGGTATCTTCGAGAAGATCCTAATCTTCTTGAAGGTACAACCCTGCAGTTGTCTTATGCCGTCAACCTTTAAATCTACCTCGAAAAGATCTACTTATTAATAAGCGTTACTCACATAGAGTTAAATTAAATTAAAAGATGTTCCCCAAAGGTTAGCCTTTCCCGATCCTTGGATTCTTCTTCATAGAATGACCTTTCGCAATAAAACCCATTACACAGAGGAGTTATTAAGACCAAGGTCTCATCACGGAGTTCATAGAATATACATAATTCTAAAACAACGGAATTGGACAATATCTCATAAACTTCACTTGAGATTGCCATCTGAACCCCATTAGGTTTATATCAGTTCTCATAACTGAATTTATTTCATACTTATAAGTATCAAATATAAATGATTCAGAATCCAATTAAATGTTGTCCTATCATAATCAGGACTAGGGATTAATAGTTTAATTCAGTTTGTTTAGCGTTCTGCTTAGGTATATTTTAACCCTATCTTCCAAAAAGATAGTTACCTAAATTTCAATTTAGCTTCTAATAGAACATACCGGAACTGCTAAACAATCATAAGAATTCAGTCTTATATTCTTGCAAAGCTTACATTGATAATCACAAAAGTCTCCAAATTATATAATAATAACAATGCTTTATAGATCATTTGAACTGAAGAAGGTCAAACTATCAAGATAAGAATATAGAAACATAAGTAACAATATCAATTTCCATTCCTTTTAGAACTAATCAAATACATTTTATGCATTCAGCATACTTGATACAATACTCAATGGAAGAAGACCATCTTTCCTCTTATAGTACATTTAAAGAAATTCAAACTGAAATTCTACTTAAAATCAAATCTAAACAATCTGATCATCCTATCAGATCTGCATGCTTTTACCACTCACAGCAACCATCTGCAAAAATAGTCAACATGGGCCAGTTCGATGAACTAAGCATGATAAGCACTAACTCTTAAAACTATTGCAATCCACCAACTGTTTTCATTAAACAACCTGTTTAAATGAGATCAATTCACCAAACAAGTATACATATTTCAGACTATGCTGATGTAATACAAAAATGACTACAAACATGTAACTCTATTATCATTACAGAATAGTCCTAAATACTTCCCAAATATTTCATCACAATATTAGAAATCAAGAAGAACGAAAGTATCCAAATCATTTATCCATCTGAATTCCAAAAACAACAAACTTCAGACAGATCATTTCCTTCAACAGTAAAAGGAATATCATTACAAATCATGATTCCATAAATAGGATCAAAACAGTTCCAATGGTTAGATAAAAATATCAACATATATTTTCATAACAGAAGAGAAAGAAAACAAGTCATACAAATTTCCCTTCAACAAGTTCATGACTGTACCATTTCCATAATGGAAAACATACACCTTACATGCATACGAAAGAGTCAGACGAGTCACAAGAAGAATCACTGTTTTGTTAACATCAAATATAACAAAACTTCTGTACAGTAGCTATCACGCCAACAGTGATGACTATCAACCAAACAGACTCCACATGACCTACCACATGAAACAACCAACAAGAAGATATTCCCCACATCACCCGTCGAGGTGCAGTCGACGGCTCATAGTTCAGTCAAGCTCAAGGCAGGATAGTCATGCAACAGAATACGTAAACATGACTACAATCCCATACATTAACCTACAGTCCCCTTCTAGTTCATAATAAACACTACAAGGCTTTCGGACCCCAGGTCAAAATCAAAGAGCTTCAATTATTCGCAGTCAAAAATAGACTCCCTAGCATTGAGCAATAGATGTTTCCCTAAGACAATGCTGAGGTAATCACACATAATTCCCGCAACAAGCACAGCCCTCAAACTGATTGGAATATATAGAAAGTAAACATAACATGTCTATTCTCATCTGGACGCATTCAGAGTTTAAAGTATGATATTCACGTCTCACTTCAACAGAGCCAGAACACATGATAACTATCCATACTCACGGAACTTCCACAGTGACAAAAACAACAGTGTACCAAATCAGGTTTACTTTGAGGCAAAAATACAGGTTACCCTCCAAGATTCAACTGAATCCGAACAAAAGTAACAAGATAAATAAATTAAATGATTCCATCTGTGTCAATCAATGGTACACATTTAAAAATCAGGCGAAAGTAAATCTAAATACAGATTTCAAAACAAGGAATCCGACTGAACCCTTATCAAATTTTCGCACAAGTTTGCACAGAATGAAAACGTAAAAATACACCCAAAGAGTCTGTACCACAAAATCCTTGCAACACGAAGGTATTCTTACAAAATAACAGAGGTCATAATACATGTTATTCCTTTAAGTCTCTGGCACATCAATTACCAATATTCAATTATATTTAGCTTCAATAGTGGTCCAAATATATGAATCATTCAATCGACTTCACAGAGTCGTTTCGATTAAAACAAACATAAATATATACATACTGCATACTGTCAACGGGTTGAAACCCATCCCCACAACGCAAGGAAAAACAACCTCAACAGGGTCGCGATGAGATACAGTAACACAACAAGTTATTTATTAACAAATAACTTTAAATTTCAAACGAAACCTAACAAGAATCTATAACCACAACCAACATTTATCACGACAGAACTTACAAATAGTTCAATAAACTGAGCAATCAAACAAAAGTCCATCAGTATTCCTTTCTACGAGTAACCACAACCAGCATTGATGGCAAGTATCAACAACAAGCATCAACTACGAAAATCAATCAACAAGCATCACAGTAGCCTGAACCCAGCAAGGGAATCATGCACGGGTTCTCACAGAGCAGGATAAGTACCCTTCAAGCATACGTTTCACAGGCTTACGCCGGAGTGTAAAATGCAATAAAACAGAATAACAGTTCAAAATACAACACACACCCTTCAAGGGTTAAATTTGAAAATCGAACAGCAAGAAGATACAGTAACAAAATCACCCGTAACTGCCATAAAATCATCTAAACCCATAAATCATTTGAACAGAGTTGTTCTAATGAAATCACTTGAAAGACAACAAGATTTTTAAAGGTTAGGGCCTAACATGCCTGGATATTTGCTTAAAATTTTGAAGCAGACCATTTGAAAGAGCTCAAACCTTCTCCTTCTTTTCCAAGTTAGATCCACCAACAGAAATTTACTATTTCCATGACTTATATATTTTCCTTGCCAGAGGAAAGAGCTAGTTACGTTCATAATTTCCATGCAACACCAAGAAGACTGGTGCGAAGAACCAGTGAACAGACAGAAGGAAAACTGGAGCGCATGCAAAACCAAACAAACAATCAACTTTCCATTTTGCATGCTTCCCAAGAAATCCGAGCTCGAAGCCCGAGTGCATTGATTGCATTAATTCCCAGTTTCCCGCTCAAACTCCACATACCACCGACCGCCATAGTTGGCGATAGAAAAATGAAATTCCAAGACCATTTCCAATTTTGGCGACCTGCCACGTCGGCTCAAGATAGCCGTTATAAAACCTCCACCATATTACCTATCTTTCCTACTTATCCATGCATTTATATAACATAGAAAATGCCACCCATGGTTCGCACCCCTTCCATAGGTCCCCTTATTCTTTGCTCAATAGAGAGGTTAGTAACTTAGGTTAGGATTTAGGATAACACCTAGTCTAACCACTTAGCACCAAGATACTAACTTAGAACATTAGCTCATAGCCTAGGTCTAGGTTAGATTAACACTAATCTAACCCCTAGGTTAAGTTTAGTTTTAGGTTACTAACATTAATAATTCCAGTTAGGTCCTAACATTTCATATACTCAGAAAAAGACCATACAGCATGCATTCTCGAACAGGGTTCACTCCTGTACTGCCATTAGGCTACAAAATTATATGCAACAAAATTATTACCTGGTCCATGACCAAGACCTTCCAGATATACTTCGATATCAGGAACCATTCCAATTCACACGATCAACCTGAGTTAGACTCAGGATTGGCTTTATTCAACGAATTCAGACCTTGAAACCTGTGAAAGGTTTATAATTTTTAATTCATCACGAAAAACTTAAAGCACCACTTGGAACAATACCACTGATCCAAGGCTTAGGTCTTATAGATGAAATAACTTCATAATTCGTTCCGAGATCAAATTAAACTCAGATGTAAAATGAAATAAATAAAAGAGTCTAATCATCTTCTGACTTAGTCAAAGATCTGCAATCTGCAAAGAAGATACAGTACATATCAAGCATGACTTCTCAATCAAAGGAAGACATCCTTTTTACAAAAGAAATCACATATCAACACTTGTATGCTTAGGAGGAAGTAAACAACAGTTCAGGGTGTTACAATTTATATATATATATATATATATATACACATTTTTGTGTCATGTGGATTGTACTCATGCTTTTAACTTTGATAGATACAGATAGATATATGTGATTTAATTTTCATTTTTTTCATGGATGAATATTTGATTAACTTTACATGTTATATATAGATGGATAGATGGATCCACATAATATATGTTTCTTTGATGTTTTTTAGATGAAGTAGATAAGATGAGCATCGATAGATGATAGATTTTATTGATTAAATTAACATGTCAAATGTCAATTTAACTGGATAAATAACAAATGAATAAGGGGTAATGTCCACTTGGTTTGATGAAAAGAAAGTGATGCAATGATCTTATCCCTTAGAAATAAAAATCACTACACCTAGATAGGAAAAAATAATGATAAGCTAGACCCATAACCGACCATAAATAGAGACCTTGATGGTAAAATCAAAAGACGATGCACACAAGGCCCATAGACACAGATAAAATAAACCTGACACTAGTTAGTCGCAAACTAGATCTAGGAAGGGAGATAAGGATGAGAGATAGGTAATGCATCCCGTCAGAACACATGAAGGATTAAGTACATGCCCATATGGGGAAAATAGGGTCTCCATATGATCGAAAAGGTCTCATATCACAGCTGCATGATTTTTTCTTTTAATAGAAAAGCAAACTGATCAATGCGGGTAGTTTGCTAGATATGGAAAGAATGATCAATACGGGAAGTCTTTTAGAGATGCTAACAAATGAACCAAATTGGATGAGAGAGGAATTTTGTTACTGCAAAAATGCCATAAAACATACAAACCATCCTTCAAGGGAGTGGTCTATATCGTGAATTTGATGATAGCCATCTTTCGAGGAATGGTCTACATTTTTTATTTTATTTGATAAGGCATGGATAGTTGTCCATTCGAGGGATTAGTCTATCTTTTTGGGACTAGGAATAACATCTTTTTTTCTTTTTGAGTTTTGGAAGAAGCTAAGTTTAGACCAGAGTAGATCAGATAGAGTAGGAATAAAATGTATTATCAAGCACGTACTCATTGCCCCAAGTGGGATTTGATCAAGATGAACACTTAGGGCAAGTGGAAGTAGTGATTAAGGTATTCTTACCATGAGGAGGAACAAATCTGTAAGAAAAATGTCATGAGTAGAGCTGTGGTACTCATATTTAAGGTATAAAAATATAATAACGTAGAGACCCCACATAGTTCCAAATCACTACGAAATGCATGACTGGTTACAGATGGATGAAAGATCTGTTTTGTGACTAAGATCATGTAAGATAGATTTTAACAGTAGAAGGGCCTTAGATGCAAAGCATTAAGAGGTTCCATTTCAGGTATACCATCCATGGGAGACAAGTGATAAGCCCCAGACCTATACTTATGAGTGACAACATACGGTCATATCCAGTTAGGGAGCAAAATTACCACGTTGACTCTGTTCCAGAGTAATAACATTTTGGTTTTCTTTAAGAACAAGATCACCAACTCGGAAGTCATGCTACTACAAATGCTTGTTATAAGCACGCTTGACATGCTCAAGATAGACTTGATGATGTTCAAGAGCGTTGAGATTCCATTCATCTAACAACTCAAACTATGCTAGATGGATTTGACGATAGTCTTCATCAGAGACAAACTCTTTGAGAGAGACGCGAAGAGAGGGAATATGGACTTCCAAAGGAAGGACAACCTCATACCCATAGGATGAGGGAGGAAGGGAGTAGCACTAGTAGGGGTACGAATTCTATTCTGATAAGCCTAGAGAGAAAAAGGGATGTGTAAATGTCAATCCCCTACCAGCTCGCACTAATTACCTTTGCGAGGATATTACACAAAGTTTTATTAGAAGCTTCAGCTTGGCCGTTAGCTTGTGGATAGTATGGAGAGAGAAAAGCTGAGTTTAATATTGAAGGTGTTACAAAGTTTCTGTAAATATTTGTTTTTGAAAGACTTGCCATTGTCTGTAACGAGTTTATGAGGAACACCAAAGTGACAAAATGATGTGTTGATAGAAAAAAATCAACGATAGGTTTTAGCTTTGGTCGATTAAAGAGGAATAGCCTCCACCCCATTTAGTGAAGTATTCTATGGTAGTAATGATAGAGTGATGTTGCTTGCGAAGAAAGCGAATTGATGAGACCAACAAGATCAAGACCCCATTGTGAAAATGGCCACAAATCCGCTGCAGGTTACAAAGCCCTGACTAGGGATATGTGTGAGATTTGCATGTTGTTGACACTTGACACATTCTCTTGACATATTCACAGTAATCTTGATTAAGAGAAGGCCAATAGTAACCTAAACATAGGATGCATTTAGCCACAGCCAAACCACCAAAGTGTCCACCACAGATACCGTAGTGGACCTCCTGAATGGGCTTTAAATGATTCAGGGGATTTGAGGCACCGAAGAAAAATACCCTCAAAAACCAAATTTGTAAAGGATTCTGCCCATAATAGTATAGCGGTTTGCGGCGTTGGATAAAATACCTCCTTCCATTGGAAGTCAAATCTGGAGGAAGCAATGAGCAAGATAGATAATTGAAAATGTGCTAATACCACTCATCTTGGGCGTAAGTCATGATAGCGTTGATCCGAAGTCAATTGCCTGAGATGAGATGGTTGGTCTAAACACTGAAATACCACATAAATTTGTGAGTCTTCAGTGAATGGAGGAATAAGCGAGACTAAAGAAGCCATCGTATCTGTAAATCAGTTTGCAGTGTGAGGAATAGACAGGATGGTAAATTTATCAAAAGATTGAAGCTGGAAGAGAACGATATCATGATATTTTTGAAGGATGTCATTTTTACACTAATAGACACCAGTGAATTGATTAATGATGAGTTCAAAGTCACCAAATATGTCGATATGGCGAGCGCCAAGATTAATGGTATTTTGAAGACCTAAAACAAGGGCTTCATATTCAGCCATATTATTGGTACATTCAAAGTTAATCTTGTGTGCGACAGGGATAGGTGTACCCCAAGGAGAAATCATGATGAAACTTGCACCTCCCCCTTGCTGACACTTAGACCCATCAAAGAAGAGTTTTAACTTTAAATGGAGACAGACCAAAATCGATTTGTTGGATGTACTCATCTAAGAATTGAGTGAGGGGACTTGGAGTGTCCGGAAGAGGGGCATCAAAAAATTAATCAGTGATAAACCTGACCCTTGATAGATTTCTGTGAGATGAACTCGAGGTCAAACTCTGTCATGAGCATGAGCCAACGAGTGATACAATCATTGTGATAAGGTTTCACATGCATTGTCTTGAGTGGATTGACACTTGTAACAATATAAGTTTTATGATTAAGGAGGTAATGAAGAAGTATAGAAGTCATGAAGAAGAGAGTATAACACAACTTTTCAGCTTTGGAATAGCAAGTTTCATACTCATGAAGAATGCGACTGATATAATAGACAACCTGTTCTTTACCAAGTAGCATCTTGATGCTAGATCATGGCTCCCAGAGCATGGTCAATCACAAAAATATAAAGATAGAATGGCTCCCCCTTGTGTGGAGGTGTAAACACAGGTGGAGAAAGAAGATAAGCTTTGAGATCATCAAAGGATTTTTGACAATGCCCATCCCATTCAAAATGAACATTTTTACGGAGGAGATGATGAAAAGGTTAACAACAGTCTGAAAGTTGTGAGATAAAATGACACACTGATTGAAGGAATCCTTGAAGACCATGAAGTTTCTTTAAGTTGGAAAAGAAGAGGCATCTCGATGATAGCCTTTACTTTTGTGGGATCGACCTCAATACCCTTGATAGAAATGATAAAGCCTAAGAGTTTACTAGTGAGAACACCAAACATGCATTTAGATGGATTTAGACGAAGACAAAAATGAATGAGTCTTTCAAAGAGAGGCATAAGGACAAGAAGATGATCCTAATGGTGTTTGGACTTACTGAGGAGGTCGTTGATGTAATCTTCTACAATTTTGTGTATGAGGTCATGGAAGTTGTAGGTCATTGATAAGTTGTCCCTTCGTTCTAAGACTGAAGGGCATGCCGCGATAACAAAAAGTCCCCCAAGGAGTTATGAAGGAAGTGTTGTGCTGATCCTACTGGTGCAATGAGAATTTTATTATACCCAGAGAAACCATCCATAAGAGAAAGCATCTCGTGACTTGTAGTTAAGTCCATGAGTTGGTCAATATTAGCTAGAGGGAAATCATCTTTTGGGAAATCGAGATTAAGATCCCGAAAGTCGGTGCAAATTTCAAATTTTCCTAGTAGCTTTGGGTTACTGGTACTACATTTGAAACCCATTATGGAAAGTTAATGGGTTGGATGAAGTTGGCAGAAAGAAAGCACTGTCAACTCCTCTTTAATGAGGAGAGCTACACGAGGGTGCATCTTACACAATTTTTGTTTAAATGGTTTGATGTCTGGAAGAGTAACGATATTTTGGACCATGATGTTAGGATCAAGGCCTGTCATATCTTCATAAGACCAAACAAACACTTGGCGATGATTGGAAAGAAAGGTGGTGAAGTCTCCTAAATCCTGTGGGTTAAGAGATTGGCCGACCTTAATGATGCGAGGGTCTTCAGAAGTTCCTATATTAAGGTCGACAATAGCTTCATTGAGAAGTGTAGATGTGTCAGAAGGAATGGTTTTAGGAAGATAAGAATCCTCTGCCCCTAAATAGGAAAGGATAGAATCATCATCCAAATAGTGGATAGTATTGATAGTAGGAGAATCATGTCTGACTATTTTGGGGAATACTAATGGTATGGAAGTGGATTTTCCATTAGTCCTTATAGGTCAGCGGACCTAAGGAAACGGTATTGACTAAAAAAAAATTAGGTAGGATAGAAATGGTGTCATCCACATCGAGTGATGCTTCAGACCTGACGGGAGAAGATGGTTCCTCAATGGAAAGAGGCTCAGAAAGAATGGTGATGGTGGGCTTTCGAGAGAGGTTTGAACCCTAAACCAAAATTTTGATTGTGGTTTAAGAGTTTGAATGGATGCAAGATCATGCACACCTTGTTCATACTTTCCCAAGCCAAAGCCCTTCCATGCGCATCAATATAGATAAGTTTTTGCGAATGCGGGATTATGTAGATAATCAAACCCTACCGAATAGGGTTTGGCCCTAGGAGGAAAATCTGGATGATATTGAGGTGTATCAAGACCATTGTAGACGAATTCATTCTGTTGATTGGGTAGACCGATGGTGACGATGCAGCTAAGACCTGGTTGATATTCAGGTTGTTTGTCTGGCACTACCATACTCATTAGGTTTGAGATGGGCATCAAAAGAGAGAAGGGGGAAGCTCTCCTAGCGAAAAATGCTATAATGTATCTTCCAAATTTTGTAGATTTGGTAGTTTTGTTGTAGATATGGAAGAAGAAAAAGCCTCATCAAGAGAATCAATGTTCTCCTTTGGAGGGACAGACCCTGTGGTCATGTCACATTGTGCAGACGAAAAAGGGTCTCCTGGATGAGTATAGATTTTCCCCTCATACTGATATTTTATGCATCGATGAAGGGTTGATGAGATGTAGTGCATTGTATGGATCCAAAAGCATCCGAGGATCATGTTGTAGTGGAATTTCCCTTTAATAATGTAAAAAATATCATGAAGAAGTTTCTTTCCTACCCAAATGGGCAGGACCACAGTTCCTAAAGTAACCACTAGCTAATCATTAAATGATCAAAGGGTGAAAGGCGGTGGTGACACTACATTCTTTAGTAACTAAAGTTTCTCAAATGTGTGGGAGGAAATGATGTTGATTCCAGCGCCACTGTCGATCATAGTGTGTTTTAACGTAGTGTTATTGATTTGAACTGTGTGATAAAGAGAGGAGCTTCTAAATCCTCAGGAGAAAGGGGAGGAATTTCAAAATCCTCGAAGGAGACGGTGGTTGATGGTCTATTCAATCCAACAACCATCTTGAAAGGTTGGGGTTCATCTGAATTCACCGTGATGCGGTGTAGATTATCAATCAGATCCTGGTGATGCTAAGGAGATGACTAAGTGAGGTCAAAAAGAGACATTTTGACCGGAGCATAGGTGAGTTGTTTCATAACACTATTATCAACTGACACAAGAATCTGAGCTTGACATGAAGCACGAATAGAGACCCAAGGTCTTGGGGCTGATGAGGAAGGAGGAACTCCTTCGGGGGGTAGCAGAAATAATGAATTGTGGTCGAGAGGCTGTAGAAGATGATGGATTATCGTACCATTGTGTTATAGTGGCGATACAAATTGTGTCGATTTGAGAAGGTGGAAGATCATCTGGAGTGATATCAATAGAATTGGGGGCCTGAATAGAGTGTTTAGGCTCAGATGTAGTTGGGATGACAGGAGACACTTGTTCCTCCTCCTCCAATAGAAGATAAATTTCTTCCAAGAGGCTGTTAACGATAAATTGCAGGGCTTTACATCCCTCAGTACCATGACCTGGAGTGTGATGGTAAGCACAAATCAAATTAGAGTTGAACCATGAAGGTTTTAATCCTTTGGGATTATAGGGTTTGATTGGAGGAAGCGATATGGATGAAGATCGAATAAGTTGGTGAAGGATTTTAGTATAGAATATGGTAGACAAAGATGTGGACAAAGGTGAAGAAGGCACCTCTTTAGCCTTAGCAAACTGCCGAGGTAAAAGAGCCTGCATATCTAGTTTGAAAGTCTTTTTAGGGATTGTTTAATTTTTTGAACATTGGGAGAAGTAGCCTTAGGTGCTTGAGATGGAAGCAAGTGAGGCAAGATTGATTTTAGTGGAGGAGGAGCTCCTCAGATAGATTTTGAAGATGACGAAGACATGACAAGTGTTTTTAGTCTTCTGAGATGAAGAAGGCTTCTTGGTTGAAACAGACGGTGATTTAGATAAGAATGATTTAGATATGGGAGGAGCTCCAAAAATAGATTTGATAGGCGGCACAAAAGGTGCTTTGGTTTTTAGTGACAAATATGATGGTTTTGATAAAAGAGATGACACCTTTCCAGTAGGTAAATCCACTTTATGAGGGACCGGTAAAGATGGTGTTGTAGAAGAAGATGCCTTTTCAGTGGATAAATCCAATATTTTATGAGGTGCAGAGAGGGATTTTTGAGGAAGGGCAGTAAGAGTTTTGATGGTCTGAAATATTTGTTTTCCCTTTTCAGGGATGGTGACAACTTCGACTGCATAAGGTGATTGTAACTATTTTTCAGGAAGTAAAGGAGATGATACCGATGATGTAATTCTATGCTTAAACTCTAATTGTTTATGTCTGAGTCCAGGAGTCAGAAGTATAGGTGTCGATGCTATCTCTTTAGATGTTTCCTTAATAGGCAAGGAAACACTGGTGGAAGAGGTAGGTAATAAAGAAGAAGCCTCTTGTGAGGAGAGTACTTCAGACATAGTAATTGTGGGTGTAATTACTATAGGAAAAGAGACAGGAAGAGTCAAGATCGAAGATGCTTCTAAAGGCATAGAAGTTGGTACAACTATGGGTACGTTAACCAAAGACATGGTCGCAGAAAAAATGGGAGCGACAAAAGTAGAAGTATCTGTAGTGGAAATTTGAAGGGATGTGAATGACTCAAGCACCCGAAAGAATATATAATGACGAGACAGATGAAGATGACACTATCTCAGGTATAGGTGGAAGATCAGATAGAGAGGCAAGAGGAGACGACTCTATTTCTAACAACAAAGGAAGACTAAAAAATGGACCATTTGCGGATGGTGGAATCTTAGACTTTGAAGGAGTGGAAGGAAGTTTTGATTTAGTCGATACGTTTGTGGATGATTCCGAATTAGAAGAAGAACCGTCAGAAGAAATGAAGATGATAGTATGAGTGTTTGGTTTTTGAGGCCCCGAAGCGTCATTGTTTGGGAATGATTTGGAAAAGGTTGTTTAAAAACATCAAGCGCTTGATTTGGGGGAGCATTTGGGTTATCCAGAATGAGCTCGCCTTTATCAATGAATTTTTGGACAAAATTTTTAAGGGTCTGACATTGTTCAATGTCATGGCCTTTGCTTCTATGATAAAGAAAAAAGTAATTTTCATGATACCAGAATGGTTGTTCTTAGTTCTTATCAAAATTTCTAATAGGAGGAAGTTCAATCATGTGAACTTCTAACGTTTTTTCTAAGATATAAGCATATGATTCCCCCAACGAAGTAAAAGAAAGAGATGACAGAGGTCCTTTTCGAGAAGATGAAGAGTCTTTTTGAGGTGTTTGATTAGAAGTGTTATCAGCTCGTGATGTTTTTAACATGATAGCATTTGTGGACCCCTGATTCTTATCTTTGTTAGAAGCAGAAGGGTTTAATTTTGTAAAATGATAAAAATCTGGTTTAGACTTAGAGCGAAGTTTTAACTTTCCTTGTTCAATGACGCAAGACTCAAGTTTGCGTGCCATCATAAATGCTTCTTCAAATGTATGAAATGTTTGAATCCTTAAAGTGGAAGAAATATGATTGGTGATAGATCAAGTAAACAACTCGATTTGCTGAGATTGGGGGAGGGAGAAAGACAATTGATTTATTATTCCTCTCTAACGAGTGACAAAGTCTGCAATAGAATTGTCATCAAATTGACGAATGTTATAAAGATCTGTGATCGAGACCTTATGTGTGATGTTTATTGAGAAGCTTTCAACAAACATCTGGGCTAATTGAGAGAAAGAAAATAGAGAGTGTTGGGGTATGTTATTTGTTATCCTGCAAAATTGGCAAGGGTAATTTTGCAGGTAACCATACCAAAATTTCCGTTTTGGTCCCCCGTTGAGGTCTCTTAATGTTCAGAATGACATAAAATCCCTTTCCGGAAAATCTAGTTTTTAGAACTTGGTCATTTTCAACCTTTTTAGGTTTGGCACAATTTTCTTTCATGTTACATCAAACAAAACTACGCCCCCTCTATTCCTTTGGCTCATTCTATTGAGTGTCAGCATTCTTAATGTTGCGCCTCTTAATGTTGCACCTGTCAAAGGTGCGCCAAGGCACATGCGCCAACTTGTCAGCACTCTTATTTTTGTGCCTCTTCATGTCACGCCAAGGTGCTGTAAATGCAGTGTCGACACTTCAAAAGCTGCGCCACGGCGTAAATATTTTCGTGTCAACATCTCCCTAAGTGCGCCATAGAAAAAGTTGGTGGCACATTTATTACACCTTTTGCTATAAATAGGCGCGTCTGACCTGTCATTTTCACAATTCAAAAAAAATGTGAAAAAATTATTCCTCTGTACTTGTCAGCGTTCCTGTCAGCCCTGCGTGTTGCCATTTGTCACGTTCGTGAATCCCACATCACCTCCTTTATCGTTATATATTCCTGGTAAGTGGTCCTTGCTTTTCTTGTGGCTTTGTTATGGTTTTTTCTGTTGGTTTAGGTTATTAGGATTGATAAATAACAATGAACCTAAGAAGATAATGCAATCCCAACCCATTTTGCAAATCCAAAATACTCAGCTCTAAAACCGTCCTCCATCCTCCTTCTAGATCTATAAATCTGGAGGACCTCTGCCACGAAACTACTCAAAATTTTTCCTTGCTTTGTTGAATTTTTCCCCCTTGCCATCAAAACCTGCCGAAAGAGTGAAAAATCATATATTTTTGTAAAAAAAATCCCACTATTTTTCCTTCGGCGCAGGTATCATTGTTGTTTCATTGAGCACAATCACGTCATTGGTGCACTGTCCCCACATGCAACATTAGCCTTCTCCGCTCCTTGTAAAAAACTACAAAAATTCCTTAGGCACAGGCACAAGCGCATATACAGTAACAATGACAATGCATGTTGTGCAAGTCCTTCCCGTGCCACGCAAAGATAAACCCTTAGTGCACCTCACCTTAATGTTGCATCTACCATATATGCACTAATGGCGCACCCTGAGACCTTGCTACACCAAATAAATCTGTGCCCAATTAAAGCACTTCATATGGCACAAGCGCATAGCCATTGACACCAACATCTAAATGTTGTGTGTAGTCTTTCTGTGCCCCACACCCCTTTTGGTGCTGTTTCCTCCCTTGTAACACGTTTCCAAAGTGCGCCTTGCTTTTTTGAAACCCTGCAGCCTGCAGTAGAACTACACCTTGTGCCCAGAGGCTTGTAAATTGATAACTTTTCATTCTGTAAGCTTTGATGGATGACTTAACAGTTAACATGGCTCTTCTGTGATGGACTTCCCTGATTCTTCTTGCAGATCAACAGCTGAACTCAGATTCACACATGTCTTCATCGAGTAAGAAGCCAACCAATTCTAAGGGTAAAGCCAAGTTAACAGAAGAAGAAATGAAATATAAGTACCAAAGGGTCAGGATGCTTGAATCACTTGCAGAGTGTGACCTAGATATCAGAGATTCAGAACTCGGTCACATTGACATAGAGGAATTCTAGGCCAGAACTTAGAAGGTCACAAGAAGCCCATGGATGGATAAATTGGTTGGGAGTGGTCTACACTTTGTTGCAGGGATTCCCATGAGCGCAATCAACAATGAGTTCATGATTTTAGTGGGCCGTTATTACAATAAGGACACAAGGTGTGTCGAAAATGAGAAGGGCGAGGTAATAATCAACCTCACTGCTTGAAATTTTGAGATCATGTTGGGTATCCCTCACCACTGACATTTTGTAGCAGCAAGCCAAGAAGACTGTGTGAAGACATGGAACAAAAATGAAGAAAAATGCATGCAGCTAATGAATGAGGTGTACCTCAAAAAATAGAAGGCGGTAAGTAGGTGGCCACAAGTCATTCATCATAGTGACTTTTCAGAGGAGCCGAGTGACACCATCACCTTCAAAAGTAGGGTTTTTGGGCTTCCTGACACCCATTAATTTCATAAGTGGATGCTCAGATATTTAGAAACAATGTGCAAAAATGTTCCTGATCAACATTTTGAATGGGGGGAGATTATTGGCAGCGCAATCTCCGAGTAGCTTTAAAAACTTTCAACAACTGGGAATTTCTATATGAACTCCTATGTGGTATATGTTG
Source organism: Taxus chinensis (assembly GCA_019776745.2). NCBI lineage: Eukaryota > Viridiplantae > Streptophyta > Pinopsida > Cupressales > Taxaceae > Taxus > Taxus chinensis. The sequence goes on from CM034152.1 coordinate 554,326,824, forward strand.
CTACCTCAGAGAGGGACTACCCAACATTGACTTGGTATGGGGTATGTCCCCAGGTCAGGATATATGAGTACTATCAAGAGTTAGAACTGGAAAACAACATAGCCAAATTCAGCAAAGTCAACAATGCCTTCTTCTATGAAATCATCTACTTCTTAAGGTGCAATATGACTCACGGTTGGATGACCAAAAGCGTGGTATCCACCACAGAGAAGTGGGGAGTGTTATTCACGTAATTCCCTACTTTCACCTATCTCAAATCTGCCAACTTCTTGGGAGAGCCCACCAAGTTGCCGAGGTATGCATGACCCAAGCTGATCCTATTGGAGCTTTCTAGATAACTTATCACATACCATGAGAAGTGTTAGAAATGAAAGAAGGGTGGAACTCCATTCCCCCTCACAGTGGGCAGGTACACCTGCACTTCAGAAAGAAAAGCTAAGAAAATGTTTGCAGAGCTCGAATTACTCAACTTAAAGCATAATTTCCTGGTAAGGCCAACCTTTGATCCTTGTGATTGCCTTCCAAGGGAAAAGATCGACCCAATTCATGTATCTTAGATCGAAGATATCTACATCGATCTATATCACAAAGTTGAGCTCAGATGAAAGGATCACTCCTGATTGGCCCTGACAGAGATCATTCAGTATGGTGTGTCCATTGTCCCAAAGGGCTTCCAAGAAACTGATCAAGAGGTTGATCAGGTTTATCTAGACATGGATGAGGACAATTGGCCATTTTCTGAAATTGATAGAAACAAGGCACCTCAGACTATTGAGGAAAGGGTCAAAGGCACTCTGCAATGCACTGAGCATTGGTGCAAGAAAATAAGTCTCATCTACCTTGGAGTAGACTTTACCACATCTCCCTTGGGTAATGCACCCACCAAGCCGAAGCACTTGCTAAAAGGAAAAGGAAAAGATAAAGAGGGAGAGACAAGCACTGCTCAGGAGGAAGTTCCTGAGAGCCCTCCTTCAGCTGTCGAGGAGCAGGTAGTAAGCCTGATATCCCCAGAAGAAGAAGTAGAGGTAAGTGCTCCAATGGGCACATCCACTCAGGATGTTGCCACTACTACAACTAGTGAGGTTCCCACCATCCCATCTCCCTGCTCCTCCTTCCCCTCCTCATGTCACTCAACCAACCACTCCTTTGGTTGTGTCTTCTCCCCCATCTTCTACTGTTCCCCCTCCCTCTTCCTCCATCTTCTCTTCCCTCACGGATCTGTCCCCCAACATTTCTTCCCTCATCTCATAGATCCCTTCCACCCCCATAGTTTCCTCTCCTACAGTGACTCCTACCCCCATGAGCGTTGGAGGGTTGGATTCTTTTTCAATGCCACCACCGAGTGTCTCGACACATTTCCCTGTGTCCACTGTAGTTACTCCTTCTTCCACCCCCATTTCCTCTTCTTCCTCTGGTCCACTCCCCTAAGTCCAGAATGGATCTCCGAACACCTGAGTCAGCGCAAGAGGAAAGTCCCTATTGCACCTATGGACTTCTCCGTTATTCCAACTAAAGGGGATAAGAAGCAAAAGGCTATAACCCGCTTCTCTAAAAGTGCTTCAGGTGAAAGAGTTATGGAGATCGCATACCCTGATCCCACAAAGGAGAAAAAAGATCTGTCTCCTATAGATTTTACAGTGACTCAGGTCAAAATGGGAACATCCTTAGAAAGCCTATAAGGAGAAGCCTTATCCGCAGTGGATGCCCTTTGCAAAAATATTCAAAAAGCAAAGGAAGAGAAGAGAATATTAAAAGAACAAAACAAGCATCTTCTCCAAGCCCTGCAAAAGATGGGCAATGCACCTCTTGTAGCTACCACCGAAACTTCTGAAGCCCTTAGTCAGGAGAAGATAAATGAGAACGCTAAGATTGGCGAGCAAGGTGTAGCAGTGTCCACCTGGAGAGAGTAGATCCTCAAAGATAGTGAGGAAGTGATTATAAAGTTCACAGAACTGTATCAAAATATAGATCAAGCTAACAAGGAACTCCAGGCAATAGCAGGACCTATCTCCAAAGAGTTGGACCATGCCAGGTTGCAACACGAGACATTCTAGAAGATGCTTGACTGCCCAGTCAATGACTTAATGAAATTCGGTGTCTTCGATCACCCGAGAGCACCCAATAAAGTCCTTGCTGCTCTAGACTATTGGGTTGACCAAATGGAGTTTGTCTTGGAGAAAATAGACAAAATCAAGGAGGAAGCCCTGGATGCAATGCATCAAATGGAGCAGATCATCTTAAGGATGTCTCCAAGTTTGCTCACCCCATCATATGCCTTGAGGAAGGCAGATGATACTATTTGAATTTTCAAGGAGATGTCGTCGCAGGGTTTAGCTTCAAAAGCCACTTTTGATACAGAATCTATCAACAACCTTCTGGCCTGCCACGACTTTGTTGGATACCTGATGGAGGTAGGTAATGAATACTTCAAACTCCCGAGAAAGACTCAGAGATGAACGGGAGACTTACGAAGTCATCGGGGATCACACCAAAGGTCCTGCTCAGGATCAACTTCAAACGATGGTCAACAAGTTCATGGAGTATCGAGCTCAATTTCACATTTCCTCTCCTGAGCAGAAGCAGGACACTCCTTTCCAGCCAAGGGATGACGATGAATAGGCTCCTTCCTCCTAGGATTTATCCCATTTTTGTAAAATATTTAAAATAATGTTGGCACAAATGATGACATCATCCATGTTGCATCATGGGATGTTGTTATCCACAAAATTGCCCCAAAGTCAACTTTTGACTTTTAAATATTTAGTAGATATTTTGTAAATAGTTGTTGGCTCCTTTTTGTCTTCTTTCTCCTTCTCCTTCTATAAATATTGGAATGCTTGTTGTATTCCATGTGAGCAAATTTGTATGAAAAATAGAGTGAGGAGAGAAAGACTTTGAGCTTTCTTGTAATAGAACATTATTAATACAAAATTGAGACTTTGTGCTGAATTTTTGTGTTACGTGTTAGATCTTTCTTAAGTTAGATCTGTATGCTTATTCTGTTGGATTCACGTATATTTTGTCATTTGTTTATCAGTATTGCTTTGTTTGTTTATGTGATTAAGTTTGGCTCTATTTTACTACCAGCCTAAAACATAAACCCTCTGACCTTTCTACTTTGGAATTCATTTCTTTTCTCCCTTCAGATCCACCTTTCTTCCTTTCCTTCCTTCATTCCTTTCTGTTCTTCGTCGGAACTAACTCTATTGGGATGAGATCCCAAACCCCCTTGAAGGCAGAATACTATAAGACTTGCACAGATTCCTGCTGGTAGAATAGCAATAAACCAGTTTCACTTTGTTGTCTCAAAGAGGGGCTATGCCCTGCACACTGTTGGCCTGTCTATCCATAGATCTGCCCACCCGACAGATTTTCAGACCAACAGTTTTTGGTGACTCTACTGGGGAAAGAACCAGATCTATGTGAATGTTATGTCAGCTAAGAGACACCAACAATTTTTAAAGTTGGTAGGGAGACTAAGAAAATAGATAAAACTGTAAAAATCACTACCTATTTGCAAATCTTAACTCTTTGTTTAAAATCCAAATTTTTTGCAAAAGTGATCCAAACTGAAAATTTTCTTCAGAGATCCATAGATCTAGACCAGTTAGAAACCTTTAGTTCACTGAGTTTTTATAAAAACCCGTATATTTCCGTAGATCTGAGATCTTGATATTTTTACAAATATTTTCAAACCCTTGCAAAAAGTCAAATCTAAGATCTGAAAATCAGCTTACTAAGTTAACCATCATTTTATCCTCGCTAATCTTTGTCATTAAACTGCAATCAGTTTTCAAAAGAGGGATAAAATTTAATATTTAGAAAAGTACATGCTGCTGATTTTTGTCAGAAAAATCAGAAAATCAGCAAGTACAAACAAAAAGAGTTTTTAAATCTACTATAAAAGCATTACAGATCTGAACAGATACACTGGTGGGTGAGCCATTTACCCATAGTAGGAGAGCTCATGGAGAAGTTGATCCTATTTTCAATCTACTTCAAAGGAAAAACTTCAGTATTACACCAGCACGCTTCTCATCGCTGAGTTCAGCTGATCGGTCAGCCAGAAGTGCCTCACCTCCACGGAAGAACAGTTTTCACAAGGAGCCTCCACATCAATTTTTAGTGCTCTACTGCTAAGTGGAACCGCACTCCCGGCTCGCGTCCTCTTTCCAAGATTTTCAAATGGCAGTACCATGGGGAAACACTATGGGCCCTCTTGCATTGCCGCATCTAGTTCACGCACTCCCTCATGGAAACCAAAAGAATTTCCCAAGATTTGATGGGAGTGGAAATCAAAGCATGGATTCACATATATCTACATTCATTATGTCATGCAACATCCTAGATGTGACCCATGAAGACGTGTCAGTACGCCTCTTTCTAGAGACCTTGCAAGGACCTACAGTACAAGTGGTTCCAACACTTGCTGGCTGGATCTATCACCAGTTGGGCCACATTAGGAACTACATTTGAGGATAGGTATAATCCTTCAGAAGATGCATTTGCATTACTATCAAAGATTACTCACTTGAAGAAGGAGGCCAATGAAACCATGCATGATTTTATCACCCATTTCAATTCACTGATTAACCGTGTGCCGCCTGCCATGTTGCCAACACCAGAAAATCAAAAGTGTTTCTTTGTGAACGCCATGAGCTCAAGAGTAAGTTTCTTACTCTTACAAGAACAAATCACCACCTTGGTCCTCACTCAAGCTGCGGCCATTCAGATAGAAGACAACCTACTTATATCTGGTGAGTTGAAATGAGAGCCATCCAAACCTAAGGCTTCAACTCCTTCTCAAGCCACTTCATCAGATCTGGCATTCTAGAAGATGGCAAACGACTTGCTCGCATTAAAAAAGTAATTAGCTCAAGCTTCATCCTCCTCTCCATACCGGGATATCCCATGGAGAAACTTCACTCCCAACAATGCCCCACAAAGGCCTACATTTACCTACAGCTTCTCCAAGGTTAGCACTTGAGGCCCCTCCGGTCAATGCCCTGGTTGAGATCGAAGAAGAGGAGAAAATTTATGAAGAACCTTCATCGCAAGGTGAAGATGATCAAAATGTCAGTGAACCGACTGGCGACTCTACAATCAGGTATATGGAATTTGAAGATGAAGAGTCTGATGAAGAAGAGGGTACCCAAGGGTATGCAAGTGGACAGTCATATGCTGTTTTCACCTGTTCACAAGGAAAAGAAGCAGAAGTTGCTGCCAGGATACAAAAAGAGAAGGCTGTGTCAAACACGCCTCCAACAATTGCTAAAAGAGGTAATCCTCTTCCTGCTCAACCTCCTATTAAGCCTTTTACGAAGAAATATTTTCCTCCCATCTCTCCTCCAAATCAGCCTTCTTCTGTTTCCATAAAGACCAGTAACCCTACCCTACCATCACAAAATGAAGGACTCATTCCTTCATCAACGCAGCCCTTGGTCGCATTCGACATAGTCGATCACGCTAAAAAGACCAAGATTCAAATGTCTGAAGCTGAATATCTTCAGTCTAACCCTGAGCAGCTTGTAAGATTGACCGAGTATATCTGAAGCCAAGCTGCCATCCCCCCTCCTATCTCCCTGAAAGGAATCCTTTCCACTCCTCCTACATCTCACATAAATGTTTCCTTGACTTCCGTGTCAGGAAAAATTGAACCTTTTTATCTCTCCCTCCTAATCAATGGTCACAAACTAAGCAACTACATAATTGATTCTGGGGCTTCCGATAATGTCATGCCAGTGAAGGTCACCCATGCTTTGGGCCTCACTCTCACTAAGCCTTTCGGTAGATGTTACTCCATGGAAACCAAACAGGTTCCATTAATTGGTCAAATCAAAGATGCACAGTTCACGTTTGCAGCATTCCTAGAGAAAAGGGTAAAGATGACCATCCTCATTGCTGATATCCCAGCAACATATGGAATTCTACTAGGGAGAAGCTTTTACAGAGAAGTTGGTGGAGAGATTCATATGGACTGGTCCAAAGCCAGAATCCCCATCAAGGGTGTAATGTAGACATTGGAGCCTGAATCACAAAAGAAGTACCTGGTCACCAATTCTGATGACCCCAAAGCCCAAATTCTCTTTGAATCATCAGGGATGGGGAACTACTTCTTATCCACTGAGTCTGATAAAATGGACATTCTCATCCAGGAGGAGGACCTTAACAAGATATGGACACTGCAGTTTGATGGCAGTTGTGCAATGAGTGGATGTGGCGCTGGAGCTATCCTAATATCTCCTGAAGAGGAGATTTTTCCTCTTTCTTTCAAATTGCAGTTTTTCAATACAAACAATACTACCGAGTATGAATCTTTGTTACTTGGTATGCAAGCTACAAAAGAAAGAGGAATCAAGAACCTAAAAGTACAAGGTGATGCCGAAATGATCGTCAACCAGGTAAAAGGGGTGTACCAAGTGAAAAATGACAGACTCGGGCACTACCACAATGCAGTATGGGACAACATTGAGGAATTTGATGCTTTCTCAATAAAATCTGTTCCAAGAGCTCAAAATGACATGGCTGATTCATTGGCCATCTCAGCATCCCTTATGCTCCCTCACCCAGGGTTGAAAACAGACACATATACCATTGAGGTAGTCTTCCACCCAAGCGTGTCAGACAATTCTCAGCACTGGCAGGTATTCAATGATGACAATCAGCTTATTGCCTTTCTAGAGAAAAAGAAAAAGAAAATTTCAAAGAGCTTCATTTTGAGGGATCTACTTCTGCATGCGGTGAATCTGTCACTGGTCAAGTGAACGAATCTCAAGAAGGTGATGGCATATGTCAGCTCAGGGGAAATAAAATTCCAAAGGGTTTAGTCTCTCTGGAATGATTGTTTGACAAACATGATCATTTTTTCAAGAAGAAGTGACAAGATGACCTAAATCCTCTCCAGAGACCGAATCGGTCAACCTGGGTACTGTAGAAGATCCGTAGTTTGTGAACATCAGGAAATGTTGTACACCCGAAGAAAAGTGGAAGTTTGTCAAATTGCTGAAGAAATATATGGACGTATTGGCATGGTCTTATGCCGATCTGAAGTCTTTCAAGTTGAAGGACGTTCAACATGACATCCCGTTAAAGGATGATGTCAAACCCTTTCACCAGAAACAGAGACATTACAATCCCAAGATCTCAGGTACCATCCAAGTGGAAATACAAAAAATGTTTAGATGTGAGAATTATCTTTCCTATCCATCATAGTACTTGGGTCACAAACATTGTACCAGTATGAAAGAAGAATGGCGAGATACGCATATGCATAGATTTTCGTAATCTGAATCAGGTGTCCTTGAAGGATAACTACCTGCTGCCCATAATGGATCAAGTTCTGCAGGAAGTAACTAGTTCAGAGATGTTGTCCATGCTTGATGGTTTTTTAGGCTATAATCAGATCAAAGTCTTTCCCGAAGACCGATTCAAAATGGCATTCACCACTCCCTGGGGCACATTCACCTACAGCAGGATGCCTTTTGGCTTGACCAATGCTGGTGCCACCTTTCAGCGAGTGATGGACTTCGCATTCAAAGGTATGATGGGAAAGGTCATCATAGTTTATTTGGATGACTTAACTATGTTCTCAAAAAAGTGAAGTGATCATTGTGATCATTTGGAGCAAGTATTGATTAGATGCCGAGAACACGGGATTTCCCTAAATCCCAAAAAGTCCATTTTTGGGGTCACTGAAGGAAAGTTGCTGGGACATGTTGTCAGCAAGGAAGGAACAAAGATAGAAGTCGAAAGGGTTAAGGCTATTCAGAGCCTTACCTTACCCACAAGCAAGACCTGGTGTTCACTCCTTCTTCGGAAAGGTGAATTTTCTCAGACGCTTTGTTCTTGACTTCACTGAAAAGACTCATCACATATCAAATATGATGAAAGGGTCACAAAATTTCCGGTGGAGAGAAGAAGGAAAGGTGTCATTTGAGGATATAAAAGCCTCCGTTGCCCATGCACCCATCCTGGTATGCCCCGACTTCTCCAAGGATTTTATCATGTACAGTTATGCATCTGTGCATACTGTATCAGCCATCTTAATGCGAAAGAACTTTGAGGATGTTGAATCACCAATCGCTTTCATGAGCTCCCCTCTCAAGCCTCATGAATTGAAGATGTCTCAGTTAGAAAAACATGCCTTCATAGTGGTCAAAGTAGTCAAGAACTTCCGGTACTACATCCTAAACTCTCATACGGTAGTGCTGGTTCTTGACACGGCAGTTAAGTCTATCCTAACTCAACAGGAGTTAGGAAGCTTACGAGGGAATTGGATCGCAAAGGTCCAGGAGTATGATCTAGACATAAAACCAACCAAGCTGGTAAGAGGCAAGGGCCTATGTCAGCTTATGGATGAAAACAAAGATTCAGAGGTCCCTAAAGAGGAAGTTGATTGCATCGACAGAGCATAGGGCCAGCTGGAGAAAGCTGATTCTCTACCTATGGTTCTATTTGTTGTGACTAGCGACGAATGGTATTTGGACATTACTTTCTTTCTCACTTATGGTGAGTGCCCAGCTCATCTAACTTCAAAGGAAAAGTGGACTGTAAAGCTTAGGGAAGCTAGATATGTCATATGGGATGACGGTTTATACAAGCGTGGTATTGATGGCATCTTCTTGCGATGTGTTGACAAACCACAACAGATCAAATTACTTGAAAATTTTCATGAATCAGCCTGCATGGCGGTCAGTTCTCCTCATCCGTAACAACACATAAGATCATCTGGGCTAGGTATTACTAGCCAACACTATTTCAGGATACAGCCACCTGGGTAGCAAAATGTGAGCTCTGCCAATAGTTTGTTGGCAAACCAAAATTGGCTGCTTTTCCCCTCAGGCCCGTCATTATTGACGAACCATTCAGGAAATGGGGAATTGACTTTATCGGAGCACTACATCCCCAATCAAGTTCCAGACATAGTTATGTCCTAACAACAACAAATTACTTCACCAAATGGGTGGAGGCCATACCTGTTAAGAATGCCACCTCTGAAGTTGTTTGCAACTTCATCAAAGAAAATATCATCATGAGGTTTGGCATCCCACACAAGATTGTTGCTGATAATGCTTCCAACTTCTCCTCATGGGAAGTTATCAGTTTTTTCTATGAATACGGGATAACCTTGGCCCATGCCTCAGATTATTACCCCCAGGGAAATGGTCAGGCAGAATCCAGTAATAAGAACCTAGTAACCATCATACGGAAGCTAGTCGATGAGAATCAACGGTCATGGCACAAGTCATTGTACGATGCTTTGTGGGTAGACTGTATTACTCTGAAGAGGTCTCTCAGTATGTCACCTTTTCAAGTGTTATATGGAATCGACGCTGAAGCTCCCCATTTCTATGGAACTCCCTGCTCTACGCTTGGCACAAGCGATCGAAGATGAGACTTTCTAGAATTCTCTTGAAAAGAGGATCATGTATCTAATAGAACTTGAAGAAAAGAGAGTAAGGGTGGTTGACAGGATCATCGAACACCAGAATCAAGTCAAGAGACTATTTGATAAAAAGGCTAAGTAGAGGGATTTCTAGGTGGGAGATCTTGTCCTTTTATGGGACAAGCGAAGAGAGCCAAAGGGCATGCATGGGAAATTTGACTCTCTTTGGAGAGGGCCTTTCAAGATCAAGCAACTCAATGGAGAGAATAGCTTCTATCTCTCATATCTGGATGGAACTGAGCTCCCACTTCCCTATAGTAGGAAACATCTCAAAATATTCAGGAAGTAGAGCTTGCTCTCTTCTTTGTACAATTTTCTTTAGTTGTGTGTTTGTTTTTGTCGTGTGTTTGCTTTCTTTTGGTTATGTGTTTTCCTTTCTTTTTTGTCGCCCTTGTTTTTGATTGCAGCCCAATGGATAGGCACATGTTGATCTGGGATTCTCTACCCTTAAGCTTTGCTCAAAGTTAGTCCCCAGAAAGAGTCAGCTGTTATCTTGTAAAATTGGCAAGGGCAATTTTGCAGGTAACCATACCAAAATTTCCGTTTTGGTCCCCTGTTGAGGTCTCTTAACGTTCGGAATGGCATAAAATCCCTTTCCAGAAAATATAGTTTTTAGAACTTGGTCATTTTCAACCTTTTTGGGTTGGGCATAGTTTTCTTTCACATTACATCAACCAAAACTGCGCCCCCTCTATTCCTTTGGCACACATTTGGGAGTGTCAACACTCCAAATGTTGCACCACTCCATGTTGCACCTATCAAAGGTGTGCCTAGGCACATGCACCAACTTGTCAGCACTCAAATGTTACGCCCCTCAATGTCACGCCAAGGTACTGAAAATGCAGTGTCGACACTTCCCAAAGCTGCGCCATGGCACAAATATTTTCGTGTCGACATCTCCCTAAGTGCGCCATAGAAAAAGTTGGTGGCACATTTATTACACCTTTTGCTATATATAGGCACGTCTGACCTGTCATTTTCACAATTAAAAAAAACGTGAAAAATTTATTCCTCTGTACTTGTCAGCATTCCTGTCAGCCCTGCATGTTGCCATTTGTCACGTTCGTGGATCCCACATCATCTCCTTTATCATTATATATTCCTGGTAAGTGGTCCTTGCTTTTCTTGTGGCTTTGTTATGGTTTTTCTGTTGGTTTAGGTGATTAGGATTGATAAATAACAATGAACCTAAGAAGATAATGCAATCCCAACCCGTTTTGCAAATCCAAAATACTCAACTCCAAAACATTCTCCATCCTCCTTCCAGATCTACAAATCTGGAGGACCTCTGCCATGAAACTACTCAAAATTTTTCCTTGCTTTGCTGGATTTTTCACCCTTGCCATCAAAACCTGCCGAAAGAGTGAAAAATCATATATTTTTGCAAAACAACCCACTATTTTTCCTTTGGCGTAGCTATCATTGTTGTTTCATTCAAGCACAGTCACACCATTGGCGCACTGTCCCCGCATGCAACATTAGCCTTCTCTGCGCCTTGTAAAAGACTACAAAAATTCCTTAGGCACAGGCGCAAGTGCATATATAGCTAACAACAACATCTGAATGTTGTGCAAGTCTTTCCCGTGCCGCACAAAGCTAAACCCTTGGCACACCTCACCTTAATGTTGCATCTACCACATATGTGCCAATGACGCACCCTTGAGACCTTGCTACACCAAATAAATCTGCGCCCAGTCCAAACACTTCATATGGCACAAGCGCACATCCATTGACACCAACATCTGAATGTTGTGTGTAGTCTTTCCACGCCCCACCCCTTTTGGCATTGTTTCCTCCCATGCAACACTTTCCCAAAGTGTGCCTTGCTTTTTGAGACCCTGCAGCCTGCAGTAGAACTGCGCCTTGCGCCCAGAGGCTTGTAAATTACTAACTTTTCATTCTGTAAGCTTTGATGGATGACTTAATAGCTAACATGGCTCTTCTGCGATGGACTTCCCTGATTCTTCTTGCAGATCAACAGCTAAACTCAGATTCACACATGTCTTCATCGAGTAAGAAGCCAACCAAGTCCAAGGGTAAAGCCAAGCTAACAGAAGAAGAAATGAAATACAAATACCAAAGGGTCAGGATGCCTAAATCCCTTGTAGAGTGTGACCTGGATATCAGAGATTCAGAACTCGGTCACATTGACATGGAGGACTTCTGGGTCAGAACCAAGAAGGTCACAGGAAGCCCATGGATGGATAAATTGGTTGGCAGTGGTCTACACTTTGTTACAGGGATTCCCGTGAGCGCAATCAACAACGAGTTCATGATGTTAGTGGGTTGTTGTTACAATAAAGACACAAGGTGTGTCGAAAATGAGAAGGGCGAGGTAATAATCAACCTCACTGCCTAGAATTTTGAGATCATGTTGGGTATCCCTCACCACCAACATTTTGTAGCAGTAAGCCAAGAAGACTGCATGAAGACATGGAACAAAAATGAAGACAAATGCATGCAGCTGATGAATGAGGTGTACCTCAAAAACAAGAAGGTGGTAAGCAGGTGGCTGCAAGTCATTCATCACAGTGACTTTTTAGAGGAGCCGAGTGAAACCATCACCTTCTTGAGTAGGGTTTTTGGGCTTCCTGATGCCCATTACTTTCATAAGTGGATGCTCAGATATTTAGAAACAATGAGCAAAAATGTTCCTGATCAATGTTTTGAATGGGGGAGATTATCAACAGCACAATCTTTGAGCAGCTTCAACAACTTTCAACAACTGGGAAGTTCTATATGAACTCCTATATGGTATATCTTGTTGCCTCAGAGAGGGACTACCCAACATTGAGTCGGTATGGGGTATGGCCCCAGGTTTGGATATACGAGTACTATCTAGAGTTGAAACTGGAAAAACATAGCCCAATTCAGCAAAGTCAATGATGCCTTCTTCTACAGCGTCATCTACCTCTTGAGGCCCAATATGACTCATAGTTGGATGACCAAAAGTGTGGTATCCACCACAGAGAAGTGGGGAGCGTTATTCACGCAATTCCCCACTTTCACCTATCTCAGAGCCGCCAACTTCTTAGGAGAGCCCACCAAGTTGCCGAGGTATGTGGGACCCAAGCTGATCCTATTGGAGCTGTCTAGACAGCTTATCACATACCATGAGAAGTGTTTGAAAAGAAAGAAGGGTGGAACTCCATTCCCCCTCACAGTGGGTAGGTACACCTACACTTCATAGAGCAAATCTCGGGAAATGTTTGCAGAGCTCGAATTGCTCAACTTAAAGCATAATTTCCGGGTAAGGCCAACCTTTGATCCTCGTGATTGCCTTCCAAGGGAAAAGCTCGATCCAATTCACATCCCTCAGATTGAAGATATCTACATCGATCTATATCACAAAGTCAAGCTCAGATGAAAGGATCACTCCCGATTGGCCCTGGCAGAGATCATTCAGTATGGTGTGGCCATTGTCCCAAAGGGCTTCCAAGCAACTAATCAAGAGGTTGATCAGGTTTATCTAGACATGGATGGGGAAAATTGGCCTGTTTGCTGAAATTGATAGAAATAAGGTACCTCAGACTATTGAGGAAAGGGTTAAAGGCACTCTGTAGCACACTGAGCATTGGTGCAAGAAAAATAGTCTCATCTACCTTGGAGTAGACTTTACCACGTCTCCCTTGGGTAATGCACCCACAAGCCAAAGCACTTTCCAAAAGGAAAAGGAAAAGATAAAGAGGGAGAGACAAGACATTTCAGGAGGAAATTCCTGAAAGCCCTCCTTCAGCTACCGAGGAGCAGGTAGTAAGCTTGATATCCCTAGAAGAAAAAGAAGTGGTTAAGTGCTCCAATGGGCACATCCACTTAGGATGTCACCACTACTACAACTAGTGAGGTTCCCACTGTCCCATCTCCCGCAATCCTCCTTCCCCTCCTCATGTCACTCAACCAACCACTCCTTTGGTTGTGTCTTCTCTCCCGTCTTCTACCATTCCCCCTCCCTCTTCCTCCATCTTCTCTTCCCTCGCCGATCTATCCCCCAGCATTTCTTCCCTCATCTCACAGATCCCTTCCACCCCCACGGTTTCCTCTCCTACAGTGACTCCTACCCCTTGTGAGCATTGGAGGGTTGGCTTCTTTCTCAATGCCACCACCGAGTGTCTCGACACATTTCCCCGTGTCCACTGTAGTTGCTCCTTCTTCCACCCCTGTTTCCTCTTCTTCCCTCTAGTCCCACTCCCCTAAGTCCAGAATGGATCTCCAAACACCTGAGTTAGCACAAGAGGAAATTCCCCATTACACCTATGGACTTCTCCGTTATTCCAACTAAAAGGGATAAGAAGCAAAAGGCTATAACCCGGTTCTCTAAAAGTGCTTCAGGTGAAAGAGTTATGGAGAATTAATACCCTGATCCCACAAAGGAGAAAAAAGATCTATCTCCTACAGATTTTACAGTGACTTAGGTCACAATGGGAACATCCTCAGAAATCCTACAAGGAGAAGCCTTATCCATAGTGGATGCCCTTTGCAAAAATCTTCAAGAAGCAAAGGAAGAGAAGAGAATATTAAAAGAACAAAACAAACATCTTCTCCAAGCCTCGCAAAAGATGGGAAATGAACCTCCTATAGCTACCACCGAAACTCCTGAAGCCCTTAGTCAGGAGAAGATAAATGAGTATGCCAATATTGGCAAGCAAGGTGTAGCAGTGTCCACCTGGAGAGAGCCGATCCTCAAAGATAGTGAGGAAGTGATTATAAAGTTCACATAACTATATCAAAATATAGATCAAGGTAACAAGGAACTCCAGGAAATAGCAGGACCTATCTCTGAAGAGTTAGACCATGCCAGGTTTCAACACGAGACATTCCAAAAGATGCTCGACTACCCAGTCGATGAATTAATGAAATTCGGTGTCTTCGATCACCCGAGAGCACCCAACAAAGTCCTTGTTTCTCTAGACTATCGGGTTGACCAAATGGAGTTTATCTTGGAGAAAATAGACAAAATCAAGGAGGAAGCCCTAGATGCAATGCATCAAATGGAGTAGATCATCTTAAGGATGTCTCCAGGTTTTCTCATCCCATCATATGCCTTAAGGAAGGCAGATGATACTATTCAATTTTTCAAGGAGATCACGTCACAGGGTTTAGCTTCAGAAGCCACTTTTGATATAAAATCTATCAACAACCTTCTGGCCTACCGCGAATTTGTTGGATACCTGATGGAGGTATGTAATGAATACTTCAAACTCCCAGAAAGACTCAGAGATGAACATGAGACTTGCGAAGTCATCGGGGATCACACCAAATGTCCTGCTCAAGATCAACTTCAAATGATGGTCAGCAAGTTCATGGAGTATCGAGTTCAATTTCACATTTCCTCTCCTGAGCAGAAGCAGGACACTCCTTTCCAGCCAAGGGATGATGATGAATAGGCTCCTTCCTCCTAGGATTTATCCCATTTTTGTAAAATATTTAAAAGAATGTTGGCACAAATGATGACATCATCCATGTTGCATCATGGGATGTTGTTATCCACAAAATTGCCCCAAAGTCAACTTTTGACTTTTAAATATTTAGTAGATATTTTGTAAATAGTTGTTAGCTCCTTTTTGTCTTCTATCTTCTTCTCCTTCTATAAATATTGGAATTCTTGTTGTATTCCGTGTAAGAAAATTTGTATGAAAAATAGAGTGAAGAGAGAAAGACTTTGAGCTTTCTTGTAATAGAACATTATTAATACAAAATTGAGACTTTGTGCTGAATTTTTGTGTTACGTGTTAGATCTTTCTTAAGTTAGATCTGTATGCTTATTCTGTTAGATTCACGTATATTTTGTCATTTGTTTATTAGTATTGCTTTGTTTGTTTATGCGATTAAGTTTGGCTCTGTTTTACTACCAACCTAATACATAAACCCTCTGACCTTTCTACTTTGGAATTCATTTCTTTTCTCCCTTTGGATCTACCTTTCTTCCTTTCCTTCCTTCATTCCTTTTTGTTCTTCGTCGGAACTAACTCTACTAGGATGAGATCCTAAAACCCCCTAAAGGCAGAAAACTTTAAGACTTGCATAGATTCCTGCTGGTAGAATAACAATAAAATAGTTTCACTTTGCTATCTCAAAGAGGGGCTATGCCATGCACACTGTTGGCCTGTCTATCCATAGATGTGCCCACATGACAGATTTTTAGACCAACATTATTGTACCAGTCTAAAACAGGCTCTACTAAAGACATAGGAAAGGTACGGAACATAAGCTCCTAGTCCTGGACTATAAGATAGCAAGCATGTTCAAATGCTTGTAGGTGTTGTTGAGGATCCTCCTGAATGTGAAATTTTGAGATTTTAGGAAATTCCCATTGGGGAGGATAAGGATTAAAATCCACTGATGGATGAATCAGTTAATTACATACTTCTTCAAAAGAGTATGAAGGGTGAGCCCCTTTAGTGGAGGCTTCTAGGTCTGTGATTTTCTTGAAAATAAGTTGGACGACATCAGATTGAGGAGGGGGCATGTTGATATGTCCTGTATAAGAAGCGAATGGTATGTTTTACTAAGGCGTTAATGGGGGATTCATCTGCTAATTAACAGGATGATAAGAGGAATAACCAGGTTTTTTGGGTGATGCCTGGTGGGGTATTTGGTGTGAAGGAGCATGAGTATAAATAGGATGTGAGATGACAAGTGGCTGAGAGAAATGTGGTTGAATGAAAGATGAAGCCTGTGATTGGTGGGTTCTTACACTTGCCGACTGAACCGGAATGGATTGAGGAATGTGGGTGTTGACTTGATTTGATATGGTGGGAAAAAAACTTTGAATGAGGCTTTTGACTACCAGATTAGTTATTAGTCGTGCTGATGCCAAAGGATGGGTAAAGGTCACTGTCGCTAGAGCATTATAAGAAAGATCAGCTAGAAGATGAGGAGGAACCGACTAACTCGTAGGAGGGGGTTGGCTGACAGAGAGATATTGACCCTGAGATGCAATAGACGACATAGAAGAATTAACAGAAATTTGTGGGAGTGTGGATGCACTCATCATAGCTGAAGAAGAGGGCCTCTCAAAAGTAGGCTGTGGGGTAGCCGAGGTAGCTACAGCACTAGGGATAGGTAGGGTCATTTGAGAACCAGTTGACATGGTTGGTGGAAGAGAAAAAGGAGGCACAGATGCGCCACCTTCTTCTATGGTTCGAGGCAAGAAGAAGCATGCTAACTACTCTATGAAAGCCTGGGATGGCTCATGAGAATAATCTTAAACCTGCTGGATCGATGGTCCCTGATCAGATATTCGAGTAGACTTATGCACTAGGTAATCCATAAGGGCTACTGGGTTGTGGTCAAGGAGTGCCTGAAATTCAAAATCTCCACAAGGAACATACTCTATATTAGAAGCAGATGACACCTATGAAGGACTGGGGGAAGCCGGTCATGTTGGGATCACTTTAGGATGATAAAAAGGATTATATAACCAAGATGGGGAACCAACTAACAATAGTCCTAAAGAAGAACCGAGGGGTGCCGAAACATCCAAATTAGCGGGGGTCTTGAATGAGGAAGAGGCCAGTTGAGCCATTTTTCTAGATTGTGACCGGGTGATGACCGCCATAAACAAGTAAAAAAACATAGAAAGATACTGACCTAATTAATGCACATACAATTCAAGCAGCATAGGTGATTATCTCTTTTAAATTTTCATGCTTTTTAAGAAATAAAATGTTAGGGAAGGCTTTTTAGAACTGGGAATACTCAATTGGCCAAACTAAGGATGGTTTGGGGAAAGTTTGGTGAGGAGTCCCGAACGCACTTCAGTAAAAGATTGGTATGTGGCTTGATATAGGGGCCTACCCCCACACTTCACACATCACTATGATAAGGGAGTCAGGTGCTTTGCCAATATATACCATAACTTCCATGAATTTATAGCGCAACCTAAGTATTACATAGGCTCTTCTTCTTGGATGTCACTTCCAAGTAGGTGAGGCTAGGGAAGGAATTTTTGTTTAAATGCTTTATACCTAGTGATTTTGGCTTTGTGTGCAAGGGTGAAAAATAAAAAATCAAATAGTGTCACTACCGATTTTGATCAATTTTCCAACCTATTTAGAGAACTAGGTGAAGAACATACGACATAAATGAAAAAGAAAATGTTCTTTTTAAGCACTAAAACCGAAGTGTTTGATTTCAATGAAGACAAGTTAAACAAGTTCTTTCCCAATGCAATTAATTCATTTTAAGGACCAAAACTGAAGTGTTTGAGTGCGATAAAAACAAACAAACAAGTTCTTTTTAAGTTCTTAAAAAGGAGAAAATACCACAAAAGAGAAATAGCTGTAGATTTAGCTCTCCAAGGTGTGTGGACTTCAAAAAGCGCATTGTTGAGCTCTTCCCCTTGAACAATCCCGTGAAAAAGCAAACCGCTCCACAAAACAGGGTCAAGCAGTACACGCAAACAAATCCAACAAGATACTGATGGAAAGGAAATTTCTATTTTAAGTCAAATGAAGGATTTACTAATTTTTGAAATAGAAATTAGAATTGAGATTCGTAAAAAAAGAAGAGACCTAACTTTGAAATTTAGAAATGAAAGAAGCAAGACTAAAACGATGAAAGGAAATGCTTAAGAATAACTGATGAAAATCAGTGAAGAAATAGAACAAAGCTCAAAACTGGGAAAGAGATGAACTTACCAATAAGGTACTTTGGTGAGGTCCCACCGGGTGTGCCAGAATGTAGATCAAGAATTTCCACTCTTGTTACCTTTCCAAGTTAATGCACCAAACTAAACACAAAAACCCTAAAAAACTCAAATGAAATCAATATCTGATAGATTGGACAAGATTCGAAGACGCGGATGGAAAGAATGCCAATGGAGACAAGATGGGTGCATAGGAGTAATCCTGCAAAGTAGATCCAAGAAGCCTATGATGCAAAAATCCTTGGCAGAAAAAGATAACGTTAGATGATATAAGGGTGAACTACCCAAAAAGTGGGTCTGGGAAGCAATGAGCTTCCTTAGCGGACGTCAACTCACATTTTCAATCAAGAGTAAAGACATACATGATGAAATATGTAAATAAATATTTAGATTTTCTGATTAAAAACAACAGATAGAATGTAAAAAACCGTAGTAGAAACTCAAAGAAAGTAGGAAATTGTAAAAACAAAGCTGAACTTGTGTTACATGAGTTCTATACCTGTCTGCAGATTGGTCGGCATCGATCAAATGGTGATCAGAATTGATTGATGATAATCGGTGTCGACTGGACTGGGTCAGCATTAATTGAGGGAAAATTACAAGAAGCTTGATTGTTGCTTGATGTAGACCAGATCATGGAAACCTGTAGGTGCTGCAGAGATGTGGAAAGAGTTCTACCTTGGCTGAATGGATAAATGGAATCTCCAAGAGGTTCAAGAACCTTCACGATATTGACACTGCGAGGGTAGAGTGACGGTGCACCTCTCGGGGATTAATCTGGATAGAATGCTCTTTCTCTCGATTGAAAATTCAAGGGCTCTAGGCTCAAGCTTTTTTCTATTTCTTCTATCTCTATGTCTCTACCATCTAACCAGAATTGAGTTTAGGTCATGTATTTATAGTCGGCGCCGACCGAGGTAAAATCAGCGCCGTTCCAAAAAATCGGCGCCGATCGAGAAACGGTTGGCGCCAATCAGGGAACAAAATCCCAAAGTGGCGAAAAGGGACGAGTTGTGAGGATTAGAATATTATCCCTCTGACTCAAATATGGAAAGAATCCCACTGCACGGTTCCAGGAGAGGAGAAATAAGTGGGATAGATAGATAATAATAGCACGGGAGGTTGGGAAATGATATGGGATGAATAAGTAGAAGTGGAATAAATGTAGAAGATAGGATTACATGGTTAATATTTTAATTACCCATGGGTGAAATATAATGGGGTGGAAAAAACTTAGGATAGACATTTAAATTAGATATTTAATTAATACCCTAAGAGAATTAGTGATACAAAAGTGCACCGGGTTACCTGAGAATAGAACAGGTAAGCAAACATGGGGGACATTAAATTGAGTAACCAATTTGATGTGTCTACAATATATTTTTATCACTATGCCTTGGATGACATTTAGCTACAGATGGTTGTTTGGAGGCTCTTATAGACATTATATGTGGCCAGAGGATGGAGTTGAGATTAGTATTTGTATGGTGGAGCACTTTATGTTTGAAAATCGTGGATATAACATGGAGTATTATATGATTGATCAAGTAAAATGAAAATTTGGGGTAGTATAGGATGTTCATGGGACTAAAATGTGGTATGGGAATTGTGTCAGAGAGACTTTTGATATGGGCCCTTTGATCAAGCCATAGTGAGCTAGAGATAGATTTGATCAGATAGGTCCAACTAGTATGGGCTCCTCTTTGACAGATCAGGGATCCAGGCACTAGTAATGGCCTATGGTGTATGTTATTCTACATTTCTTCCTAGGCGGTTCACTATCCCTAATGATGCATGGGATGAAGGGTGCGAACACCATAAGAGATGCCTCCTCATAGACAGAGAGGATAGTGGGGGGACTAATAAGATAGCCAGAGTGAGAATGAGAGTGATGATGATACCACAATGGAGATGAAGGGGGGGATAGCCACATGGATTACAAAGATAGGGAAGGAAAAAAATAGGCACAGAGAGTACCTAGATAGGTTCTTGCATAGCCACATGTACATGTTCATATTCTGATGGCTCAAATGAGTATGCAGGTGGGGTTTAGATGTTACTTTACAAGAGGTACTTCCATAGGCCCATGATTATAATAGCCTCCTCAGTAGGATCCCATTGTTAGTCCACCACAACATTAGGAGGAGGTGGAGGAGATGGATGGGGGACACCACCAAAAGAGTCCCATAGGTTGAGGATGGGAGAAACCTCTATAGAGAGTAGGTGAGCTAGCTACGTTGCACCAACAAATACAGTAGGTCATAGCTCTCTAGCTACAAGTTTCCGTAAAGAGAGAAAAAATTATCCTTGAGAGGGATCAGACAGTGGTATATAGAGAAAAACTTTAGGGTGAGCGAGAAAAATTGGCCTCCTACTTGCAGCAGGTGTACATCAAAGTGATATCAGCTCCAGACAAAGAGGGATCAACTTACGAACCGAGCGGTCAGTGGGACATGAAGGGATTGCTAGAATTTCCACAGAGGGGACCTCATTCAGGCATACTGATGGAGTTGGAGTGACACCATGTATGCATATGGACTTAGTGATAGCAAATGGGAGGGATTCTTATTATAGATCACTATATTACGAGGGTGTCCCAAAGGGACAGAGAGCACCTAGCTTTAGTCAGCAGTCGATGAGTAGATTTGCGAGATCACATAGACCATCGACGTTAACTAGATCAATTGAGCAGCTACTAGGGAAGCATACAAGGTAGTAGGCAGGCCAACAGGGTCCACAAGTTTATGGGACCTCCACCATCTTGGAGACTAGGTAGTCCTCAAGAGGGGATCGAGTCAGACACGACTCTGTATGTATGATGTATCTATAGATGCATGTATTTTTTGATGTATGCATCGATACAAAGGCACATTTTTAACCGATGTATATGTATTATTTTTGGCTATGCCTCACTTGAGAAGGAACATTTTTTATCATTGCCCATGATGACATACTATGTATCGAGATGATTATATACACATACACATTGTATAGGGACATTGATATTTTGACAGATATATGATTATGGACCTATTCATGAGATGTTTATGATTATATCACATGTTTCTTGATTTATGAAATAACATATAGATGATATCACATGTTTTGATGAGATGGTTAATGTTCTACTTATCACATTTTGTGTATGAAATAGCAGTAGATCATATCATGTTATTTTACATGTGATACTTATGATGATCCATGTTTTTAATTATGGTCTATGTTTGAGGGGGGGGATGGAAAGTGGTCCCTCTTGCCCCTCATGATGATATTATATGATCATTAACTTAGCATACATGTTTAATTTTCATGTTCATAATGATGTATCATTAGATTTTATTGATATATGATGTATAGAAGGAATGATAGATGATAGATGTTATGATGACAACAAACTGCACAACACAAACAACAAATACAACTTAATCAAATCTAATCAACACAAAAACAATTATATACAAGTATGCAAGATAAAATTAACTCAATGCCTATGTACAATAGATTAAAGTAACAATTTAAAATAAGAAAATGAATCCAATTTAAAGCATACAACATGGAAAAGATAATGCAATCAAAACTCTACAAACCAAAACTAAAAGTAAGCAAACCACTACTTTGTTTTTGCAGGAAAATTTTGAATCATTTTCTACTATTTTTGGTGTTATATCAAAGATAATTTTCAAGGCTACCATTTACATTGTTTTTTTGGTTTTGTCCCGAAAAAGGGGATTTTTTATATGTTTATGGTTTCATAACATATTTGAATGTTTTTGTGTTTTATGAAGCTATGTACAACAAATGAAGAAGCGTGGATGCCCCCAACAATAGAGGGGATGTACAAGGGAAGAATGCAACATGGTATGTGCAAGATGGTGAAAATGTGAAGGTTCCCCCAACGTTATATGGGAATATACAAAGGAGATTCCTTCACATATATACAAGATAGATTAGCCAGATCAAGGCCCTGAAAGATAGTTTAAGAGGACCCCTAGACTTTAGGAAAACTAGACCTAAATAGAAGACAATCAATTACCTATCCAAATGTGAGAGTTTACTTGTGAAAAATGAATCCTCCTTAAGCACAGGAGCTGGTTTTCACCCAAGGAATTTCCCAATGTGCCACAATTGTGTGGTTTTCACAGTTGGATGACCTGCTTTATTTTTATTGTTTTCTTGAGTTTTTAAATTTTTTTGCTTGTTTTTTTCTTACTTTTCTAAGGAACCTCATACTCAAGCATATAACTGCTTGAGATGCATTACATTCATTGGTTCCTTTAATTCCTCACCATCTGAGTGAGCTTGTTTATATGCCCTTTAACCATACTTAGTGACCATCAACATATGGTCCTAACCAATTGGGCTCAAACTTTCCTTTCTTTTTTTGATCCTTGACTGTGTTAAACTGGTTTTTTTTAAAATGAGATATCCTACCTCAAATTGATGAGGTATGATCCATTTGTTTTATCCCCATGTGACATCAGTTTTGATAAACCTTAAAATATTGAGTTCGATCTCATACGCTTCTCATCCAGTAGCTCTAACTCTGCTAGCTGAGCTACCATGTAGTCTTCATCTTTGTCTAGATAGTCCCGGAGAGATATTCTTAGGGAGGGAAGCTCAATTTCCAAAGGTATAATGGCCTTAGTTCCAAAGACTAATGAATAAGGAGTAGCACCAGTAGGGGTGCAGATGGAGGTTCAATAGGCCCAGAGGGCAGGATGGATTTGCAGGTGCCAATTACGGCTAGTTTTGCTAACCATATTCTCCATGATATGAACAAGGGTTTTATTAGTGGCTTCGACAGTTGTCCATTACCTTGAGGGTAATAGGGATTTGACCACTTGAGTTCAGATTTGGAAGCATTGGCATAACGCTTTGACTATTTTATTCTTAAAGGATTTACCATTGTTTCTACAATGGTAGAGGGGATGTCGTAATGGATAAATGAGATGGTTCATTATGAACTTGGAGATCTGTGCACTAGTTACATAAGTGAGAGGTACAACCTCTACCCATTTAGTGAAGTACTCGGTGGCAGTGATAATATGAGTGTGGCCATCTAAGGAAGTTGGAGTGAGCTTCCCTATGAGATCAAGTCCCCATTTTGAAAATGACTAGGGTGTTGTGATGGGCTGCAAAGCCTATGTTGGTGCATGTATCAAGTTTCCATACTTTTGAAAAAGTTCACATTTCTTGACAAAGTTGCAACAATCTTCTTCCATGGTAGGCCAATAGTAACCTAATCTTAATAGTTTCTTATTAAGGACCATTCCGCTTGTGTGTGCTCCATAAATGACTCCATGCACTTCTTTAATTTCTTGGACTAACTCAGTCACATCAAGACAATGCCAATAGATTCCTATCATAGCCACAAAGATATAGGGTGCCTCCTAGGAGGGTATAATGGGCTATACGATGGATAAGGGCTCTTTTCTCAGTATGGGAGATATTTGGGGGAAAAGTTCCATCTTGTAAGTAGTTAAAAATGGGATCATACTAAGGGGATAGAGGACCAAAAAATTCACATGCTAGAAAATATTCTGACATGTCATATGCAGGCACTTGCAAGTGTTCAACAAAGAAAGGACATCTTGTTTTCCTGAGGTGGAATGTGTAGTAAAGATCCAATTGTTGCCATGGCATCTGTTGATCGATTATGTGATATTGGAATCTATTCAAAGATAATCTATACAAATTACTCCTTAAAAGTTTCAACCAATTTCTTGTACGGAACAATATTCTCATCTTTAACTTTGTATTCATCATTAAATTTCTTAATGATCAATTGGGAGTCACCAATGACTCGTAGCTGTCTGATGTTCCATGTGATAGCTAATTTCAATCCAATGATGAGTGCACTCATATTTTACAATATTATTTGTACAAGGGAATCCCAAATGAAATGCTTGTGGAATGACTTCTCTAGTGGGATTGATAAGTACCACTTCTTCTCCTGAACCATGAAAGGTGAATGACCCATCAAAGTGGACTTGCCACATGATGGATTCCTCAATGTACATCATAGATGAATATGGCAGATCAAGACACAATGGTTCCATTCCTGGTAGGGGATCTTCAGCCAGCTGATCTACAAGTACCTATCCTTTTAGGGATTTCTGTTAACAAATTCAATTTCAAACTCACTGAGGAGGATGATCTAATTAGCCATCTATCCTGTAAGGCTGAAGTTTAGATAGGAGGTATTTGAGAGGGTCAACTTTGGATATCAACTTGGTATTATTATTAAGGAGATAGTGGTGAAGTTTTTGAAATGTAAAGACCATAGCTAGGACATGCCTTTTCAATCTGAGGATATTTCATCTCATAGGTAATTAAGGTGCAGCTAAGGTAATAAACCGCCCTTTCTTTGTGGCTCAAGATCATATTGGGAAAGTAGTGCACCAATAATGAATTGGGTAGCTGAAATATACAATAGTAGGGGTTTTCCTGGGGTAGGTGACATGAGAACATGTGGACTTATCAGATATTGCTTAAGCAATTCAAAGGCCTTTTGACACTTAGGTCCCCAGTTAAAGGTGACATCTTTCTTCAAAAGATGTGTGAAAGGATGACACTTATCCACAAGATGTGATATGAATCGATGGATTTCATGAATATTTCCTTGTAGACTTTGTAGTTGTTTAAGGTTCATTGGTGGAGGATATCTCTATAATAGCTACAACCTTGGTGGGATCTACCTCTATCCCTCTTTGTGAAACAATGAAACCCAATAACTTTCCTGATTGTACACCAAAGATGCACTTCTTGGGATTTAAGTGAACCTTATAATCTCGAAGGAATTGAAAGATATGCCTCAGACACTTTGGGTGCTCTTCTCTAGTCTTAGATTTTTCTAGGATATCATCCATGTAATCCTCCATGATGTCACTCATCATGTCATGGAATATGATGGTCATTGCACATTGATATGTAGACCCCGACATTATTGAGTTGAAAGGTATTACCTGATAGAAAAATGTCCCCCAAGGGGTGATGAAAGTAGTCTTATGTTGGTCTTCCTCTGTGATCTTGATCTGGTTATAACCTAAAAATCCATCCATTAAGGACAACATCTCATAACAATCAATTGAATCGACAATCATGTCAATATTAGGTAAGGGGAATTCATCTTTGGGACATGATTTATTGATGTCTCTAAAGTCGGTGCATATTCTTGATGCTGACTGACTTCTTCTGGACTGAGCACTATGTTAGATATCTAGTTTAAATAGTCAATAGGTTTGATAAAACCCGATTGCTAATAGTTTCTCCAGCTCTTCTTTGACAAGTAGTGAAACTTTTGGGTGTATCTTCCTTAGTTTTTTCTTGATAGGTTTGGCATCTGGGTGTACAACAAGGTTGTGCATGACCAACACTGGGTCCAAACTTGGCATATCTATGTATGACCATGCAAATATGTTTGCAAACTCTCGTAATAGTGTTACGAAGTTTTCTATTCTTGTGTTGAGAGTGAAGCTCCCATCTTTATCATTTTAGGATCCTCTTCTAACCCAATGTTGACATTGATTGTCTCTTCAACTAACATCTTTGATGCATCCTCCATCCCTGTAGGATCATAGGGGAGAGTAAGATCCACTTCTATAGGTGGCTCAAAGAGAGTTTTATCTTCACATAACGGAACTATTTTTCCATTGATTCTTTTGTTTGTTCATCCACAAGTGCCTTAAAGAGTGTTTTCACTATGGGACTTATGTTTATTCTTACTACAAGGATTTTTTGTAGTACTTTTTCCCTTGCTTACTATTTTTTGTTTAAGTGACCACACAATTCTACCTCTTCCCCAAAGTACGTGCATGCGTTTAATTTAATGGAGAAACCCTTCTTATGGTCATTGTTTGGAATGGTATCTCTAAGTCCCATGAACTCCATGTGATTGCCTCATCATTTTCAAAGAAATCTACCGACATGTGAAGTTTGATCCTAATCAATGAGTTTGGGATATACAAGGGTGACTTGGAAATTATCTTGGAATTAGATTCAGAAAGGGTGAAGATAGTTGAATTTAGAAACAAATTGGTAGAGGTAAGGTCCTCGTATAGGATACATTGGGAATCTGACGTCATTGTTTGAATGAGACTGAGCTATCCTCACATTCAGAAGAGGTAGCATCTATCTCCAAGGGTGGATTATCATGAGGTATGATACTAAGGCCATGTTTGTTTAACTTATAATGGGGAATAGGAACGATGGGCTCTAATCTTCCTTGTGCATTTGTGCCGCATCCAAATCCCTTATAACCCATGACATGCATCATTATATGACCCTTAATATACTATGGATCCTGGTGACATGAAGCCATCCTTCCTTCAGGTACCCATCTGGTAGGTGTATCTAGCATCTTCTCATGTGACAAGAGACCACTAGGAATAAACCTCTTCAAAGGGTCCAGGGAAACTAGCCCGAGTGATTTTGAACTAGAAATATGGTCTACCACATGTCTTAGGTGATACTAAAAGATTGGATATCAAAAGAGCATGTTGAATATTGAATTCATCATTTGGGCCATATTTTCCAATTTTTTCTTCCCTAAGAGGTAAAGGGATTGACTAATGAAGGAAAATTTGATTGCAAGGAGTTAATGTATCTAGATCTATATGATCCTTCATAGCCTTAGTTCATAATGGGACAACAATATTGACAGAAGGACACTCATATGTTGCATGAGAAAAACTGTGCAGTTCCCTACAATGTGTAAATGGTTCTAGATCACCTGGGATGGTGATCGTCTATCCTCCATGACATAGCTTGATACACTGATGGAAGGTCAAAGGAATGGCTTGCATCGCATGAATCTATGGGTGACCTAGGAGCATGTTATATGGAAGGTCCAAGTCAAGGAAATGAAACTTTGTATCATGATATGTGGGCCGTAATTCCATTGGGATCACTATGGTACCTTTTGACTCACGCTCTTCATTATCATAAGCCATGATCTTAATGGTCTTAGCATCTAGATCTGCTTCTATATGGCCTAGTTACCTGAAAAGCTTCAATGTACAAATATTCAGACTAGATCCACTATCCAAAAGCACTCTTTTTATCTTATGATGAGTAACAAAGACCTCTATGTACAAAGGTAAGTTTTGTTCAGGATTGTTATGTGGGATTTTGTTATGATCAAAAGAGATATAGTCATTGGGATTAAGATTTGCAACCATTACTTGGAGGTGTGTAGGATCTACATCTATGGATACTCCTGATCCTTGAAGCATTTTATATAGTATGTTCTTATGAGAATTTGAGATTTTGAGAAGGTCTAAGATTGAGATCTTAGCTGTGGTTTTCTGCAATTATTCTAATAAGTCATACTAAGCTTCCTGAGGTATAGGTAGAGGAGGTTCCAGGATCACTAAGTGAGCACGTCGCATGCCCACAATGCAACTATTACCTAAGATCCTAATAGTGTTTACCTGTTCACTAGATGAATGAACACAACCTATGAGGGAATCAAAAGGTATTATCATTTGATGGATACACATAGTTAGTAGTTTTATAGTCATTAGAGGAATGACCATAATCTAACTTCTTGTTTCCTTTGTTATCATGTTTGGGAAAAGGGTGTTTGAATATTCCCATCTTCTTCATTAGGACCTTGTCCTGATTCAGGTCGAATCCACCTCAATATTTCCTTCTTCAATAAGGTCTTGAATGAAATGTCGTAACTTTAGACATCTTTCAGTCTTATGTCCTTTGACACAGTGAAAGTCATAATATGCATGTTTCCTAAACCATACTTGTTTAGGTGCATCATCATGATAATGCACTATTGTAATTGGATACTACACCATGTTTACAACATATAACTACTTAAGGATGTCACATAATTATTCCGTTAAAGGTGTAAATGTTTGTTTCGGGGCCAATTTTGGGAGAGGTCCTTGTGTAAGCTTCAAGAGTGGACCGTTTTGTACAGATTTGAATCTTTTGGAGTCTTTGATGTCGTCTCTGATGAAATTATTATTCTTATTGAAGAATTTGGGGTTTTCTACTGATTTCAACTCATGTTTATCTTTTGAAAAGGGTTTGATCATTCCCTTTTCAATGAGATCCTTCTTGATTTGATTGCCCTTCTTAATAAATTCTTCAAATTTAGTAACACATTGCATTTGAATATGAAATGCTATGTCTTGATTCAAGTTTGGAACAAATATGCTGACCATTTGTTTTTCTAGAATGGGACAAGGGAAATGGCTTGCTAACCTTGACCATCATTGCAAGAAACCAACAAAAATCTCATTCGGTTTTTGTTTTGTGTTGTAAAGATCTACCATGGTAATGTCACTCTCCATGTTAAAATATAAATGGCACATTTTTTTTAGCTAGCGTGGGCCATGCTGCGATTGTTCCCTTAGGTATGTGGAGGAACCACTCTAGCATCTGTCCTCTTAAACTATGAGGGACAAACATATGAGATAGTTGTCACTAAAATCTACTTCCTAGAAAGCCATGTAGAAGTATTTAATATGATCATGAGGATCATCTTTACCTTTATATTTTTCAAATTTAGGAAAATCAAAGTTTCTAAGGAATGGTACTCGTAACATGTCTCTGTCGAAGGGATAAGGACATGGTTCTTCATATTGGTACTTTTTACTATGACCTACATTACTCTCTTGGAGTGTTGTGAGCATGTTCTTCATGGATTTCAACTCTTATGTAATGAGTTTATCTTTCATAGGGGATGATGGTCTATTCACTTGAGTAACCTTTAACATTTCAACATTGTCATAAGGTTTGGTATGAAATTCACCAGATTTGGATTTAAGTTTTTCCTTACATGTGTTCTTTCTCAAGGAACCTAATTTCACTAAATTTTGACTAAGCCTTAGTATATGTCTTTGTATAAACTCTTCTTCAATGGATTGAGGATCATCTTCTTTATTCATATTGAGGAGGAGGTAACTCCTTGTGTTCACGTTTGATCCTAATATTTGGTGAGGATTTAAAGTATGGTCTTCAAGAACCATCTATTTTTTTTCACCATTCACTCTCAAAGTTTTTATTATGAACACCAGAAGTGGAAGCATATCCTCTATCAAAAGGATTATCCATGTCAATAAGGGGAGGTCATTGTGGCTCTTCTACCTCTAGGTTAATGGTTTTGATAGCCATTTCATGTTCTTGTGGTAATTTGGCTCCTAGTTCTAGGACTCGTGTGAGTATTTGATCTCTATTATAGTATAAGAGTTCATCGAAGTGAGAGAGAGATCAAGGGTGTGTTTCTCTTCAGATGAATCAGTATCATCCCCACTATGGTCAATTAATACTTCCATGCCTTTAACCTATGAAAAAGGGGACCTAAGTTTTGACCACTAAAGGGATAGGTTGAACTAAAAGGATTTAACTCTAATTCGAATTCAACTCTCTTAGATGCCATTTTTGTGATAGGTGGCATCACTAGTTTCCTCTATACAAGGTTTTGTCTAAGTGTAATCAAGGTGTGACAAACCTAGGTGTAACATGGTATAAGATTCCTAAAGTCTCAATGTTTCACAAATCAATATTTTAATGAACAATGTGTTACAAGAATCTACTGATTTGTCCTAGATATAAGTCTATGAATTTTTTATCACACAAGGAACAATAATGCAAATCTATGATTAAACCAATCAATCAACCAATAGTTTACACCTTATGATTCTCGATGGTAGTTCAATGTATAAATGATCAACTTGATGCCAACACTTATGTCAAGTTCAAGATGAATGTGGCATAAGCATTAAAAAGGGGTAGATGTGACTCCCAATCAAAGGATACTACAACAAGTTTTTAGAAACAAGCAAGACCTAAGTCCTAAAAGGTAGAAATTACACATGTAAGGAACACAACAATATTACTTAAGGTACGTTAACTGAGTTTCAAGAGAAAGCAAGGTTTTAGCACCAAAATAATATGTATACAATACATAAACAACGTAGCCACCAAACTTCAAGATTTGAGGTAATGTTTGAAACAAAACTAAGTGCAAGTATACTAAGTATTTTATAAGATGTCGGCATCGTAAGGCCACAATGTGGACATTTAGATCATGTTCAAAAGGAACGAGGCGTAAGTATCATAATCATATCGATGAAATGTGAAAAAATTAACATGTTTAAGGGAGATCAAAGAATTGAATCAAGCCTAACTACACCAATAATGTTTATCAATATGGTTTTGAGACATAGGGCCTACTAGAACATGATGATGTACCATTCACATGTTCAACACTTGCATTCTGACAGTTCAACCTAGTCATGTAGGTAGACTACAAAAGCTGTGGACACAATTATTTCTAGTGGAATCCATGTGTGTTGTTTCTCTTTTGTCCCAAATGGGAAACAAGATAAAAAATGTGTAGACCAAGTGATGATGAAAAAAAACTAAGTATTACTTTAGCAAGAGTTTCGACCTTACCTTAGGGTAAGTGAAGAACTAAGAAAAAGTGACACTGTCGTAAGGTATCATGATTAATAACACTTAGTTTTCAGCTTAAGTGGACTCTTGCCTTGTTTGAATAACAAGGTTTTGACTCCAAGAAAGTCATCACTTCATGTGATCTCTATAAAAAATGATGGCTTGATATGAAAAAGTGGCCTCTAAGACAATATGGCTTTCCTACAGTGAGTTCCCTCAATTGGATACCACAGAACACCCTCTATGAGCTTGATTTACTAAGAAATTCATACTGAATAATCTTGGAGTATCTCAGTTTTAGTTTACCCCCTTCAAATATGATTAAAAATGAATACGTACATGCATATATTTCACTGGGGTCACAATGGATAATATTTGGGTGCTAAAATCACAAGTAAAATCTAGTCAAGTGGGTAAGTGGAGGACTTCCCATTTCATCCACAAGGTTCCCTCTTGTGTAGACTACTTTGGGGTTCCTAGGACAACCCCCTTTGTTGTGGCTTAAGGCTTATGCAAAGGGGGTTATGTCCTAGTTTAAATCTGATGGGGCATACCCTTATCCAAACTTGTAAATGAAGTGTGTTAAAATTAGTATGTTTTTTTATCTTTTAGAATTAATGTGGTTTTTGTCACACACTGTTTGAAGACCTACAAGAAATAAGTTATCCTTCATTTAGACTCTGATTATTTCGGATGTGATATTTTGTCTTTCAAAAAAAAGATTAGTAATTTTCCAAGAGATCAAATCATCATATAAAGGAGATAGAATGTCATTTTTGATTTCCCAGATCATCTTAAGATGCAAGGAAAGAGCATACACAACAAAATACCTCACTAAATTTTTGGAAATTAAAAAAAATCAATACAATTGCGAAAAATAAGTTATTTTAAACCAAGTTTGAAGTTCTTGCTATCCATGTTCACTACCCTGGTGAAATTGGACAATGGGTAAGCTTGCATTGTGACAACAAAGATAAAGTACCACATGCAAAAAAATGGAAAAATTTGGAAATTACTCTAAAAAACTCTCTGGTATTGAATTATAGCCTTGAGACACTGAGGAATCCAAGAAAGTTTGTAGGGAGTTGAAAGGGTTAAAAAATATTCCTTTGGGTTATAATAAGCTCACAGAACTCTTGATTGAGTTATTTAAATGAATGAGGCGAGCTGGTCAATAGTAACAACATAGACCTTATTTGAGAGGCAGCCAAAATCCTCAAATGTTTTACATAATAATCAGGTTTCCTTTATAAAAAATTCTATATGGTCACTAAGTTACTACATTGTTGAGTTGTATGTTCAAGCACTGAGATGTTGTATTATGCATTGGGCTCTAATCGAGCTCTACATTTCCAACACCGATCCAAGTGCATGAAGGTTAGACCTATGTTACAAATCAGACTGCTAAGGTTCACCAAGTTGATATGAGATCCTCATAGGGTGCAAGACATCAAAGAGACCGAGCTCAACCATTGTGCACCGAGCTATGTGAGCTGACTCATTGATGTGGCTGTACGTACCCAAAATTGTAGGGTACTGTACTGCCAAAACAATTTTACACATGCCCCAATGATGATACAGGTCTCCTTGCAAGGTGTTTGGAATCCAGAAAGGCTCGCCAAGTATACACTTGTATCCCGCATGCCCCGCTCAGCCTCTGCATGCTTTTTTTTGCCCTTTTCCCCCTTTCTTCTTGCATTTTTTTCTTCAGTGACGAAACTACCACCTGCCTGGGTGGAGGTCCCATGACCGCTACCCAGGATAGGGCAGCGGTCCTGTAACCGCTGCCCTGCACAGGGCGGTGGTCTGTGCGCATTTTCTAGATCCTTTCGACGATCACGTCAAACGTAAATCTTGAGATTTTACACGCTTTCTTCAACCACTTTGGCTTGCATTAATGTTTTTGGTTCCCTGGTAATAGTGTTTTTCCTTTGTTTATAGTAAAAGAGTTCTAATGGGAGTTACCCTCTGGTAAATGCATTGGTTATAAATAGCCAGCTTGTTTTCAAGAAAATGGCCCCTCATCTTCTCAATTCTCTTGTTCAGTCTTTCAATTTCTTGCTTAGAATTTTGTTAGTTTCATGTTTTGCTTCCATTGTTGGTATTTTAGAGGTCATATGATCTTCTTGTTTCAGTCTTGTTCCATTGCTGCTGCATACAATCAGTTTAACATAGAATAGCTTCATTTCTAGACTAGAATCCATTAAAGTTACAGGTTTTGTTTTGTCACAAGGATAGTTTCTGAAACTCTCGATACACTTGTGTTGTATTCCCGCAATAAATCCCGCTAGGAATTGCATAGTCAAGCTCTGTTCACTTGCACTATCTCTCTCCTACTCACATTGTATTCGGTCTATATCCAAAGCTGTCATTGTTCGAATACCATCTTCTGTTGATACGATCATATACATACTTTTTGGATTCACGAGGACATGAAGGAATGAGGAGATCACACTGAGGGGACGAAATCACACACAACTAGATTTACCACTGTTCTGTAAATGCCAGGTTTGAGCTATCAAAGTTCTAGTTACAACATATCAAATAGAGTAGTGAATTATTTCATTTCAGTTAAAAGTTCACTCTCGATATCACCAGGGAAGCTGTGGGGATTGATAGTTTCTGAGAAACTGTGATTCGTTCCCCACTTCTGAGGCAAGATCGAGAGCCTTTCAATTTAATATATTTAGTTGATTAGATATTTAGGATAAAATCACAACTGCACAAGCAAATAGCCATACCAGGCTACTTTGTTTGTTTTCATTCTGTTACTAGATTAGTTGTTTATTTTCTAAATATACTAGAATAGTTGCTCTTCAATTTCATTGAAATACGTCATTGAAAAATACAAAAATAGAAGAATGCTTGCATAGTGTAATACCTCTTTCGTAATCAGTTTATTAATTTTAGTTAAAAGTTGAATCATTTTGTATGACAATCACAGGACCTAGAGAGCCTAGAGAGTATATATTTGAACCCGTAGTGCCTCAGCCAAATCTACCCACAACATTAGCTGATATAGATCAGGACCTCAGGATACAGGTCTTTCGAGCAACAACAAACTTACAAGCAATTAGTGAGCAACTAAGAG
The DNA here is from genome assembly GCA_019776745.2 of Taxus chinensis. NCBI lineage: Eukaryota > Viridiplantae > Streptophyta > Pinopsida > Cupressales > Taxaceae > Taxus > Taxus chinensis. The sequence continues at coordinate 554,360,424 of CM034152.1, forward strand.
GATTAAACATCGAAGACGACAAAGCTTACACATTCTGGTCAAACCATCCAAACTATAGATTCACCTTGATAAAACATCTGAATGACTGTGCAAGGATTCAAACGAGAGAAAACATTTGGTTGTGATCCTTTGGTTCCACAGCCTAACGGGAGACCTCCTCATCGACATAGACACTAGCTTACGTATTCAAGTTGCCAGAACACCTGTTAGGTACTCCAAGAAAATCATACAACTTCTAGTTCTAAACATAGAGGCTGAAAAGGCATACGATTACTGGATAGTTGGGAGAAGGGATTGATTCTTCACATGACCATAACAGGTCCACAACAACCATGAACTCACGGTTGTGATCCCCAAGTCCCACAACCCAATGGGCCTACAAATTAGTTAAGTATTGACACCAGCTTACGAACGACTAGTATTTAGATCCTCACCACTCCCGCCAGATATTATAGTACAATTCTCTGTATTAAACATAGAAGCCAATCAATCTAATATTTTCTGGGCTAGACCAGAAAACCACCCATAGTTAACTGCGAACCCACTAAATCGCCCATCACCATTTTATGACCTTGTCTGGAGATATATACGAAGCTCCCACAGGTCACTTCCCACGTATCCAACAACCAAGAAACAGGATCTCGGTAGAGCTTGACATTGATTGGAGCCTCCGAGCAGCCATTATATCCGAATGAACCATTACACCAATTTAGGTTAGGAGGGCCTTCTTCACCTTAGATTTGTAGATTCCATTATTGCGTATTGAGGATATAAGATTACCTGATTAGCTTGTCTGTATCTATTCACATTCAACATTCACCGGCTGTCTCAACACAACCTCAGGAGGTCAGGTATGAGGAAGAGGTACTTGTAGATTCCCATGCTACAAAACTTCATGTCACTTTTCCATCGTACAAAATTGGTGAACCCAACGTGAACAAACAGTTCTTCCTTTTATTATTTTTCATTTCTCTCATCCACCTTCACTCTTTCCCATTATTCTGCGGGTATTCATATACCCCCCGAATATGTCGGGATATGATGCATATGGTAGACCTCTCTCAGGTCTTGAAACAAACTATAGTCAAAAAAATAGGCAACCATCACCCTCACTTTCTGCATGGGCTGATAACTATTCAAGTAATTACTTGTCATCACAAACTCCCCCTCAAAGAACTAGCTCAAGTTCTTCATTCCAAATTGAGGAGTTTGATCAGTTTGCACAAACACAATAGCTCAGAGCCATCAGGCTCTAATAATATGACGTTTACTAGGGAATCTGCTTCATCTCCTCGGGTCTTGTTCAGACCACATATCAGTAGACAATCAGACCCACTCCCCTTTTTGGATGAGGAATACTTAGCATGCTTCGCTAAAAGTGAACAACGTTTCCAAAACATGTATCCACCAATAGGAAGTTTGAAAATACAGTCTGATACCCTATTCCAGGAAAACACCCCCATTCCTCCACCTATGGGAAATACCCTCGGTGAAGCTTGGTAGGGTAATGATCAATTCATAGCAGGGTATCACACCCCCTTACAACCTCAAGCTATACAACAAACACCCTTAAGGTAAAAGCACTATATCTTCACCAATGGAGGTCATTTCAGCCTTAGCTGAAAAGGTTAGAGGGCTGGAACTTGCTCAAGCAAACCAAAATTCATACTTTGGGCAAGCAGGAAGCCCCCAACCCTCCGCATCATCCCAGTCAGGTTGACCTCCTTATAGGAACAGGCACGTTAGGCATGCCTCCTCAAAATCCTTATAGTTACCCACAACAAACACCAACTAGGACCGCGTTTTCAAATGCCGCTCCAGTTGAAAACATGACACCACCTAGCTTGGCACCAAACAACCCGTACCAGAACAATGCTCCTCCTTACTTAAACATTTATTCAAAGTCACCACAAGGAGACATGTTCTCTTCTCCCGGGATGTTCGTTCAACCACAGGGATTCCCATATGTCCCTACAAATGCATATGCTATGCCATATCAACAACCCATCCCACCTCAACCCCCTCAGCAAGCCCCATCGATGGTTGAGGCCTACGCAGTAGGGACTTATTCAGAATATTTAAAAGAGCCCCTAGACTTCACCATACGAAGTGTTATGCTTCCAAGACCTCTCCCCGACTTACCCAAATACAAAGGGGAAGGTGATCCAAATGCACACATTAAGGCCTATGCCACAACCATACGGGAGTTACTCCCTTGGGACGGGGTTGTTGCTAAGATATTCCCTAAGACCTTAGAGGGTATTGCCCTTGATTGGTATTACAGAATACCTGAAGCCTCGATACACTCATTTAAACAACTCGTGTCAGAATTCATCAAAGCTTTCGACATGAACAAATTGTTAAGAACGGGAATCAAGGGAATTCTTACATATTAAACAAGAACATAATGAATCCACTGCTCATTTTATTCAAAGATGGCGTACGGTTCTCTACTCATCAGTGAGTGCTCTAAACATGGATCAAATGGAACTATGTGATTTATTCCTTAATTCTCTCAATAGAGAGATAAAGGAAGAAGTCCAGAAGTTCCCACTAAGAACTTACGATGAAGTACTCAAGAGTGCTCTCCAAATCAACCAAGCAGTGATAGATAGTGGTCGCAAGACATATGGGACAAATGGGAAATTAACCACTCCCAATCAAAACACTGTGGCCTATTCTAATACAGGGAATGCTAATCAAGGACCTAAGATCCTTAACAAGAACCGCGGAGTTACAACAGATGGAGTAACTGACCAAGTTAAAAGGGAAAATGTTGTAAACATTTCGCCACCTGTTAATAATCAATGAAATAACAATTTTACTCCAACAATCAACGCAGTGGATTTTAATCATCCACCATGGCAACAACAACAACAACAACAATGAAAAATCCAAACACAAAAGTCCAAATCGAAACCCAGCTAGATATCAGAGTCAAAACCAAAGGCAACAACCTCAAAATTTTAACTCTAACAACCAGCAACCTTATCAGAATTTTGGGCCACAACAGGTTTTAAATCAACAGCCTCAAAATTATAATCCCAATCTATATTGTGGCTTCCACAAGATTCAAGGCCATGATACTAGGACTTGTCATGAATACAATAAATTCATGCAGCATTTGCTAGAAGATCAAAAGCAACTCTTTATAGATATGTTTTTAGCAAATTCTGTAGTACCCACGCCAAATGCTTATGCAGGGGCAGTTTCCCCTCAAAATGCACCCCTCAAGATCTTTAATGATCCGCTCCCAAACCACCCCAACAATAACAGGCTAGATCCTAATGGAACAAACAAAGGTGTCATGATAGGAAACAATGATCATGAAGCTTCAACTTCATTAAATCCACCAGTTGCACCCCAATTAGGAACTCGACCTCAAACTAAGATAGTTGGTTTAGTGGAGTTAGACACTCGAGCTACCCATAGAAACCATAACAAGAACATGGGATTATTCATCCCAACCTATTCCAAGCTATCCATTGGAACTAGACAATAGTCAACAAACGCTGGTAAAACCCATAGGAAGCTATGATTTAATTAATGATTTAACTAAAACCTTCTCGCACATCTCCTTCTTGGATTTGTTAAAGAACTCTCCCGCCCATAGGGCTGCTCTCTTAGAAGCGTTAGGCCTTGGTCATTTAATCAACATCACTCCTCCCATGGAGAAACAAGTAAACCATGTGGACTTTGACGTTTATCCTCCGGGACAGCCAGATAGGGATACAGAATTTATATTCGATATAAGCAAAATGCCAACAGACACTGAAATTGCATGAAGAGGTGACCCAACTTTACATTTACAAGTTTGGGTCTACAATAATTATGTTAAACGTGCAATGGTTGATGATGGGGCAGTAGTTAATATAGTCCCCTTCACTTTTCTTCAAAAGTTAGGATATGGAGAGATGAACTATTCCACAATGTGAAATACGATAAGAGGTTATGATATCCTCAAAAGCCACTTCGATTGGAACCATAGTTTTACCAGTCACTTTAGGGCCCAAGATGGTCCTCACCGAGTTTTATATTATAGATAGGAAACCAATTATAATATGATCCTTGGTCGGCCATGGATACACCGCATGAAGGCAATCCCTTCCACACTATTCCAAGAAATAAGATTTCTACACTTAGGGAAAATATTCATGGCACAAGGTGACCCAAAACCCTTGATATACACCTAGCTGATTTGAAGAAAAGACCGGGTGTTCACTCTGAGTTTGAACTCCCAACAAATTAACTCATCAAACCAATTAATTCAAAACCAAAAGAAGAGTTGATACCCACCACGGAGTTGGATATTACAAATCCAGCCGAGGACATTCCAGCACTCAAAAATGAGACCAATGTTATAAAAATGGTGTCACTAGGGACTACCGCCAAAATTTTTGAATTACTGGAGAAAGACTTACCTATTCTCCTACCATTTGATTCCATGGGTATGGGACAAACCCTGGGAATTGACTTCTCTTCCATCAGACAAAGTTTTTATGGTAGAAGTAACCGAAGCAAAAGAAATAGATACAACAGATATCCCAACATCCATTTTCCCAAACAAGTATTGGACTCTCCACTTTGATGGAGCTAGATGTCACTTTGGAGCTGGAGTGGGAGTGATCTTTACTTCACCTGACGGAAAGATCCTACCTTTCACCTTTAAATTAAACTTTGAATGTACAAACAACGGGCTGAGTACGAAGCTCTCCTCCTTGGCCTCATTCTAGCTAAAAGAATGGGTGTCAACAACATTAGAGTACTAGGAGACTCGTAATTGGTTGCAAACCAAGTCTCTGAGGTATATGAAACTAGAGCTGAGCATTTACAACTCTATAAAATAGATAGTATTAGATCTAAGTAAGGGATTTAGCTTCATATCAATTGAAGCAATCCCACGAGAGCAATAACCTTCTCGTAGACTCGATAGCAACCTCAGCTTCCTGTTTCACCCCAAATAGTGAGTTGGAGGATACAAATTTCATGGTATCACTTTGTACCGAGCCATTAGTGCGCAAAATACCAACAAACTCACTTCCTAACTCATGGAGAGGCTGAGGATGATTTTTCCATTGTAGATCACTTTGACGATGATAGAGTCACTCTCGAATATCTAAACACCTATGCAGAGCTACACCTTGCTCACCGTATAGTTGATCTTTCCTTAATACCACATTCCTCTTCCTATTTTGGAAATCCCATGATAGAGTCTCCTCCACAGAAGGATCTCGATATCTACGAGATAGAAGATGGAGAAAGTTTGGAACTACCTCCAGCCCCACCTAAATTTGAAGAAGGTAATGCTTCTTTAATAGAAGAAACCATTGACATAAAATTGGAATGGAGGAAGAACCAAAAATTTTAAAGTTGGGATCCTCGTTAACTCTAGAGGAGATAGAAATACACACCCAAACCCTCAAAGAACATCAAAAGGATTTTGCATTTAATTATAAAGAAATGACGGGCATTGCACCACAAGTCACAGTACATAATCTTGTCACTAAACCAGATGCGAAGCCAATTAAACATAAGTCAAGACCAATGAAGCCAAAAGTGGCTCTCATGGTAAAAGAGGAAGTAATAAAACTTCTCCAAGTAGGATTCATCAAGCGTGTTGACTATTCACAATGGGTGTCTAATATTGTCCTTGTCCTAAAAAAGAATGGGAAGATACATATTTGCATAGATTTTTGGGATATTAACAAAGCTTGTCCCAAGGATGACTTCCCATTACCATCCATTGACATCATCATTGATGCAACAACTGGATTTGAACTGTTGTCCCTCATGGATGGGTTCTCAGGGTATAATCAGATTAAAATATCTGAACAAGATCAAGCCAAAACTACATTCATAACTCCCTGGGGAACTTATTACTACGTTGTCATGCCATTTGGTCTTAAGAACGCCGGTGCTATGTATCAGTGGGAAATGACATATATATTCCACGATCTTATCCATAAAATTGTGGAATCATATGTGGATGACTTGTTGGCCAAGGCCAAGAAGTGATGTGATCATTTGGAAGTGCTCCGTATCATCCTCTCACGATTAATTGAATATGGCGTCACATTAAATCCAGAGAAGTGTGTGTTTGGTGTGACAGGAGGAAAACTTTTGGGCTACATTATATCTTCACGAGGGATTGATGTTGATCCAGCCAAAATACGGGCTATTCTCGAAATGATCCCACCATCGGATGAGTCTGGAATCAGGTCATTTCTTGGGAAACTTGGTGCAATCTGCAGGTTCATCCTAGATCTAAGTTTTTCCATTCATCCAATCAATAATCTATTAAAGAAAGATTATAGCATTGATTGGACTGAAGAATGCAACGAGGCCTTTGAAGTAGTTAAACACTTCTTGTTGTCTCCACCCATGCTAATGCCTCCCAAACCAGACCGTCCTTTGATCCTATACTCACAAGCCACTCATGTCTCACTGGCCTGCATGCTAGCTCAAGAAGACAATGATAAACGGGAACGTGTGATCTATTTCATCAGCTGAACATGTTGCTTGATTATGAAACACACTATACACATAGGTAGAGAGAGAATTCCTTGCCATAGTCTTTGCAAAAAAACGTTTAAGACATTACATGTTAAACCAAGAAACGAGGGTCATTGTAAAGACAGATCATTTACGGAAATTTCTCACACAAGGGTCTTTATCTAAAAAGGCTGGACGTTTCATAACCTTAATGGGTGAATTTGAGTTGACATTCGTAAATCAAAAATCCATTTAGGGACAAATCATTACAGATTGGATGGCTTACAATCCACTAGATGGAGGTGATCTGGTGAATCTGGACTTTCCTGATGAGTGTATATACTTCATCGAAACCAGGCCTCCCATCTCCACATGTCCCTGGTATACTGATATCATCAATTTCATCATAGACCACACATACCCAAAAGGTGCCACATCACAATAAAGAAGTCAATTACGCATTATTACCGCTAAATATGTTGTTTCAGAATAGGTACTCTATCGTAAAGCCTTTGACGACATACTTCTAAGATGCGTCGATACTAAAGAATCTAGGAATATTATTCATAAATCCCATAATGGGATATGTGGAGGCCACTTCAGTGGTCAAGCCACCATTCGCAAAATACATCAGATGGGCTATTTTTGGCCCACTCTTGAGCATGATGCAGTGGAATTTGTACGTAAGTGCCACAAATGCCGAGAATTCTCTCACGAGATTCACATGCTAGCACAATCCCTACAACCAATAGTGACTCTGTGGTCCTTCTCTACGTGGGATTTGGATTTGATAGGGAAGTTCTCCCCCTCATCAACTGATGACCATAATTTTATAATTACAGCCACGTAATATTTTACCAAATGGGTGGAGGCCATGCCTCTCACCACCGTACTAGGTTCGGTAATTGCCAAATTCATTCTGAACCAAATTATCTGTAGGTATGGTGTCCCACAAGTCATTATCTCAGATAATGGAACCTCCTTTAAAAATTATGAAGGCCATGAGTTATGTAGCAAGTTCAAGATAAACCATCACATGGCCTCCCTTTACTACCCTCAAGCCAATGGGCAGGCCAAAGTGACAAACAACATGTTAAAAGCTATTCTCCTCAAAATGGTCAAGGAGAATAAGTGAGATTGGCATCTAAATCTATATCTGGCCTTGTGGGCCCATCGAACCTTTGTAAGAACACCAACAGGAGCAACTCCTTTCTCACTGGTATTCGGGGCAGAAGCAGTTCTCTTGCTTGAGGTTGAAATACCCAGTCTTTGCATCTCATTACAGGAGATTCTGGACAAAGAAGCTTATAGGGAGGCATGCCTCTCTCAACTAGAAAGCCTTGACGAGGTTAGGCTAAACACCAAACAAAGGCACAGATCCTATGCTCATCAGATGTGCCGGTAGTATAACAAAAAAGTCTATGAGCGAGAAATATATGAAGGAGATCTAGTTCTAAGACTAGGCAACCAAATCGATAAGAAAGTCGGTGAAGGAATAAAGTTCCGGCCCAAATGGTTGGGCCCATACGAGAAATGGTGCGTATCTCTTGTGCACACTATAAGGTGAGGAATTCAGTGAAACCATCAATTCCTTGCATCTTAAATGGTTTTACGCATAAAACATCAAAATTACCACTTGTACATTATAGTTACGTACATTGCATTAGTATTTTAGCTGTTTCATTTTGTTCACTCATTTCGTAAAACTGATAGTATAGGAACTTGCTCTTAAACAATCTATTAAAATTTCTGAAAATATTGGCAAAAGCATTTAAATCACATCTCTTCAAACATCATCGAGTATTTTCAAATCTTCTCATCAATTTCGACAGACAAGCATTGATGAAAACCATACCAAGGCCGACATACTTGGCTTTTCTCTTTTTTTCTACTAGGTGAAGTTTTCCTTGCCTACGGTCTGTTCTAGAAGCTTCTTGGTGTCACGTCTATCCCTTTTAAATCTCTTTAAATGAAAGGATATCCCAAATTCATAGATCAGAAATTTCAAAATCAAATGAAATCAAAAGCACCAAGCAAACAAAATATTTTATTTTACACACTTCTTTGCCCCATCAACCTTCGATGATAAACCCACACCTCTTACTGGTGGTGTGAGGTTGGGAAAGGAAAGAAGTACCCTTACTTACCTATATATTGCCTTTGGTGACAAACCCATGCTTCTTACTAGTGGCGTGAAGTAGGGTGTGGGGTGTCCAGTCACACAAATGAACAAATCTTGGTATGCTAAAAAAAAAAAACACAAATCAAATTCTATTAAGAGAAAGAAAATATCCAAATATCCAAATTCCAAAGAGATCAAATCCTCAAAACCATATTTTGTCAACCAGGTTGCCATTTATGAATCTAAGTCTAGAGAAATTGGAAAGTAAGTGGCCTTCTAAGCATGGTAGTAGTTCTGAGTAGGGTAGGTGTGTAAGTTTAAATTTGGTTGTTGTTACTGGTTTGTCTATCTCTCATCAATCCATTCAATCAAGCTCATACAACTTGTGCCCTTCATAACTCTTGGTGTTGAGCCCTCGCATCTTACTAGTTGCGTGGATTTGGGATTGGGGCAAGTTCATCTCTTTATCACTATGCATTCATAACGTTTTGCCAACATAAGAAGAAATTACAAACATTGCCCAAAGAGTTCAAAAGTTTAGTACTACCATATGTTAGTATCATCTCGTATCAGCATTACAAAAGCATAAAAAGTAAAACATTCTATTTACTATCATTTGTTATCTATTGCATACATTCTAAAAACATGAAAACAAATATTCTAAAAACATCTAAGTACACATGTGGAAACGAGTCACGAAATTCTAGATGCCAAGAGTCTAGGTCCAAATATATATATATATATATATATATATATATATATCAAGTTTCATATACAATGCCATCATGCACTAGGTATGGTCAAAAAGCTCAATGACCTCAAAAGGTAGAAAAGCACTCATATAAACATTTGACAAAATGATACAAAAGGTCTCTCAATCCCTATGGGATCCCTTAGAGGGTGCATGACCATGCCTAGGACTCCGGCTATGCCAGTGCTCTGAATGTACTGAGGGCTTGTAGTCATGACTAGTAGCTACTGTCTCACTGTGAGAATGACTCCTCATCAAGCGCTCATCCATCCTATATCCAGCTACCTTCGTGTGGAGAGAATTCATGATCTTTGCCATATGCCAGATAGAGGTAAAAACATCAGTATGCCTACCGACCACTGAGGGCTCCCCCATGTCCATGGAAAGCTCAACCTGAGTCTTCTCTAAGGGGAGAAGCAAGGCATCAGTGCATACTTGATGAATCAAGTCTCGCCATTCATCAGCAGTCGCTGTAAAAAAAGAAGAAAACAAGTTATAAAACAATCAAGAGATAAAACCAAAATTAAGCAAAACAAAAAGGCAATTCTAACTAAAACAAATGTCAAGAGAAGAGTGGAAACTCACTCAAATCTCTGGGCCTCCAGGAAGGATCTCTAGGATCCACACCTGTCACTGATGCCACCACTGACTGGTGTCCCTCTCCCATGTCTGGGGCAATGTGACAACCTATAACAGACTCACCATCTCCACCTAGGTCCCGAGAGAGTAACTCCTCTGAAACCAGAGTCACCCTCTCTGAACTTCGCTCCACCCTCTCAGCCTGTAGGATCTCTTGGGTATCATGCCACTTGGGATCACTATCATCCCCCCCACCCATCTCCCTGATCTCCATCTCCTGTCTGCTCCTCGGTCTCTCCCCCAATGAACTCCTTAGACTCAGAGTCCACGTCAATGGGGTCATCACTACTATGGGTGGGACTGGCAGTAATCCAAAGTAAGGGTGCCTGAGGAGCACCGACTCTCCCCCATGCATGTACCACCCTCCTGGCTGCAATAGAAACATCAGGAGTAACACTAGTCCAACCCTGGCCTCTAGGACCTCCCCGAGCCTCGCGGATAGATCTATACAATCGCACCACTGGAGGAAGCATGTCACTGTAGGGGAGGCCAAACTACTATGGTACTCTGTCAAAGGGGTGTATCTCCAACTTCCCCACCCTATCTATCAATTTTTTGGTAGTCTAGCAGGTAATCAGTGTAATGGTCTCCTCTCCCCATACCCCTGCCATGGCCTGATAAGAAGTGGCTTCCATGTCTGTAGTGGTCAAAGAGGCCAATGGTTAGTGGGGTGCTCTAAGAACTATCATCCTCATCTACCTTGCTGCTCTGACGGCCCTAGGATCCTCCACCTCCACACCTCTCCCATATGGGGTGATATGCTCATACACCCAACTCATGACAAGATTCGGGTGGCTCAGTGACTGTCCCTGTAATCAGAATACCATGTATAAATCATGATAGGTAGTCTTGAGGATATCTGTTCCCCAAGTGTAGACACATCCATGGCCCTTGATCTGTGTAATAATGGGGGCCTAACAATACAAGAGGGTGTCCCCTCCCTTGTCCCCAATCAGTCTGGATGCAAGGATGCCCATGATGGCCTTGAGGAGAAAGGGAATGTCTGACTCAATAATAGAAAAGATCCTCACGCCCTTCTTTGATCCCATCGATACAACTACATCTCCCATGTAGGTGGCCCACTGAACCACCTGTGATTTTGATACTACTGTCTTAAGAGATAGTCCAAGGATCAGAACCCCCAGTATATGGTAAACATCCTCCAGGGTGATGGATCACTCACCCCTAACTCCTGGCAATTGGAAGGTGTTACGATCTGCATCCTAGTATGAAAATAAGTCACAGAGTATGTGACTAGCAGGTGCAATGTGAGGGACCTGGGCAATCCTCCAAATACCAGCCATCTAGAGAGTATCCCGCTCTGCCTGGGAGAGTGCCTCTAACACTGCTGGGAGCCAATCACACTCCCTCTCTTGGGTCGATCTAATATACTCCTCCTTTTTCTACATACACCCAAAACACAAAAAAGAGTAAGTTAGTACTGAAATCTAGTTGGAAAAACTATTAAAAACACGTAAAAAATGTTAAACATATAAAAATAAGCTAAATTTTGTATTATTTTTGTACTCTGTCATGGAAAACTTCCCTTTGTAGAGCGGCGGTTCCGTAACTGCCACCTTCTAAGGTGGTTGTCCCATAACCGCTGCCCTGCACAGGGCGACAGTCCTATCCCGCAAAGCCAAATGGGTCGTATACCCTAAAAAAATGCTTAAAAACAAACAAAAAAACCATTTTAACAAAAAAAGAAGCCTACCCTATGGGCACTTCCCCTAGAGACATGTTTGAAACTAACATTTTCAAAAATGACCCCCCAAGAGAGAGATTTCATCATTTCCACATTTTAGGTCTAAAAACAATAAATTGAGAAAAACTAACTTGAGACTTCATGGGTCGATGTTCCACTCTTGGAGGCATAATTGCTATCGTACCATGAACATTTTGACTATACTCTCATCAAAAATCATCACCGTGGGTCCCAGAGCTCAAAAAATATCAAATCAATCCATGTAAATGAATAGTAAAATGACTTCATTTTATATAAATAGCCCCCTTAATTTGATTTTGAATATCTTTCGCAGGGTCGGAGCACCGACGGAGGTAAGTTCTAAACCTTACATAGATGGTAAGTCCTCTTTTTCTTATCAATTCAGTCTTATTTCTCAAATTGTTTTATCTATCTGCACTTGAGTCCCCTTTTTCAGTTTTACAAGTAGCAAGATCTTGGATGGTGAATTTCCAGCACATGGGCATGTCAGGTATAACTCCTAACTCCCCATTTAAGGACTGCCATACTCGGATCCAAAATTTTACACCTCTTGATGGTAAGATGCTTTTCCAAGGGGGGTAATATGTACGTACCCAAAATTGTAGGGTACTGCATCGCCAGAATGATGTTACACATGCCCCAATGATGATACAGGTCTCCTTACAAAGTGTTCGAAATCTAGAAAGGCTCGCCAAGTAAACACTTGTATCTCACATGCCCCACTTAGCCTCTGCACACCTTTTTTTTTCCCTTTTCCCCCTTTCTTCTTGCATTTTTGTCTTCAATGATGAAACCGCCACCCTACTTGGGCTATGGTCCCATGAGCGCCGCCCAAGATAGGGCGGCGGTCCCATAATCGCCGCCCTGCATAGGGCAGTGGTCCTATGTGCATTTTCCAGATCCTTCTGACAATCGCGTCAAATGTAAATCTTGGATTTTACATGCTTTCTTCAACCAGTTTGGCTTGCATTAATTTTTTTAGTCCCCTAGTAATAGTGTTTTTCCTTTGTTTATAGTAAAAGAGTTCTAATGGGAGTTAACCTCTAGTAAATGCATTGGTTATAAATAGCCAGCTTGTTTTCAAGCAAATGGCCCCTCATTCTCTCAATTCTCTTGTTTAGTATTTCAATTTATTTCTTAGAATTCTATTAGTTTCATGTTTTGCTTCCATTTTTAGTATTTTAGAGGTCATATAATCTTCTTATTTCAGTCTTGTTCCATTACTGCTACATATAATCAGTTTAACATAGAATAGCTTCATTTCTAGACCAGAATCCATTAAAGTTGCAAGTTTTGTTTTGTCACAAGGATAGTTTCTATAACTCTCGGTACAGTTGTGTTATATTCCCACAATAAATCCCGCTAGGAATTGCATAGTCAAGCTCTGTTCACTTGCACTATCTCTCTCCTACTCGTATTGTATTCGGTCTATATCCAAAGTTGCCATTGTTCGAATACCATATTTTGTTGATACAATCATAAGCATACTTTCTGGATTCTCAAGGACATGAAGGAATGAGGAGATCACACTGAGGCACCGAAATCACACAACTAAATTTACCACTATTCTGTAAATGCCAGGTTTGCGCTATCAAAGTTCTAGTTACAACATATCAAATAGAGTAGTGAATTATTTCATTTCAGTTAAAAGTTCACTCTCGATATCACCAGGGAAGCTGTGGGGATTGATATTTTATGAGGAAATGTGATTCATTCCCCACTTCTGAGGTAGGATCGAGAGCCTTTGAATTTAATATATTCAGTTGATTAGATATTTAGGATAAAATCACAGCTGCACAGGCAAATAGCCATACCAAGTTACTTTGCTTGTTTTTATTCTGTTACTAGATTAGCTGTCTATTTTATAAATATACTAGAGTAGCTACTCTTCAATTTCATTGAAATATGTCATTGAAAAATACAAAATAGAAGAATGCTTGCATAGTGTAATACCTCTTTCGTAATCAGTTTATTAATTTTAGTTAAAAGTTGAATCATTTTTTATGATAATCACAGGACCTAGAGAGCCTAGAGAGTATATATATTTGAACCCATAGTTCCTTAGCCAAATCTACCCACAACATTAGCTGATATAGATCAAGGACCTCATGATACAGGTCTTTCAAGCAACAACAAACTTACAAGCAATTAGTGAGCAGCTAAGAGGATTAAATGTCAAAGATGACAAAGCTTACACATTCTAGTCAAACCATCCAAATTATAGATTGCCTTGATAAAACATCTGAATGACTGTGTAAGGATTCGAACGAGAGAAAACATTTGGTTGCGATCCTTTGCTTCCATAGCCTAACACAGGAGACCTCCTCATCCACATAGACACTAGCTTACCTATTCAAGTTTCCAGAACACCTATTAGGTACTTCAAGAAAATCATACAACTTCCAGTTCTAAACATAGAGGCTGAAAAGGCATATGATCACTGGATAGTTGGGAGAAGGGATTGATTCTTCACATGACCATAACAGGTCCACAACAACTAGAAACTCATGGTTGTGATCCCCAAGTCCCACAACCCAATGGGCCTACAAGTCAGTTAAGTATTGGCACTAGCTTTACGAACACTGGTATTTAGATCTTCACCACTCCTGCCAGATGTTGTAGTAAAATTCTCTGTATTAAACATAGAAGCCAATCAATCTAATATTTTCTGGGCTAGACCAGAAAACCACCCATAGTTCACTAAATTTCCCATCACCATTTTATGACCTTATTTGGAGATATATACGAAGCTCCCACAGGAGACTTCCCACGTATCCAACAACCAAGAAACAGGATCTCGGAAGAGCTCAAAATTGATTGGAGCCTCAAAGAACCCATCATATCTGAACAAACCATTACACCAATTCAGGCTAGGAGGGCCTTTGCCTTGGATTCAAATATTCCATTATTGCATATTGAAGATATAAGATTACCTGATTATCTTGTCTGTATCTATTCACATTCAAAATTCACTGGCTGTCTTGACATGACCTTGGGAGGTCAGGTACAAGGAAGAGGTACTTGTAGATTCCCATGCTTGCATGTCACTTTTCCATCGTACAGTGGATGAGATGTGCAATGCAGAGACATCAAGCTGTGCATTGTCAAATCAAGCCAGAGTGGTACCAAGTTTTCTAATAAAGGAGATCGAGCCCCTCTTTAAGCATTGAGCTCAGATATGTAGGACTTAGCTTTATTTTATCAAACCACTGTGCATGAAAGTGACCAAACCTTTATTATCATGTAGAATTGAGTAGGATAAATCAAACTCGGAGTGGCTCAATTGATCGGAAAGTTGAGTTTTGCAAAAGGAGGGAGACTTGTATACTTCCCACATTCATGAATTAAAGATACTAAGTCAAATTGGCCTGAAGTATTCCCCTTGTAAGCTATCTTGAGAAGCCATCGAGTTAAAGGTGATCGAGCTCTCCAACATTGAATTCACTCGAAAAATTAAAATGGCTAGACAAATCGGTCTAAGTTGAGGAGAGGTAAGCTTTGTAGAGATAGATAAAGAGTGGGAACTTAGCCAAATCATGACAGAAGAAAAAGGATGGATCACTAAGCCAAGTCCAAGCCAAGGGAGTGAGTTGCATTGAATGTCGGTTTGGAGGGCCCGAGTTACATTCTGGCCATTTGTGAAGGCAAAAGCTGAAGTAGCTGCAAATATTTGTGTGGAAAAAAAAGAGGGAAATGGTCTGAGCCACACTGGGACATGCATGTGGCCAAGGCATGAATTTTTTGACTTAGATGGGGAAAGGGCCTTTGCGAGTAAGATGGAGATAAATGGCCTAAATGGCCCATAGAACGAGAAGGACACTGAAGTTGGAAATGACCGACGCAATGCAATGTGGGTATGACGGGGGTCAATGACCCACATGACCTAGTTAACATAGAGCAAGAAAGAATTGTGGATGTGAGGGAAGCTTGGATGCCCGTGTTGGGAGGCGAGTTAGGTTTGAGTGGCCTAATTGGCCCAGGCCGTGTCGGGAGAAGTTCACTGCAAGGGGTCTAGATCCGCAATGAGAAGCCAGGAATGAGTCGCTAAGCCAGGTGAATAGGTAGTAGTGAAGGAGGTAACTTGAAATTGAGTCACGAGACAACTCAGTTCTTAAAAATGAAGAAATCAATAGAAATAAATAATGCACATGACACCAAAGCAAATTTCAAGTTGGAGGAACAAACAGTTGCTGAGTTGAATGGAGTAAGGAAACATGGAAACTAAATATAGAGAGGTGGTTTTCTTGAAGAAAGAAGAAGTGTGACACTCAAGGAGGATGTCTCAGTGGGTGAATAAGGTATTTGGAATCATCGAGTTGGAGCTATAAGGTGGTTAGTGATACAATGCAAATGAGTATCCAGCTCGGCTGAGCTGGCAATGAATGTTTTAAAACAAATACAACCCCATTGTCATGTATGTGGAAAATAATGGAAATGTAAATGGGCCCACCACTTTTGAATTCCCTAAGAAATTAAATTGTTATGTAAAACTTTGGAGAGAAATAAAATACTTGAATGATGATTTCCAACTGTAATATTTAATACACAGTCCCATGTAATGCAAATAAACCCATGAAAAACCCAAAATAGTTGTCTATGCTCAGATGGCCATATCTTGAGCATTTCTCAATGAAATTACACAAAATTGGTCTTGTTGGAATCTTGATTTCCATACGCCTTCTCATACAAAATAAATAAATTATGGAATTGATGAAGATTTGATGTGATTTTTTTGCAGAAAACCAACCTAGTTCAGAACAGTGATTTCAAAGTGGTTAGGAGTGTAATTAATGGGCGATGGGCATCATTTTCTTCATACTGCAAGTTATGGGACAACATGAGGGAGATTTTTCAAATCAAATACCATCATTTCACTTCATTTATTGCAATTTGCAAGTGGTTGGAAAGTAGATTTTGGGATTGTTTCTTTCTCTCTCTTCTCATTCTATAAATTGTAATATGGGCTCATTTGTAAAGGAGTTAGTCATTTTTCTCCTGCCCCCTCTCTCTTTCTTCTCTTCTAGGGTTGAATGTGGAGCTTAAGCCTCCTCTCCAAGATTTGTAATGGCATTTTCTTTCCTCTTTCCCACTAATGTTGTACTGTGCAAACTTAATGGAGCAATAAACTGTTTTTGTGATGCATTTTGTCCATCCTTTGCATGTTTTATTGTCTCTACTTACCTCTCTTCATTGAAAGGTATATTGTGCATATATTTGATGTTTATTATAGGTTTTTAGGAGTTGTGTTTAATGGGTAAAAAATGGTGTTCTATGTGAATCTCATCTCTGGTCTTTGGTTCATCTTATCCACCCTCTCCATTTCTCACCTCTCTCCATTTTAGGTAGTTGGATAGTTATTAACAACCTCCTTTTCTGGTGTATCACCACTCTTAGTGTAGGTTTATTTTCATGTACTCTCTCTCCCTGGTCCCTTGGAATATTAGATAGGATTAGATAGTTTACTTCCTTACATTAGGAGTAGATTATGGCAGGTAGTTTAGGAGAAAGAACCAACTTTCTCTGGAGGGTTATCTCAAGCCCACAAGTCCCACAGCTTGAGAGATAACCCAATGTTACACAAATTACACTAAATTCCCATCCATAACATTCAGGCCATTTTGGGGGTGCTGTAATTTGGTGATAATAGTTCTTGGCACACCTGGTGGGACATGACATAAGTTAGAGTTTCATCTTTAAAGGTGTCCCACTATTAAGCAACATTATTTAAGCCAATGTGCAACCTTCACTGCTTGATAACAGTTTTGAGCACGCCCGGTGGGTCAAATTATAATCTTAAATCCGGTAGGACACTACACATTCAAATTTGTATAGTTTATTTAGTGTTCCATTGCAGTAAACTTCATTTTAACTAGGTTGGTGTGTTCTTGGCACAAATTATCAACTTTTGGAAGCATTTACAAACATACCTGGAGTGACTCCATTTGGTCTAAAAAACCCATTCTAGATTTTGGAAGCATTTACAAACCTTTCATTTTCAAAACATCCATTTTGAAATTGTAGACCTTTCATTCATCCATTTTCCTTTCCATATCTTTCATTTTCTTCCATTCTATGAAGTTGTGCAATCATGGCTTCATTCCCACAGTGGAATTCACACTTGCAACAATATTCATACACCTCTAATGAGCTTCACAACTCCTCCAAATCAATCATTATGATCAGATTTGAAACCACTATGCTTACCCATATGAGCAATGTCAAAACTATTTTGGCTATGGAGCTTATCAAGAACAAGGGGATACATGTAATGACAATCAGTTACATGGAGAAAAACTGATTTGTAGGAGAAAATTCAAATAATGGAGGCTAACATGGTTCAATCTCGGGCTACAGCTTAGATAAAAGTATTTAGAATTGGTTGTAGGGAACCTTGTCCATGGGAAGGCCCTTTTCCAAGACACTATAGCTCGCAACAGAAGCTTGATTTCATGGTTGATATATTACCCCAACTTGCACAATAGACTGAGGATATTGAAGCATATGATCAAGGTGCAAGACAACCTTTCAATGGGTAAGTCAATCACCAAGCTCCTTGTTCTTCATTTTCTCCTTCCCAAGCTTTATCATTTCAGCATTGTCATGATTCAAGCCCATTGTATTCTACCCAAGTGTTGAGTTCCCATTCTCCACCTTCCAATCATCCATCTCATCTCAATTCTTCTTCCCTTTTTTTTCCAAACAGTCATCCCCTCCAAAAAAACAATAATTTCTACCTCCCACAACCAAAAATAATTAGAAAAATCCTGTTGTAACCCAACCCAACCCTCCTCTTGTATTTCTCAAATCCATGATGGGGAGATGAAAATAAGACAACCAGCCAAGGGAAACAAGAAGAAGAGCCTAACAAAGAAGAAATGACAAGAATTTGAAAATATGGGCTCAAAGGTTTGGAATTGAAAAAATTCCCTTGATGGTGAAGCCAAAGGAGGAGGTCAAGTTGAAGAACAAGTGGTGGCAAAAGGTTAATTTTGTGGTAACAATGGAACAAGAAGAAGACCAGCAGTCTGTATACTCTGAATGCAGTATCCATGATGGAAATTTATTTCAAGAAGATTGATGGTCATATTTTAGCTACATAATAATTCAAAGAAGAGAAAGAACAACCAGCTCTAAGTTCAGTTAGAGAAGAGCATATGGAGGTGAGAAAAACAAATTATGAGGCATTGAATCATGGGTCAGTTGCACAAGAGGTTTTGAATTCTCTCCCATTCAATCTCTCCAAAATTTTGATTTTTTGGAGGATTTTGAATTCAAGAGATTCATTATTGAAGAAGAAGAATACCATGATGAAAAAAATGTAGATTTGAAGGTCATCATGCAAGAAGGAGAGACTTTGTTATAACAGGAAAATGAAGAGCTTGAATTTTATCAGGCTTGGAGGAATGTTTTGATGAAGACGAGCCCATGGAAATATCATTTTATGCCCCATCATTCATCCTTCAATCAACAAGAGCCTACTACCAAAGAGAAGGATGTGCAAGAGCAACATGTAGTTTGTAACATGCCTCTTGAATCAAAATTGGAGGATTTTAATCTTCCAAGTATCACACTAGATGAAGAAGAAGGGAAAGAGCACGAGGATGTCATATCTTTCATACCATTCACTCAAAGGGTGACATCAATTTTCTGTAGATGTGCAAGAAGAAGAAAATCATGTTATAGAAAGTCACCTTTTCTAGGAAAGTCTGCATGAAGACCTTCTTATTGAAGTTGGAATTTGGAGTGTTGGGAAAATTCAGTGGACTAGGCCTTTCCCAATCAGGTACTTGGCTTCATTGGAGTCAAGGGAGAAGCCACAACTAGTCATGTCTTATTCCTAAGCATGAGGAAGAGCATCAACAGTGCCAAGGATCAACAAAAACACCTCTTGCAACCAAGTGAGCAACAACTAGAAGAGGTATATGTCTTGTTTCTTGTTGATACCTTGATGTATAGAGGAGTTAGAGATTCAGTTTGTAACCAAGTATTTCACTCCTAACTGCCATGTGCTTAAAGCCAAATCATCTACATGGCTACAAGTTATGAGAAAGGGAAGTTATTTCTCATCACCAGTGGTAGGTTTTGTTTGAAGTTACCCATTTCTTTGGTTAGTGTAGGGTAGGAGTAGGTTTGTTTTCAGCAGAAGAAGTTCTTGTGCACACTCTTCATGTCTTACTTAAGGCATGTATATTTTATATTTTGTATATAGCTTTTTTTCTTTGCTCTAGGCAGTACAATGCACCATTCCCTCCAGTTGTTGTAGTAGGAAACTCATAGTTGCATGTAACATTTACAAACTTCAAATTAAAACAAATGCAGAGAAACTAAAATCAGTTCAAAAGGAGATTTTAATGATTCTACCCTTCCCTTCAAGAACAACTACAGCAAGCCTTTAGTGCCCTCATAGGCAATCAAAGATCATTCGGAATCCTATTTAGTTCAGCTACAACCTTCAATAGAATTCAAGGTAGCATGTTTGAGATGGAACATTCAGAAGAAAAGGAAAGTAAAAACTTAATAGAGTTCCATGATGTCCAAGTTGATACTTGTTTCACTCCAATTTTGCAATACGCTTCACCATGCCAAGAAAAATAGTCTCATCTATTCATACATGGAAAAAAACAGATGTTGGGGTGATATTTACAAGTCTTCATCATTTATCCTCTCGAATCAGAGTTGGTGAGAAAGGGTGAAATTCAAGTTTTAAAACAATTTTCTACCCTCACAAAATGAATTTCAATATTTTCTTACAAGAGTTAGGAATGCAAGAAGTGAAAGGGAAGTTTCGAGTATGAGCAATGGCATCCTAAGTATTCTAGGGTCAAATTTTTTAGAGTTTATGGATCATCTCATGATGATCATGCAGACTCCATGCCCAATGGATAGCTATATGTAGCTGGTCACACTTTATCTAGCAGGTAAATGGCCCCGTGAGTCACCAAATTGTTATCCAATTTCACTCCCTGGGTGAAATTGGACAAATGGGATCAAGCTTGCACTGAGTGACAATTCTATGGATAACTTAGAGCTTATAGGAATGGAAAATTCTCAGTATTCAAGGTAGAATCAAGGTCTTTGAGAGAATTGAAGGCTACAGGAGGAATTTTTCCTCTTCTTGGTCTTCATTCAGTTTCAGAGTTTTATTTAGTTTGGGAGACCAACGGTTGGATACACCTACAGCACTAAGATGGTACCTGATGTACTTGAAAAGGTCCAAAGAATTGGATAAGATCTGAAGGGAGTTAGAAGCTCTTTGAGGATTTGAATTTTAACCTTCATGAGTTGACCAAGTCGTGGACTAAGTTGTTTCATATATGAAGGTGAATTAGATGAACACCATGTCAGACAGAGCTACTCCTTGGCTTGCCAAACTGTGTACACTTATGCACCAAGTTATTAAAAAAAGAAAGACGATCAGTTCATAAACAATTGAAAATCAAGCTCCCTAGGTGTTTTTTATTGGAATCAAGCTATAATATATTCCAGTTGTTCATAGAAGAGAACAAGTTGTTACAGACCTTGGGTGAGATATTTATGGAAAGTCTGAGCCATATGCATCAATGAATAAGTTTCAAGCTCATCCTATTTATTGCATGAAAGAGCTACTTTGAGGGGGCTCGAGTCAGTACAAATACTGACAAGCTATTTTTTAATATTGAGCTAGTATTATTGAGGATGGGCTCAAGTGTCGGGCTTTGTATATGTGAATCGAGCTCCCCCATTGATTTCTCCAGCATGAGGGCTAAACAGTTTTTGAATGAATACCAAGCTAAAGGGAAGTGAAGTGCCCAAGTTGGTACCATGGGGATGAGCTCACATAATGGACCATGAGCCCTATATAGGAAGGTCGAGCTTTGCATTAGATAAGGGTGAGTTGTTTCCATGAGGACTTGGGTGAGTTTTATGAGGTTGGAATCCAAGCTAGTTATGTTGATCACCGATTTCATAGTTACAAAGAGCAAGCTAACCTGAACATGGAGAAAATAACTCATGGGGAAGAATGAAATGCCGAGAAACACATTATAGGAAAATGTCGTCTGAATAAAGCTTTTAGCGAGTTCATGGCAGAGGACTCAGACATTCAAATGGAAACTCCTTGGGAGATTTTTGAAGGTCACTTGCGAGCCAATGGCCTTGTGACCCGAATGAACTAGGGACACCAGTGTGGTAGAACTTTGACTCGACTGATGAGAGTTGAGGGCAGGAATGGTGGAAAAATCAGCTCAAATGACCAAGGGGCAAGTTGGGCCGCTCATGCCCAAAATACGCAATATCGCCTATAAAGTGAGGGATGTGGGTATGGTAACGGTCAATGGTCTAAGTGACCAAGTTAGCATGAGGATGGGGAACCCTTTGCGGGTCTGAGGAATTCGTGGGGCCCTTGTTTCAGGCAGGTCAGAGGATTGACGCCTGATTTACACTCGGGGCACATGGTCCAAGGAAATTCGAGTTCCCCGCATGACATCAATTCTTGAAAGCATTGGGTTCAATGCATGGAGTATCAAGGTGCCGAGCTCAAGGAGAATGGTGAGTTGGTGATAGATGCCAAGCATATGGAAGCAACATGGCAAGATGGCTTGGTGGGTAGGTGAGGTACTAGGCAGCACCAAGTTGGAGTGATAAGGAGATCTGCACACATCGAGTGGGTGGAATCATCAACGTGAGGTGTGTGACTCATGGGTAAACCCAATATATGACCTATACATTTAGCTGAGGGTATAATGAATGTGTGATTGAGTTACAGGTAAATCAATTAAGGGTCCAATAAGGGGCTATCGAATTAGAAGTTAAACAGAGTCAGTGGTGAAAAATCAAAAAAGAAAACTCGGCGTCTAAGGGGAGCTCGTTGTTTAAGGGATAACTCAGCACATATAGGAAGGGGTCGGTTTTCCAAATACAACTCAGTGCATGATGAATTAGGGGTCTTGGCAGTGAGAAAGGTGTCAACTCATCGAGCTGGCAATATTTAAATGCTAGACCAAACCCCCCCATATATAACAATTTAATGGAAATGGTCCCTGGGCCCATCAATTTTAAAACACCCCAAGATCATTTTAAACCATGATGCAAGGACTTTAGAGAAAGAGGGAAATATTTAAAATATATCTTTTCAACAAGAAATTAATTCACAGTCCTGTAATATGCTCGCAAGCCTGGCAAACCCAAAATAGCTACAGTCACACAGGAGATCATATCTTGAGCAATTCTCAATGAAATCACACAAAAAATACTCATTGGAATGGTGCTTAGAGACATACACAAAGGGATTAAAAATAGAGATTGATGAACATTTGATGGTGAATTTCATGAAAAATGGGCCCAGTTCTAGAACAGTGATTTCAAGTGGTTGAGAGAGCATTAAATGGGCATGGGAAATCATCATTTTCTTCAATAACAGGTTATGGGGCAGTATGGGGAGTCTTTTGCAAATAAAATATCATCATTTCACTCATTTATCATCACTTGCAAGTGGTTGAAAGATAGATTTCTGCATTGTATCCTCTCTCTCTCTTCTCAATTCTATAAATTGTAACATGGGCTCATTGTAAGAGGAGTTAGTCATTTTTTCTCCTACCCCCTCTCTCTTTCTTCTCTATTGGGTTGAATGTGGATTTTAAGCCTCCTCCCCATGCATTTGTAATGGAATTTTCTAGCTTCTTTCCCACTAATTTTTTACTGTGCAAACTTAATGGAACAATATACTATGTTTTGTGATGCATTTGTCCATCCTTTGCATGTTTTATTGTCTACTTGCCTCTCTTCATTGCAGGGTATATTGTGCATATATCTAATGTTTATTGTAGGTTTTGGGAGTTGTGTTTAATGGGAAACAAATGGTGTTCTATGTGAATTCATCTCTTATTTTTGGTGCATCTTGTCCACCCTCTCTATTTCTCACCTCTCTCCATTTCAGGTAGTTGGGTAGTGATTAAGAACCTCCTTTTCTGGTGTATCATCTCTCTTAGTGTAGGTTTATTTCCATGTACTCTCTCTCCTTGTCTCCTTGAAAGGTTAGAATAGGATTAGATATTTTTTCCTGCATTAGGAGTAGATTGTTTTTTGTAGTTTAGGAGTAAGAACCAACTTTATCTAGAGGGTTATCTAATTCCCCATCCACATTTAGGCCATTTGAGGGGTGCTATGATTTGGTGATAACAATTCTTTCCCTTAGAAAATTGAGTGAAGTTTTTTTGAAAGAATATTAAAATTATTGAAATGTTTTTGATTCCCAATATCACCTAGAAGGTGTGAGGGAAAATCATACACGTTTCAAAACTCTAAAAATGATAATGAAACATTAATCAACTCAACTACGTAAAGTTAGCACAAAAACCACAATATTATCAAAGTAACCTTCAAAACCATTGATTATCATTAACAAAACCTGTGAAGTGTTAGAATCTCCAAAGAATCATCCCTTGAAAGTGTTAGAACAAAGATTAACTTTAAACAACAACACCTGTGCACCCTTTACGACATGTGGGTGCTCCTAGTAGTATGTGCACACCCCAGATGACATGTGCATGAATCTATGGAAAAGATAGTGAGTAATTACACCTGCATGGGTAGAATGACACCTGCGCATTCTTTTAAGCATTAATGCACCTCAGAAGACATATGCACATGCAAGGTAAAAATCTAGTTGACACAAAGATTCAATAAATGCTTACATGTCTCGAGAGATATATGTGTATGCATGCAAGCATGTGTGCGTTGTTCATGACATATGCGTGACTCTGGTTAAAATTATTGATAGGGGTCAAAAACACAAGGTAATAAGTGCATGGTGAGGGAAAAATGTGCACATCCCTAGGAACATGTACGTGAGTTTTAAAACAAGTGTGCATTCGTTTTGACCTGTGTGCACCCCTTCGAAAGACCTACGCGTGGGCCTGAAAAAACCAAAAAAAGATGAGACACAAAAATCTAAAACTACAAACAGGTTAGGTTCTTGCCTTTTAATTCAATTTCTAACATGAACCCACTAAATCAGCATGAAAAAAGAAGATTTACTACCTCTAAGATTATTAAAAGCTTGAAACTACACTATTTAACCTTCAAAATGCATGAAAATGGTTAGAACTTAAAATAAAAATCTTGAAGAATAACTTCTAGAGACCATGAAGTAAGGTTCCACTGGGCGTGCCATATGTGAACATGTGTAAATTAGATTGAGGCTAGAACACTAAAGAAACCCCAAAACTTTATCAAATCACCTATGGACCATTAAGATAAGAGATAAACAAGAGCTATTCCTATGCATGCAATATAACTTTGACAAAACATCAAACTAAACATGTATATACTACTCTCTCCTCTTTGAATGCTACAAAACATGAACCTATGAAGATCCTAGCAATCAATTTTGATTGTTTGATACTGAAGGGTATGAGAGTTAATGCTCACCATTAATGGCTACTAAGGCCATATGGTTCCCCTCATTTACTCAAGCTTGATATTGAATAATGCAATGGAAGATAATAGATCAGTGGTAATGGAAGAAATACTCAAATCCTATTTTCCTATAGTTTATGTTAGAGGAGGAGAAGTGTTCTTAGAAAAGTGAGGGGGGGGGGGTGGTAGAGGTCTATTTATAGTTTTCTAATTTCAAGAAAGGGATGTTTTTGGTGCATGTGGGATAAAAGGTAAGTCCAAAAAGGACTTTTAGCAAGTAAATGCAATATTTGACTAGGTTTAGGGGCTAATTAACCTTATAGGATTAATTAGGGGTCCCAAATAGGCTTAAGAATCATTTTAGGAGCATATGGAGGAGGCTTTAATAGATTTTGGAAGCGTTGGAAGTGGGAGTTAACTAATAGGAATATTTATTAGTCAATTGCAAGAAAAGAGGGTTGATCAATGTATAATGGTCAATTAAGAGGAATTGAAGGGAAAATGACCCTAATTGATGAAGTTTTGTCAATTTTCTAGGAGTAAAATAGTTACTGAAATGTTAGGAGTAATATTTATTTGATCAAACTATAGGTGTCTACATTCCTGATATAGACCGAAGCCCAAGAAGAGCTCATAGATGAATGAAATTTGTCTTAGTGAAAGGTTTGGTGAAGATGTCAACAACCTATTATGAATAATGGAAGAATATCAAATCAATGATATTCTCATGAATGATCTCCTGAAGGAAGTGCATATGAATCTTAATGTGTTTGGTCCTCTGATGAAGGACCAAATTTGTGAATATCTAGATGGTGTTTTGGTTGTCACAAAATATGATTATAGGCTACTTGATCTGGATGCCAAGATAAAAATAATACCCTAAAGACAAATAGCCTCGGTAGCTACGTTAACAACTCCCTTGTACTATGCCTTTGTGGATGATAGACAAATAAAATTCTAGTTCTTTCTTGACCAACTGATAGGACTAGAACCTAATGAGAAACTGTAGCCTGAAGTGGACTCACGACACTTAATTTCACCAGCCCAATCTAAGTCTGAGTATCTGACTCACTCAATGTCTAAACAAACCATGTAGTGAATTCCATATGTGTGTGAGCCCTGAATGTAGTACGCAATCCTCTTAGCTACTTTCCAATGCAACTAAGGAGGTTATTTCATAAACCTTGAAACAATACCAAAGACATAAGAGATAGCAGTTCTAGTGTGAGTCAAGTAAATAAGGATACCAAATTTTTTTTGATACAAATTAGCATCAACCGAGGGTGTGGAACAATGAGCCTTAAGATTGAATCTAGATAAGAAAGGAGACGAAGATGGCTTGTAGTCAGCCATATAAAATTGAGACAAAAGATTGAGAGATTACTTTGGTTGTGCAAGTGAAATCCCTAAATCAAACTGTATGATCTGAATGCCAAGGAAGTAGTGCAATAGACCTAATTCAGTCATGATGAATTTATCTTGACTACTAGGATAGTCTGATTTGTCTTCACTACTAAGATAGTCTATGAAATAATCCTAGTGATAAAAATGTCATCAACATAAAGTACTAGTATTAGTAATGAATCATCCCACCAAAATAGATATACATTGGGATTTGAATGACACTGACTGAAATAAGAAGCTAGGAGGAAGGAACCCATCTTAGTATATCAATCCCAAGGGGCCTGCTTGAGGCCATAGATGGATTTCCTAAGTATAAAAACTAAGGATGAATCCTAAACAAACCCAAGTGGCTGCTCCATGTAGATCTCCTCCTATAGGTCTCCATGAAGAAAAGCATTCTCAACATCCATTTGGTGCACACTCCAACCATGTGTGGTGACTAAAGAAAGTTTGAGTCTAATCGAAGTCATATTAAATATGAGTACAAAGGTCTTTGATTAGTCAATACTGGATACTTGTGAAAAACCTTTGGCTACTAACGAATCCTTGCTCTTATCAACTAACCCATCGTTTGCAAATTTGCTCCGATATATCCATTGATATCGAACCATATTCCTTCCCTTAGAAAGTGAATTAAAATCCAAAGTGTGATTGCTAATTAAGGAATTATATTCCTTATGCATAATAATATCCCACTCGGGTATGATTGATTCCTGTAGACACCCATAATTACACCCAAGCAATTTAAATACTTAAAATGCGCTAATTATCCCCTTTCTTGCAAATCAACGACATATCGTCAAAATTGCTCATATTCCCTCTTATTGTCGTTAATTAATTACAATATGCTAATTGATTAAGTTTCCTATCTAGCTAACAACCTTCCATTAATTATTTACCTCGTCTATCCAGACTAATTAATTATTATTAATTGATTAGCCTTTCCCTTCATTTAACTAATAAATCAATATTTAATTGATTTAATCCCCTTCTAATAGCTTGAATCGTACTAATATTTCTCCAATTAGCTTCTATAAGCTTACATCTACCTATTAGTTAGTCACCTTTGATTAATTAAAACACTCCCCAACTCCCATGACTTACTAAGCATAAATTAAACCCTTCTAAAGTAAGGTTACTGTATGTACCCGAAATTGTAAGGTACTGTACTGCCAGAACAATGTGACACGTGTCCCAATGATGATACAGGTCTCCTCACAAGATGTTCGGGATCCATAAAAGCTCTTCGAGTGTGTGTTAACATCCCGCATGCCCCGCTTAGCCCCGCGTGCTTTATTTTTCCCTTTTTCCCCTCTTTTCTTAGCCTTTTCTCTTCAGTGACGAAACTGCTGCCCTGAACAGGGCGGCGGTCCTGTAACCGCCACCCTGCTCAGGGGGCGGTCCTTTACATGTTTTCTAGAAAGCTCTTTTAACACGACTCACGTAAATTCAACGTTTTACCAGCTTTCTTTCATCGCCATAAGCTTGCATTTATGATTCTGGTTCCCTCGAATAGTGTTTTGCCATTGTTTATAGTTTAAGAGTTCTATTTGGTTTTTACCTTGGGTAAATGCAAATGCTATAAATAGATGGCTTGTGCTCAAGCAAATGGCCCCTCAATTTTCCTCTCATTTTCTCATTTCAGTAGTTCAGTCTTTTATTTTGCTTAGGATTCATAGTTTAGTTCATTACATGCTCATTTAGCATTGTTTTACAGTTAGAAAGCCACATATCCATCTTGTGCAAGTGCTGTCATTACTTCAGGCCCCTCAAATTTGCCTCTGAATTCTCTTTGCAATAGATTTAGTCTTCCTTTTGCTTAAGAATACTTAGTTTCTTTCATTGCATGCTTAGTTAGCATTGTTTTACTGTTAGTAAGCCACATATCCATCTTGTGCAAGCACTGTTGTTATTTCATCCAATCCGTTGGAGTAGAATAGCTTAGGAAGCCATTAAAGTTGCAGGTTTTGCTCCTCAAATAGGATAGTTTCAGGTTCTTGACACTTTGTGTTGCATGACTCACAATAGATCCCACTAGGAATTACATAAGCCAAGCTCTGTACTCTTGCGTTATCCCTCTCCTACTCGCATTGTATTCAGTCAGTATTCTGCGCTGCCTTTATCCCAATATCTACTTTTGTTGATGCTAGCATTACACACTTTTCTGGATCCACGTGAACACGAAGGAATGAGGAGATCACACTCAGGGGACAAGATCACACACATCAGCGGATTCACCACTGTTCTGCAGAATCCAGGTTCTAGCTTTCAAAGTTCTAGTTAGAATCATATCAAATAGAGTAGTTAATTGCTTTATTTCAGTTAATTCTACTCTCGATATTGCCAGGGAAGCTTTGGGGATTGATAGTTTCTGAGAAACTATGATTCACTCCTCACTTCTGAGGTAGGATCGAGAGTCTTGAAAATAGATTAGATAAGCTATTTTATTGTTTAGAATAGATCTCAAAATTGCACAGACAGATAGCTACACTCGGTTATTTTGTTTGTTTTAAAATTATTATTTTAGTTGTCATTTCTAGATATTTTAAATAGCTGCTTTCTTAAGTTCGTGAAGATCGTCAGAAAACACAAAAAAATAAAGAAGTCATATATACTATAGATATACTTCTCATAGTTAAATTTTATTTTACTATAGTTCTCTTTACTTTGTTGCTTTTGTATGACAATCACGGGACCTAGAAAGCCCAGGGAATATGTATTCAAGCCAATCGTGCCTCAGCCCAATCTCATTACAACAATAACTGATATAGATCAAAATCTTAGGATTCAAGTCTTTTGAACAAAGGTAAGCTTTCAAAAAATCAATTCTCAGTTGAACGGACTAAACATAGAAGATGACCAAGCACACACGTTTTGGTCGAATCAACCGAACTACAGATTACCCTAGGTAACATTCATATGACTGTAGAAGGGTTCGAAAGAGAACAAACCTTTGGTTGTGACCCTTTGGTCCCACAGCCAGATGCAGGAGACACTCTTTTAGATATAGATACCGGCCTAAGAATCCAGGTTACACGAACGCCTGTAGGGCATTCTGAGAAAATCACACAGTTATTGATCCTAAATATAGAAGCTGATAAAGCATACGATTACTGGATATTAGGGATTAGGACTTGATTTCACGCATGACCATAACAGGTCCACAACAACTAAGAATCTACGGTTGTGACCCACAAATCCCGCAGCCCAACAAATCCATAGGAGAATTAGACATAGACACTGGCCTACATACACTAGTATTCAGATCTACCCCACTTCCACCTGTCATTATCGAATAATTATCCTTGCTAGACACAACAACTAACAGAGCTAGGGATTTCTGGACTAGGCCAGAGAATCATCCATAGAATTGACTATATTTACCATCCACCATATGACCTTGTCCAGAGAAATACACGAAACTATCCCGGGTCATTTTCCACGTATTCCACAACCTATAGATCGAATCACGGCAGAACTCGATATTGATTGGAGCCTTCGAGTATTCATCCTGGTTGACTGATCTATCACGCCAGTTTAAGTTAGGAGGGCCTTCTTTACCTTAGACTCACAAATTCTGCTAGTGTGTATTGAAGACATTAGATTTCCTAACTAGTTTGTCTGCATCTCATACATATTCTATACCCACCAGCTGTCTCGGCACGACCTCGGGAGGTCGGGTGCGAGGAAGAGTTGTTTGTAGATTCCCACGCTCGCATGTCACTTTTCCTTCATACAAAATTGGTGAACCCAACGTGAAACAAACAATTGTTTCACCTTCTATACCTCATTAGCCTTCACATCAGCTTCACTAACAAAATTGGTGAACCTGACATGAAACTTCCTACTTTCTAGTTCGGAGTCATATTATTACGTGTTCTTCTAAGATTAGTATACTTTTCATCTTTTCCGCCTCATTGGCTTTCACCATCACCTTCGCTCCTTCCCATTATTCTGCGGGTATTCATATACCCCCCGAATATGTCAGGATTCGATGCATACGGCAGACCCCTCTTGGGTCTTGAGGCATATTACGCCCAAAAAAATAGACAATCATCACCCTCACTCTCAGTATGGGGTGACAACTATTTAGATAACCAATTATCAACACAAACTCCAAGGATCAGATATAACTCATCATTTCAAACTGAAGAGTTAGATCAGCTCACTCAAATGCAACAAACAGAGCCTTCGGGCTCGAATAACATGATGTTCACCGCAGAATCTCATTCATCTCCTCAGGTGCTACTTAGACCACAAATTAGTAGACAATCAGACCCATCATCAAAGTTTAGACGATAAATTATTCGGTATATTATGCCAGGAACGAACAACACTATCGAAGTATGTACCCTCCTGTAGGAGGTCTACAAACACAACTCGGGGTCTCTTTTCAAGAAAATTCTTCCATCCCATTGCATATAGGAAATGCCCTCGAAGAAACTTGGTAGGGATAGTGATCAGTTCATAGCGGGGTATCATATGACCTACAAAACACCAATGATATACAACAAATGCCACTACAAGGTAGAATGCCGTGACTTCACCAAATGAAGTCATTTCAACGTCTAATAGAAAAGGTGAGAGGGTTAGAACTTGCTCCAGCAAGTCAAAATTCACAATTTATACAAGCAGGAAGTTCCAATCCTCCATACCATCCTAGCCAAGTAGATCTCCTCACAGGAGTAGGTACATTAGGCATGACTCCTAAGTATTCACAACAAACACCAACTAGACCCACCATCTCTAGCACTGTTCCTCCTGGTTTAGTATAAAAGAATCCATTCCTGGACAGTACCTCGTCATACTTAAACATGTACTCCAAATCACCACAAGGGGATATGTTCTCCTCTCCCTATCATGTTTTCTCAAACACAGGGGCTTCCTTATGCCCCTGCCAACGCATACGCTGCGCCATACCAATAACCCATTCCACCATCGCTCCCTCAACAGTCACCATCTAAGGTCGAAACATATGCGATAGGGACTTACTCAGAATATTTGAAAGAGCCCTTGGATTTCACCATACGAAGCGTCATGCTTCCAAGACCTCTCCCCGATTTTCCCAAATACAAAGGTGAGGGAGATCCAAACGCACATATCAAAGCTTATGCTACAACCATTCGAGAACTACTCCCATGGGATGGGGTTGTTGCTAAAATATTTCCAAAAACCTTGGAAGGCATCGCTCTCGATTGGTATTATAGAATACCTGAGGCTTCCATACATTCGTTCAAACAACTCATGTCAGAGTTCATCAAGGCCTTCGACATGAACAAATTATTAAGAATAGGAATCAGAGAGTTCTTACACATCAAACAAGAACACAATGAATCTGTCGCCCATTTCATCCAAAGGTGGCGTACAGTTCTTTATTCTTCGGAAAGTGCTCCAAACATGGATCAAATGGAACTATGTGATTTATTCCTTCATTCCCTTAGCAGAGAAGTGAAGGAAGAAGTCCAGAAGTTCCCATTAAGAACTTACGATGAAGTACTTGAGAGCGCTCTTCGAATAGATCAAGCGGAAATTGACAGTGGTCGCAAAATATATGGAGCAAACGGGAGGTTAATCACCCCCAACACTACAACTTATCCTACTACCACGAACGTCAATCAAGGACCTAAAATCCTTAACAAAAATTGGGGGTGTAACAACAGATGGAGTAACCGACCAACCTAAGAAGGTAAATGTTGTCAATACTCCATCACAAATAAACAACCAATGAAACAACAACTTTACCCCAACAATCAATACAGTGGATTTTAACCATCCACAACAACAACAACAACAATGGAAAAATCCTGTACAGGGTCTAAGCCAAAATTCAACTAGGTACCAAAACCAAAATTCAAACCAAAAACAACAAACATGAAATTTTAATAGACAATGGTTTGATCAAAATTTTGGGCCACAATACACATCAAACCAACAAACTAGGAATTACAATCCTAATTTGTATTGTGGTTTCCACAAAATTCGGGGCCATGACACTAGAATGTGCCATGACTACAATAAATTCATGCAATGCTTGCCAGATGAACAAAAACAACTTTTCATGGATATGTTCTTGGTAGATCCTACGTCACCAACGTCAAATACCTTTTCAGGGGTAGTTTCCCCTCAAAACGCACCCCTGAAGATCTTTAATGATCCACTCCCAAATCATGATAACAACAGGCTAAATCTAACAGGGATGAACAAGGGTGTAATGACAGGAAACAACGATCATGAAGCCTCGACCTCGCTAAATCCATTAGTTGCGCCACAATTAGGAAGTCAGCCACGACCTAAGGTAGTCGGTTTAGTGGAGTTAGACGCTGAACTACCCATCAAAGCTATAACAAGGACACGAGAGTATTTCTCTCAGCCAAGTCCAAGCCACCTGCCAGAGGTGGATGACATCCAACAAATCGTAGCAAAACCTGTGGGTGCCTATGATTTAATTAACGACCTAACAAAAACCTTCTCGCACATTTCATTCTTAGACTTACTAAAGAACTCCTCCTGCCCACAGGGCTGCTCTTTTAGAAGCATTAGGTTTAGGTCATCTAATTAACATCACTCCACCACCTGAAACATAGGTAAATCATGTGGACTTTGATGTTCATCCTCCAGGGCAGGCGGATAGGGATGTCGAATTCATATTCGAGATAAACAAAATGCCGACAGATGCTGAGATCACACGCCGAGGTGATCCAGCCTTACATTTACAAGTATGGGTTTATAACAACTATGTAAAGCGTGCAATGGTTGACGATGGGGCAGCAGTTAACATAGTCCCCTTCTCTTTCCTCCAAAAGCTAGGGTATGGAGAAACCAATTGTTCCACAACTCGAAATACACTAAGGGGCTATGATAGTCTTAAAGCCACCTCGGTTGGAACTATAATATTACCGGTCACCTTAGGACCCAAAACCATCTTGACTGAGTTTTATATTATAGATTGGGAAACTAACTATAATATGATCCTCGGCCGACCATGGATACACCACATGAAGGCAATCCCTTCTACACTATTTCAAGAAGTAAGGTTTTTACATTTAGGAAAGGTATTCATGGCCAAAGGTGATCCAAAACCATTTGATGTACACCTAGCTGACTTAAAGAAAAGACCAGGCGTACACTCGGAGTTTGAACTCCCAACAAACCAACTTAATAAGCCTACCGATGCAAAAACAAAAGAAAAGTTGGTACCTACGACAGATCTTGAAACTATGAGCCTAGCCAAAGCAACCCCAACCCCCAAAGATGAGGCTAAAACTGTAGAAGCAGTATCATTAGGAACTACTGCAAAAATCAGTTGAATTGCTAGAAAATGATCTACCAATATTCTTACCATTCGATTCAGTAGGCATAGGGTATTCCCTAGGCAGTTGGCTCTCTTCCAGCAGAGGATCTCTGTATGGTGGAAGTAGAATATGCAAACACAACAGATATCCCAGCGTCCATATTCCCAGTCTAAATATTGGACACTCCATTTTGATGGAGCTAGATGCCATTACGGAGCAGGGGCAGGTATAATCTTTACTTTCCCTGAAGGAAAAGTCTTACCTTTTACCTTTAAACTAAATTTTGAAGTGCACAAACAATGGCGCTGAGTATGAAGCCCTCCTCCTTGGCCTCATTTTAGCCAAAAGAATCGGTGTTAATAACATCAGGGTGTTAGGAGACTCACAATTGGTAGCAAACCAAGTCTCTGAGGTATATGAAACCAAAGCCGAGCACTTACAGCTTTATAAAACAGTTGTATTAGATTTAAGCAAGGAGTTTGACTTCATATCAATTGAAGCAATCCCGCGAGAGAAAAATCTTCTCGCCGATTCAATAGCAACTTCAGCATCACGTTTTACTCCAAGCAATGAGTTAGAAGATACCCATTTCATGGTATCCCTTCGTGATGAACCATTGATAAAGACAATGACGAATTCTCTTTTAAATGGAAATAAATCTACTATCCTAGACCATGCTGATAGTGATATGGCCACTTTGGATTACTTAAATGCCTATGCGGCACTACATCTCTCCTATCATATGATAGATTTGTCCTTAATCCCATGTTCGTCTTCCTACTTTAGAAATCCCATGATGGATCTTCCCTCACAAATGGAACCTAGCATATGCACAGTAGAAAATGGGGATGATTTGGATTTACCTCCAGCACCACCTGAGTTTGAAGAGGGTAACACCTCTTTGATCAAAGAAACCATTGATATTAACATCAGAACGGAAGATGAACCAAGGATTTTGAAACTAGGATCCTCGTTAACCCCAGAAGAAGTAAAAATACATACTCGGATCCTCAAAGAACATCAGAAGGTGTTTGCATTTAATTATAAGGAAATGACAGGAGTTGCACCCCACATCGCGGTGCACAACCTCATCACTAAATCTGATGCAAAGCCAGTTAAACAAAAATCAAGACCCATGAAACCCAAGGTAGCTCTCATGGTAAAAGAGGAGGTAATAAAACTCCTCCAAGTAGGATTCATCAAGCCAGTCGATTACTCCCAATGGGTATCTAATATCATTCCCATTCTCAAGAAGAATGGGAAGATACGCATCTGCATAGATTTCCGAGACATCAACAAAGCGTGTCCTAAAGATGACTTCCCGTTGCCATCCATTGATGTCATTGTTGATGCAACAGCTGGGTTTGAAATTTTGTCTCTCATGGATGGATTCTCGGGATACAATCAAATCAAAATATCTGAACAAGATCAAGCTAAAACCACGTTTATAACTCCCTGGGGAACTTATTGCTATGTTGTCATGCCATTTGGTCTCAAGAATGCTGGTGCTACATACCAGCGAGCTATGACATATATATTTCACGATTTAATTCATAAAATCATGGAATCCTACGTAGATGACTTGTTGGCTAAGGCCAAGAAGCGTTGTGACCATCCAGAAGTACTCTGCGTGACATTCTCTCACGTCTGATAGAATACGGAGTCACGCTAAATCCAGAAAAATGCGTCTTTGGTGTAACAGGAGGGAAGCTCCTAGGTTACATCATATCGTCATGAGGGATAGATGTTGACCCAACCAAAATTCAGGCTGTCCTCGAAATGGTTCCACCTTCGGATGAATCTGGAATCAGGTCATTTCTCGGAAAGCTGGGTGCAATCCGAAGATTCATCCCAGACTTAAGCTTCGCCATTCATCCAATCAACAATTTACTCAAGAAAGATTATAGCATTGATTGGACTGAAGACTGCAATGAAGCTTTTGATGCAGTTAAGCGTTTCTTGTTATCACCACCTACGCTAATGCCACCTAAGCTAGATCACCTGTTAATTTTATATTCACGAGCTACCAATGTCTCACTAGCCTGCATGCTGGCTCAAGAAGACGATGACAAGAGAGAACGTGTGATTTATTTCATTAGCCGAACATTTCTCGACTATGAAACGCGTTATACAAAAGCAGAACGAGAATTCCTTGCCATAGTCTTTGCAACCAAACGCCTAAGACATTATATGCTAAATCAAGAAACAAGGGTCATGGTAAAAACGGACCATTTACGAACTTTCCTCACACAAGGGTCCTTATCTAAGAAGGCTGGATGTTTTATAACCTTAATGGGAGAATTCAAATTAACATTTGTAAATCAGAAGTCAGTTAAGGGACAAATCATCGCAGATTGGTTAGCTGATAACCCATTAGATGGAGGTGATCTAGTAGATTTAGATTTTTCAAATGAGTGTGTATACTACATCAAAACCCAACCTTCTATCTCTGAGTGTCCCTGGTACACTGATATCATTAATTATATCATGGACCATACATATCCAGAAGTAGCTACACCACAACAAAGAAGGCGGTTACGTATTATCATAGCTAAATACATCATTATAGAGAAAGTGCTCTATCGGAAAGCATTCGATGGAATGCTCCTAAGATGTGTCGACATAGAAGAATCCAAGAAGATTTTCCATGAATCCCACAGTGGAATGTGTGAAGGCCACTTCAGTGGTCATGCCACCATTGTAAAATACATCGAATGGGCTATTTCTGGCCTACTCTAGAACACGACGCAGTAGAGTTAGTACGCTGGTGTCATAAGTGCCAAGAATTCTCCCATGAGATCCATATGCTGGCACAAGCTCTGCAACCAATCGCTACTCCATGGCCCTTTTCTACATGGGGCCTAGATTTAATAGGGAAATTCTCTCCCTCGTCCACAGACGGCCATAATTTTATAATCACGGCCACCGAATATTTTACCAAATGGGTAGAGGCTATGCCTCTTACTACTGTACCTGGTTCTGTAATCGCCAAGTTCATTTTGAACCAAATCATTTACAGGTACGGTATCCCACAAATCATCATCTCTGATAATGGAACTTCTTTTAAGAATGAAGAGGTTCGCGAACTATGCAATAAATTTAAGATAAGCCATCATACGGCTTCCTTGTATTACCCTCAAGCCAACGGACAGGCTGAAGCAACAAATAAAACACTAAAAGCCATTCTCCTTAAAACGGTGAAAGAAAACAAATGAGATTGGCACTTAAAGTTATATCCGGTCTTATGGGCCCACCGAACCTCAATAAGAACACCAATGGGAGCAACTCCTTTCTCACTAGTATTCGGGGCAGAGGCAGTTCTCCCACTTGAGGTTGAAATACCCAGTCTCCGCATTTCATTACAAGGGATTCTGGATGAAGACACTTACAGAGAAGCATGTCTTTCCCAACTAGAAAGCCTAGATGAAGCTAGGTTAGATGCTGAACAACAGTGGCACGGAGTCTATGCTGACCGGATGTGCCGGCAGTATAACAAGAAAGTCTATGAATGCGACATATATGAAGGTGATCTAGTTCTAAGACTAGACAGCCGGATCGACAAGAAGACCGGCGAAGGAAGGAAGTTCTGGCCTAAATGGTTGGGCCCATACCGAGTCATGAAGGACTATGGAAATGGTGCATACCTCTTATGTACGCTAGAAGGTGAGGAATTTGGTGAAACAGTCAATTCCCTACACCTCAAGCGTTTCTACGCGTAAGCAGCTAGCACTATTTATATATCTATCTACATTGCATTTTCATATAGATTAGGATCATATTGTCCACTTGTTTCTTACACAAATTGTGATCAAGGAATCTATTCTCAAAGCAATTCATTACAAACTCATGATGTTGTTAGCATAAAATTTCTAATCGTACCTCTCCATTTTCATGATATCATCAAATTATCTCGGAATCATTTTATCAAATAAAGCTAGACATGACAAAGTCTTAACGGTAACCATACCAAGATCTGCAAGTTTATTCTCACTTTTGGTTTCTTCTTAGGGTAGGTGTCTTGCCTATGGTCTGTTCTAGAAGCTTCATGGTGTCACATCTATCCCATATGTATACCTCTTTGGAAATAAACACATACTGACATTTTACTCAAGAAAATGAGTCAAACATTGATCAAACAGAAAATTTTAATTTTACACATTTCCTTGCCCCACCAACCTTTGGTGATGAGCTTACGTCTCTTACTAGTGACGTAGGGTTGGGAAAGGATGGAAATGCCCTTACTCATCTATGCTTTGCCCACGGTGATAAACCCATGCTTCTTACTAGTAGCATGGGGCAAAGTGTAGGGGGTCCTCTTGACAAACAAATGCAAAAGGTCATACACAAACAATTCAAACTTTGAAATTTTGAGTCAAAAACAAATGAATCAGATGTTCAAAATCCCAAGAGAGTTAAAATCCTAAAAACCCAGATTTTGTCTACTATGTGGCCATCTACGGGTCTAAGTCTGGATAAACCGCAAAGCAAGCTACATCCAAAACTATGAAGTCACTCGAGTGGAGTAGACTTGTGGTGTCCTAATTTGGTTCCGCCAAAGCTTTGTCTGTCTTTCATCACTATCATTTCACTACACCTCATAACTTGCACCCTTCCCAACTCTTGGTGATAAGCCCTCGCATCTTACTAGTTGCGTGGAGTTGGGGGTAGGGGAAGGTTTATCTGTTCATCGTACCGGTTTATTTTCATCACTTTGCCAAAACAAACATGAAGTATCCAAAATTGCTTACAGAAACTAAGATTCAAAATCACATTATATCTACATTATCATATATCAGCATCATGAAACACAAAAGGAAAGTAAAACACTTGCATCATTTGTTCACCATTGCATATATTCTAAAAAGAAACATATCAACATACATCATAGCATACATGAGGAAACTGGAAATAGAAAGAAAACCATGAATACCAAGATTTTGATCTAGAACGAATATATATATATATATAAATGATCAACGTTTATATACAATGTCATCATGCACTAAGCATGGTCAAAACGCTCAAAGATCCCGGGATATACAAAAGAATATATAGTACAAAATCTACGAGAGCCAAGTGGCTTCTCAATCCCTACGAGACCCCTCTGAAGGTGCATGCCCACGCCTAGGACTCCGGCTATGCCAGCACTCTGAATGCATGGAGGGCTCAGGATCCCAAGGGGCAGCCACAGTCTCACCACGAGAATGGCTCCTCATCAAGTGCTCAGCCGTCCTGTACCTCGCTAACTCTGTGTGAAGGGTCGATACCATCCTGGCCACATGCCAAACTGGAGAAAAGACGTCGGTATGTCTGCCGGCTGCTGAAGGCTTCCCAATGTCCACGGACAGCTCTGCGCGGGTCCTCTCCATGGGGATCATCAAGGTATCAGTGCATACCCTGTGAATCAAGTCCTACCACTCATCGGTAGTCTCTGCAAACCAAGGAAACAAATTAGAAACCAAACAAGAAATTAAATGATACGAGATAGCAACTAAAATGATCTTAAAATTAAACAAACACTAGAAGGGAGAGAGGGTAACTTACTCAGATCACCAGGCCTCCAAGATGGATCTATGGGATCAGCGCCCGCCACAAGATGCTGCTGCCGACTGAGGGGCTGCTCCTGTGGCTGGAGCAATGTAATGCCCCGCAACGGACTCATCCTCCCCATGGCCCTGGGAGAGTGGCTCCTCTGAAACCAGAGTCACCCTTCTCTACACTCTGCTCGGCCCTCTCCGCCTGCATGATATCCTGGGTGTCGTGCCACTCGGGATCACTGTCCTCGGTCTCCTCCTCTGTCTCTCCCCCTGTAAACTCCTCAGACTCGGAGTCTACCTCAATGGGGTCATCACTGCTATGGGCAGGACCCGCGGCAATCGGAAGCAAAGGTTCCTGAGGTGCACCGGCTCTCCCTCTGACACGTACTATCCTCCTGGCTGCAATAGGAATGCCAGGAGTAACCACTATCCAACCCTGGCCTCTAGGCCCCCCTCTGGCCTCTCGGACTGATCTATATACTGGC
Organism: Taxus chinensis; assembly: GCA_019776745.2. Classification (NCBI taxonomy): domain Eukaryota; kingdom Viridiplantae; phylum Streptophyta; class Pinopsida; order Cupressales; family Taxaceae; genus Taxus; species Taxus chinensis. The sequence goes on from CM034152.1 coordinate 554,400,267, forward strand.
ACCACTGGGGGAAGCATACCCATGTATGGTAAGCCAAACTGTTGAGGAACACGGCCAAAGGGGTGCATCTCCACTCGCCCCACTCTATCAATAAGCTGCCCTGTCGTGGAGCAGGAGATCAAGGTAAGAGCCTCCTCACCCCATATGCCTGCCATAGTCTGGTATGGTGTGGCCTCCATGTCGGCAGTAGTTAGGGAGGCAACTGGATGATGAGGTGCTCTAAGCACCGACATGTCTATCCATCTGGCTGCCCTCACAGCTCCAGGATCTGCCACCTCCACACCCCTGCCATAATGGATGAAATGCTCATAGACCCAACTCATAACTAGGGTCGGGTGGCTCAAGGACTGCCCCTGTAAACGGACCACCCTGTATAAGTCATGGTATGTGGTCCCAAGAATATCTGCTCCCCAGGCATATATCCGACTGTGCCCCTCTATCTGTGTAATAATGGGGGACCTAGCAGTATAGTAATGTATCTCCTCCCTTGTCCCCGATCAGTCTCGAGGAAAGGATCCCCATGATGTCCTGACAAAGTAAGGGGATGGGCAAGGTAGGAATGGATCGAAATCTAACCCCCTTCTTCGACCCCGTAGAGATGACTGCATCTCCCATATATGTGGCCCACTGTGTAATCTGTGCCCATGAACCTACTGTCTCTAGGGTGAGTTGTCTCCTGATGATCGGGACCCCCAGAATATGATAGACATCCTCCAATGTAATATTCCACTCACCGCGGACCCCTGGCAATCAGAAGGTGTTCCGATCTACATCCCAGTATGAGAACAAATCACAAAGGATGTGACTAGATGGTGCAATGTGGGGCACGCGTGAAATGCGTAGTATCCCAGCCCGCTGAAGAGTTTCCTCCTCATCCTGTGAGAGGGCATCTAGAACCCCTGGGAGCCAATCACACTCCCTCTCTTGACTCCACCGGATATACTCCTCTCTCGCTTGCATACACCCAAAAACACACAAAACAGAGCAAGTTAGCATCCAAGCAATACTAGAAAAATCATGAAAACACGTAGAAATGCTAAAAATACAAACACACTCTCAAATAGATGTTCCTTTTGCATTCTGTGCAAAACCGCCACCCTGAGCAGGGAGGTGAATTTGTAACCGCCGCCTTAAGGGCGGCGGTCGTGTAACCGCCACCTTGAACAGGGCGGCGGTCATGTAACCGCCACCTTGGGCAGGGCGGCAGTCGTGGTCTGAAAACCCACATGGGTTTTTAAATTTAAAAGGGCTAAAAAGTGCAAAAAATGACCATTTTACCTAAAAACAAAGCCTACCCAGTAGGCACCCCCCCTAGGTGGACCTTTTAACACTAACATTTTCAAAAATTACCCCCCATGACAAAGTATTTAGCATTTCAAATTTAAGGGGGATAAAAAGGATAAACTAAAGAAAACTAACTTGTGATCTCGCGGGTTGATGTTCCACACGTGGAGGCATGATCACTATGTCGTCACAGACGTTTTGACTCTACTCATGCAAGAAACCGTCACCGTGGGCCCCCAAAGCTCAAAATCAATCAAATCGACTCGCAAAAATGAATAGGAAAATGGGCCCACTTTCAAATATATAGCACCCTGGTTCGTTTTAAATGACTTTTTCACAGGTTTGGAGCGCCGATGGAGGTAATTTCCTATCCCCACACAAATGGTACGTTATCATTCCCTATTATTTTAGCATTTATTTTTCAAACTATTGTGTCTATCTGCACTTGAGTTCTCTTTTCATTTTGCAGGTAGCAGGAATTTTGGACGGCGTCATTTCAACACACGGATGTATCAGGTATAACTTCTAACTTCCCATTTCGGGACCGCCATACTCGGACCCACCGTTTTATGCCTCTTCATGGCTAAAACGCTTCTCCGAGGGGGCAATATGTACGTACCCAAAATTGTAAGGTATTGTACTGCCAGAACAATGTGACACATGCCCCAATGATGATACAGGTCTCCTCGCAAGGTGTTCAGGATCCAGAAAAGCTCTCCGAGTGTGCGTTAACATCCCGCATGCCCCAATTAGCCCCCACGTGCTTTATTTTTTCCTTTTTCCCAGTTTTTTCTTATCCTTTTCTCTTCAGTGATGAAACCGCCGCCCTGCCTGGGTGGCAGTCTCATGACCGCCGCCCTGAATAGGGCGGCGGTCCTGTAACCGCCACCCTGCTCAGGGCGGCGGTCATTTATACATTTTCCAGAAAGCTCTTTTAACACGACTCACGTAAATTCAATGTTTTACCAGCTTTCTTTCACCGCCATAAGCTTGCATTTATGATTTTGGTTCCCTGGAATAGTGTTTTACCATTGTTTATAGTTTAAGAGTTCTATTTGGTTTTTACCTTGGGTAAATGCAAATGCTATAAATAGATGGCTTTTGCTCAAGAAAATGGCCCCTCAATTTGCCTCTCATTTTCTCATTTAAGTAGTTCAGTCTTTTATTTTACTTAGGATTCATAGTTAAGTTCATTACATGCTTTGTTAGCATTGTTTTGCAGTTAGAAAGCCACATATCCATCTTGTGCAAGTGCTGTCATTACTTCAGGCCCCTCCAATTTGCCTCTCATTTTCTCATTTCAGTAGTTCAATCTTTTATTTTTCTTAGGATTCATAGTTTAGTTCATTACATGCTCAGTTAGCATTGTTTTGTAGTTAGAAAGCCACATATCCATCTTGTACAAGTGTTGTCATTACTTCAAGCCCCTCAAATTTGCCTCTGATTTCTCTTTGCAATAGATTTAGTCTTCCTTTTTCTTAAAGAATACTTAGTTTCTTTCATTGCATGCTTAGTTAGCATTGTTTTACTGCTAGTAATCCACATATCCATCTTGTGCAAGCACTGCTGTTATTTCATCCAATCCATTGGAGTAGAATAGCTTAGGAAGCCATTAAAGTTGCAAGTTTTGCTCCTCAAACAGGATAGTTTCAGGTTCTGGATGCTTTATGTTGCATGACTCGCAATAGATCCCGCTAGGAATTGCATAAGCCAAGCTCTGTACTCTTGCGCTATCCCTCTCCTACTTGCATTGTATTCAGTCAGTATTCTGAGTTGCCTTTATCCCAATATCTACTTTTGTTGATGCTAGCATTACACACTTTTCTGGATCCACATAAACACGAAGGAACGAGGAGATCACACTGAGGGGACAAGATCACACACATCATTGGATTCACCACTATTATGTAGAATCCAGGTTCTAGCTTTCAAAGTTCTAGTTAGAATCATATCAAATAGAGTAGTTAATTACTTTATTTTAGTTAATTCTACTCTCGATATTGCCAAGGAAGCTGTGGGGATTGATAGTTTATGAGAAACTATGATTCACTCCTCACTTCTGAGGTAGGATCGAGAGTCTTGCAAATAGATTAGATAAGCTATTTTATTGTTTAGAATAGATCTACAAATTACACAGACAAATAGCTACACTCGGTTATTTTGTTTGTTTTAAAATTATTATTTTAGTTGTCATTTCTAGATATTTTAAATAGCTTCTTTCTTAAGTTCGTAAAGATCGTCAGAAAACACAAAAAAATAAAGAAGTCTTATATACTATAGATATACTTCTCATAGTTAAATTTTATTTTACTATAGTTCTCTTTACTTTGTTGCTTTTGTATGACAATCACGAGACCTAGAAAGCCCAGGGAATACGTATTCGAGCCAATCGTGCCTCAGCCCAATCTCATTACAGCGATAACTGATATAGATCAAAATCTTAGGATTCAAGTCTTCTGAACAATGGTAAGCTTGCAACAAATCAATTCTCAGTTGAACTGACTAAACATAGAAGACGACCAAGCACACACATTTTGGTCGAATCAACCGAACTACAGATTTCCCTAGGTAACATTCATATGACTGTAGAAGGGTTCAAAAGAGAAAAAACCTTTGGTTGTGATCCTTTGGTCCTACAGCCAGATGCAGGAGGCACTCTTCTAGATATAGATACCGGCCTAAGAATCCAGGTTACACGAATGCCACTAGGGTATTCTGAGAAAATAACACAGTTATTGATCCTAAATGTAGAAGCTGAGAAAGCATACGATTACTGGATATTAGGGATTAGGACTTGATTTCACGCATGACCATAACAGGTCCACAACAACTAAGAATCTACGGTTGTGACCCATAAATCCCGCAGCCCAATGAATCCATAGGAGAATTAGACATAGACACTGGCCTACGTACACTAGTATTCAGATCTACCCCACTTCCACCTGTCATTATCAAACAATTATCCTTGCTAGAAACAGTAGCTAACAGAGCTAGGGAATTCTGGACTAGGCCAGAGAATCATCCATAGAATTGACTATATTTACCATCCACCATATGACCCTGTCCTGAAGAAATACACGAAACTATCCCGAGTCATTTTCCACGTATTCCACAACCTATAGATCAAATCACGCCAGAGACTTGATATTGATTGGAGCCTTCGAGTGGTCATCCTTGCTGACCGATCTATCATGCCAGTTCAAGTTAGGAGGGCCTTATTTTCCTTAGACTCACAAATTCCGCTAGTGTGTATTGAAGACATTAGATTTCCTAACTAGTTTGTCTACATCTCATACATATTCCATACCCACTGGCTGTCTCGGCATGACCTCAAGAGGTCGGGTGTGAGGAAGAGTTGCGTGTAGATTCCCATGCTTGCATGTCACTTTTCCGTCGTACAGTTACCTTTAATAAAGCAACCTTATCCATTCCTAATCATGATTTAACTTTATCCCACATACAAAGGGATGAAGTGTTCCCTTTGTCCATTGGGCTATATAAGGAGCCCTACTTCTACCTTTATACCTACACCTAATTCCCTTGAGAAAGAAAAGGAAAGCACATAGTCTTTCACTAAAAGCCTTTTGCCATTCTCAAGCCCTTCCATCATCCATCTTGAAGAGCTAGGCCTCACACCCAAGCATCGTTAAAGGCTTAAACAAAGCAATATTAATGATTTCCATTGGACTACATAGGTCCACTTGATTTAATTAGGCAATTAGAAGAATAGAGTTCTTGATTTGCATTATGTTTGATTTCATTATTTCAAAGTTATGATTCTAATGTAGGCATTGTTCATTTCTTCATCTTGATGGTACTCTTTTCTTGTTTCTAGCTAGGTTAGGGAACTATTTTAGGTGGTAGTTATTGCTTTCAATCTAACTTAAGAAAAAGAATACTGGTACACATTTGGCATGCATCGTGGGACCCTTAGTCCCATGGAATTTTAGTTTAAGTTTAATTGTTTTGGCTAATATTTGATATACACATGTAGTAGTTAATGTCCATTATCTTGGAATTTTTGATAATTTGATATGTGTAACCTCATGTTAATAGCCATAATTTTAATGGGTTATTGCCATTCTTAATCTAACTTGTCAAAATTTGAGATATTGTGAGTTTTCTTGTCTTTTTTGGCATAGTTTAGTTGTAGGTCTAGCGCAGGTACATTTTAGGGGTGCAAGCATGTTTTTTGTGGTGCATACGCTATTTTTGTGGCGCACACATCTCTCTGGTGGAACAGGCGCATTGGTAAAACCTGTTACTTTGTTTACCGACCTCGACGCATGTGTGCTAATCCTAATGCACACACCCTAACTAGCGCGTAGGTGCACTAACCCGGGAAAATAAGTCATTTCATACTGTACCTTCACTACATTCAGAAACCTATTAGATCGGTGCACACACCCTAACCAGAGAGCACATGCTGTTTTAGTGGCATAGACATGTTTTTCGGTAATGCGGTTGTTCTATTTGTTTTTCTGTCTATTTTTCTCAGGAGTGGCACATATGGTGTTTTGTGGCACATACGCCTCTCTGGTGGTGTAGGTGCATGGTAAATCAAAAGAATCTACAGAGTGGTGCATACGTTGTTTTAGTAGCGCATATGCTATTTTTGTGGCACACACACCTCTCAGGTGGCGTAGGTGCACTATGATCTGAAATAAAGTAGAGTGGTGTATACACCCTAACCCATGCATAGGCACTAAAAAAGGTCACTTTCCAAAGAACGGAGGAATAAAAAAAAAAGTCAGAAAACTACTAATACAATTGTTATACAGGTTGCCAAATGGTGTTCGAGAAAACCACATCTAATTAAAAAGATTAAACGAACAACATATTCAAAACACTGTATTACAGGTTTCAGAAAAGGGTACGTCCCTCTCTGCTCAACTGGAACATAACCCCTTTAGCATAACACCTTAAGATACAACAATGGGGGTGGTTCTAGGAACCCCAAAGTAGTCCATGTAAGAGGGAACCTTGTGGATGAAATGGGAAGTGCTCCGCACTACCTATCTGATAAGTGATTCCTTTTTGAGATAGTGTTACAAGTTGTCCCTACACGACCCTTTTAAGTACATGATGGATTTATTTATTGCCCATTATGCTTGAGGGGGACAAAGTTGAGATACTCCCAAGATAGTCGGGATTATTTGGGTAAATCATCCCGCTCGTGGATAATCTTTGTAACAACTAGGATGAGAGAACCACTTAGGAAAATATACTTTGGCCAGGAGCCCACTTTGACCATTCTAAAAACAGTGTTGAGTTGTGAACCATTTTTTTTGTGAAACATGTGACACGTTACTTTCGATTAGTTTTTACTTGCCTTAGGGTGAGGCGAAACTCTGCCGAAGTGAAGCTAGCATTTTTCATCCTTTCTTTGTCTTGTTTCCTTCACATTATTTTGACACTTTGTTGATCAGAAGAAGGGTGACTACCTTTGTGTTACCAATCGACTATTTCTGTCACTTTTATGTCTGTTTACGCCCATCCATGTTTGCGGCTAGGTAAGTTAAATGTCTAAAGTGTGTGGAGGCATATTCACATCATTGGTGGCCATTGTGATCTTGATACCCATGTCAAGATCATCATTGTAGTTGGTAGTGGTTCATCACCATGGAATTCCTTAGAAGAGTTAGCTTGTTTGTATCATATCACTACAATTTCAATATTTACGTCTTGTTTCTTGTAAAATCAACATAAATACCTATATTGTAAGGTTACACTGCACACATATCTAACTATTCCTAGCTATACCTTGAGATTTTTAGTTTGGTTCTATTATTACCTCAATTTTGAAGAGTGTTAGGTGTTACATTTATGTGTGTTATATCAACAACACTTTGATATCAATACCTCACTTTCTCGTAAAGTGGGTTAACATATCTTGGTGATATTGTTGTGTCATTCATGAATTGTAATTAGCACTTTTTGAGATATAGGTCTTAATCAAGTTTGAACTCGCTCATAGTATATCTTGATTGGGAGGTCACATTGACTTCTTGTATTTACTTTCGTTTTGTTCATTCCCTTGAACTTGGCATAAGTGAAATCATCTTGTTAATCATCTTGCAATGTGAAACATACTTTTTGAAATGTAGTCTAGGAGGTACTTCATTTAAACGGGTTTAGATACCAAAAAATTGTATCACTGGTGATTTCTCACTCTATCACATTGGTGTTCTCACACTGTTGACTTATTCATACTCTTAACAAATACACTTTGCATCTCACTTAGGGGTGGTCACTAAGCTTTGAACACATTTACAACTTGCCCTAGTGAAACTATCACGAAAACATGGCTCCTAAAACATGACTAGGATTAAAGAAACAGACATACGAGGAACAACAAGTGCAAGATTGGGAAACCTCTAATAGACAAGGGTCAAACCCCTTAATTGGACATGATCTAGGAATACTATTTTCTGCGGAAAAAGAAACAGAAGAAATGGTCGATCATAGTGGAAATGAATTAGAATCCCCACACACATAATTCAATTTTAACCCCACTTTACTAGATGAGTTTCTTCTCAGAAACAAAGATAGAGTGTTGGCACGGGTCATAGAATTAGGGGCCAAATTTCCCACCAAAAATGAAACAATACCACTTGCGAATGACGCTACTGAGGAAGAACATCCCCTTATCAATATGGAAGATATTTTAACACACATACATGCTTCAACCTCTTATGTAGGGAGTGATAAAGTGGTGGGGCATAGGATACCCTTTATCAAAGTGCCACGAAGTAACAATATAGAATGTGAGATGGGTGAAGAACATCCACAATACGAGGAGGAGGAACCTTTAGAAGAAGAAGCCACAATCCAACAACAAATTAGTAACCTAAGCTAACAATTAGATTTTCTTACCTCCCATGTACAGAAGGATGTAAACAAGAACATTCAAAAGTCGAGGCCTAAGGTTAAGATCAATGAACTCCATCAAGAAAACCAAGGAGAAGAAGACATAGGGTATCATCAGTATACATCCCCACTTCTCACTAGCGATTAATGAGTCTTTGTGAGATGTGTTACCAGTTGTCCCTACACGACCCTTTTAAGTACATGATGGATTTATTTATTGCCCATTATGCTTGAGGGGGACAAAGTTGAGTACTCCAAGATAGTCGGGATATTGGGTAACTAATCCCGCTCGTGGATATCTTTGTAACAACTAGGATGAGAGAACCACCTTAGGAAAATATTAATTTGGGCCAGGAGCCCACTTTGACGGCCATTATAAAACAGTGTTGAGGTTGTGAACCATTTTTTTGGAAACATGTGGACACGTTACTTTCGATTAGTTCTTTACTCCTTAGGTGAGGCCGAAACTCTGCCGAACGTAAGCTAGCATTTTTCAACTTTTCTTTGTCTTGTTTCCTTCACATATTTTGACACTTTGTTGATCAGAAGAAAGGGGTGATACTTTGTGTACCAAATCGACTATTTCTGTCACTTTTATTGTCTGTTACTGCCCCATCCATGTTTTGCGGCTAGGTAAGTTAAATATGTTCTAAAGTGTGTGGAGGCATATTCACATCATTGGTGGCCATTGTATCTGATTAACCCATGGTCAAGATCATCATTGTAGTTGGTGAGTGGTTCATTCACCATTGGAATTCCTTAGAAGGAGTTAGCTTGTTTGATCATATCACTCACAAATGTCAATATTACGTCTTGTTTCTTTGTTTAAATCAACATTAAAACTACCTATAATTGTAAGGTACACTGCACATATCTAAACTATTCTAGCTTATACCTGAGGAATTTTTGTTGGTTTATTATTACCTCTTTTGAGAGTTGGGTAGGTGTTACATTTAGTGTGTTTTATATCAACAACACTTTGATATCAACCTCACTTTCTCGTAAGTGGGTTAACATATCTGGTGAATTGTGTGTCAGTCATGAATTGTAATTAGCACTTTGAATATAGGTTTAATCAAGTTGAACTCGCTCATAGTAATATGATTGGGAGGTCACATGACTTCTTGTATGTCTTTCGTTTTGTTCATTCCCTTGTTGAAACTGGCATAAGTGAAATAATCTTGTTAATATCTTGCAATGTGAACACATACTTTTTGAAATTGTAGTCAGGAGGTACTTCATTACACGGTTTAGATTACAAAAAAATGTATCATGGTGATTTCTCACTCGACACATTGGTGTGTTTCTCCACTGTTGACTTATTCATACCTTAACAAATCACTTTGCATTTCTCACTTAGGGGTGGTTCCACTCAGCTTTGAACACATTTACAACTTCCCTAGTGAAAACTATCACGAAAAACATGGCCTCCTAAAAACTGCTTAGGATAAAGAAAGGACATACGAGGAACAACAAGTGTTTTTAAGATTGGGAAACCCTAATAGACAAGGGTCTCAAAACACCTTAATTGGACATGATCTAGGAATACTATTTTCTCGGAAAAAGGGAAAAAGAAAAGAAGAAATGGTCGATCATATCATATGGAAATGAATTAGAATGCCCCACACACATAATTCGAATTTTAACCCCACTTTACTAGATGAGTTTCTTCTCGAAAACAAAGATAAAGAGTGTTGGCACGGGTCATTAGATTAGGGGCCAAATTTTCCCACCAAAACATGATGAAAAAAATTTTTTGAAACCACTGCGCATGACGCTACTGAGGAAGAACATCCTTATCAATGGAAGATATTTTAACACCACATACTGCTTCAACCTCTTATGTAGGAGTGATAAAGTGGTGGGGCATATGATACCCTTTATCAAAGTGCCACGATAGAGTAACCAAGATAGAATGTGAGATGGGTGAAGAACATCAACAATACGGAGGAGGAGGGGAAACTTAGAAAAGAGCCACAAATCCAACAACAAAGTAGTAACCTAAGTAACAATTAGATTTTCTACCTCCCAGTACAGAAGGATGTAAACAAGAACATCAAAAAGTCAGGCCTAAGGGTTAAGATCAAATGTATGAACTCCATCAAGAAAACCCAAGGAGAGAAGAAGACATAGGGTATCATCATAGTATACATCCCCACTTCTCACTAGCGAACAATTGCTTCGCACAGAAGGTGCAGCTATGAAGCAATGCTCGAAGCTACAAGGGAGAGCAATATAGGGAGCACTAGGAAATATCAATACGAAGCATTATGCCCCCTACCTTTTGACAAGGAAAGACCCTTCAACCTTCCAGAGAAAGACAAATTGATATGCCAAAGTTTGAAAATATAAAGGGGAAGGAGTCACTGATCATGTAAAAATATTTCTAAGGGGGCATGTAAGAGGTGTCTAATAGTGACAATTATCTCATTGGAATTTTCCCCAAGCGTCTGGGAGGTTCAAGCCTTGGAGTGGTTACACACTTACCATGAGGATCAATTTCACTAGCCAGAATTATAGCAGAAAAGGTTCTGTACGTCACTTTTTGTATAAACATAGAGAGTGATGTCACCATGAGACTATGTGGCGCCAAGAACTTTCCCTAATGAGACTTTCGCTAGCTTCCTCCATGGTGGAGAGGGATTTTTTTTTTTTTTTTTTTTTTTTTAGGGCTAGTGCCTTCCCTTGTGCTTTCCCTGAAAAATAGCTGATTAGCATTTTCGTTCCCAACCTCAACCCCGGATATAGCTTTTGGACCTCTAAATGCATTGTGCTTGCATTTTAAGGGGAGGTTATAGAGAAAAGGAATTCAGATAAAAAAAATATTCATTGCCCAAAGGCACCCTCAAAACCCAAGCTAGAGACTAACCAAAATGTCAAAGCCATGGAAAATCAAAGGATTGGGTAAGGTCAAAATCCAAAAGAAAGATAGTATGCTGGCATTGTGGAAAGTCTGGGCATTCAAAGAAGGACTGTTGGGAGCTTTGGAACAAGAAGAAACAATAGGAAGAAAACAAGGAGGAAAATGTGGCAATGAGTAATGTATGTCAGGATGCTTTGACTCTTTCTTTGCACAATATTACTGAATCTTGGGTTTTAGATTTGGGGGATTCTTTCCATGCTTCTCCACATAGGCATTATTTTATTGATTATGTTCAAGGAGATTTTGGGCATGTTTTTCTTGGTGATGATGAGCCTTGTAGCATAGTTGGAAAAGGTTCTGTTTAGGTTAAGATGTAGAATTAGAATACTTGGCTATTGAAGGATGTTAGACATGTGCTTACATTAAGATGAAATTTGATATCGATAGGGTAGTTGGGAAGTGATGGTTGTACTTTGATATTTACAGTTGACTCTTGGAAGGTTACCAAGGGTGCTCTTGTGGTGGAAAGAGGTAAGAAGGTTGAAACCTTTTTATTTAATCACTTATAGCACTAATGTTTGTAATCTTGTGGCTTCAGAAGTAGATACAACATTGTGGCACTATAGGCTTAGTCATATGAGCCATAAGGGCATGGAGATCATAAAGAAATATTTTCTCAGATATACAGAAATAGGTTTGGAGTTCTGTGAGGACTGCATAAATGGGAAATAGAAGCGAGTAAGGTTTCTCAAGGTTAGACCTACAAAGAAAGAGAGTAAGTTAGAGATGGTGCATTCTGATGTGTGGGGGCTAGCTCAGGTATGATCTCTTAGGGGTTCAAGTTATTATGTTAGTTTTATTGATGATGCAACAATGAAAGTTTGGGTTTATTTTATTAGAAAAAAATCTGATGTATTTGACACTTTTGTTAAATGGAAAGCCTTGGTAGAGAATTAAACAGGTCTTAAGCTAAAATGTCTCAGGTCAGATAATGGAGGGGAGTATTACAACAATGAATTTGATGATTACTATTCTAAGAATGGAATCCATAGGAAAAAAAAGGTTCTAGGAACTCTGCAGCAGAATGGGGTATCAAAAAGGATGAACAGAACAATAATGGAACGTGCTAGGAGCATGAGGTTACATGGAGGACTGCCTCTTTCTTTTTGGGTAGAAGTGGTGAGCACAACTGTGTACTTGATAAACAGAGGACCCTTAAGTTCCTTGGATGGAGGCATACCTGAGGAGGATTGGTATGGTAAGAAAATTGATTATTCATTTCTTAGAGTCTTTAGATGTGAGGTGTTTGTTCATATAGACAAGGATGATAGGACCAAACTAGAGGCTAAATAAGAAAAATGTACTTTCATTGGTTATGGTGGTGATGACTTTGGATATAAATACTGGAGTATTAAGGACAAGAAAATCATTTGATCTAGGGATGTGGTCTTTAATGAGAAAGTCATGGATAAAAAACAATTGCAATAAATTAGGGAATAATCCAAGAAAGAATTTGTAGCGCTAGAGGATCTTTTGGATGGAAAGTGATACATGAATTAGTTCAGGAACCTCCTCAATAGGAACCCCAAACTCCTATATTGAGGAGGTATTCTAGGGTAAGAAGAGAACCTAAACGTTTTTATCCCTCTCTTTATTATTTATTACTCACTGATAGTGGAGAGCCAGAGAACTTTGATGAAGCAATGCAGGTAGATGCTAGGAAGAAGTGGGAGCAAGCCATGGATGAGGAGCATTAGGCTCTCATGGAGAACCAAACATGGGACTTAGTGAAGCTACCTGAATGCAAAAGCACATTACAGAATAAGTGGGTGTTCAGATTCAAAGAGGAAGAAGGAGGAAAGAAAAGATACAAGGCATGGTTGGTCGTCAAGGGGTTTGCACAGAAAAAAGGTATAGATTTTGATGAGATTTTTTCTCCTGAAGTAAAAATGACTTCTATTAGAACTGTTCTAGGAATAGTTGCAGCAAAAGACTTGCACTTATAACAGCTTGATGTAAATACTACATTTCTCCATGGTGATTTGGAGGAGGAACTATATATGTAGCAGCCAGAGGGCTATGAGGTAAAAGGTAAAGTGGAGATGGTGTGCAAACTGAAGAAGAGCTTGTATGGCTTGAAACAAGCTCCACATTAATGGTATAAGAAATTTGATAGCTTCATGATGGATCAACGTTATATTAGATGTCATTATGACCATTGCATGTATACAAAGAAATTTGAGGATGGTAATTATATTATCCTTTGTCTATATGTGGATGACATGTTGGTTACAGGTAAAAACATGCAGGAAATAAAAGTACTCAAGAAGAAGCTAAGTGAATCCTTTGCTATGAAGGATTTGGGGGTAGCCAAAAAAATCCTTGGTATGAGGATATCTTGGGATAGGAAGGAATGGAAGTTGACTTTATCTCAAGAAGAGTACATTAAGAAAGTCTTGGAGAGGTTTAATATGCAGGATGCTAAACCGGTTGGGACTCCTTTGGCAGGACATTTCAAGTTATCAAAGGAGCAATGTCCCAAGACAAAGCAGGAGAGAAACCAAATGTCCAAGGTACCTTACTCATCAGTAGTTGGAATTTTGATGTATTCCATGGTGTGTACCAGGCCTGATATTGCCCATGCAGTGGGAGTGGTGAGTAGATTAATGAGTGATCCAGGCAGAGATCATTGGCAGGTAGTAAAGTGGATCCTTCGATATTTGAGAGGGACCATGGGGATATTTTTAAGCTACAGTGGATTAGACACCACTTTGTGTGGTTATGTAGATTCAGATATGTCTAGAGATGTAGACAGTAGGAGGAGCACGACAAGTTATGTTTACACTATAGGTGGGACAGTAGTGAGTTGGATTTCACAACTACAGAAGCTGGTGGATTTGTCAACCACAAAGGATGAGTATGTTTCTTCCATAGAGGTAAGCAAAGAAATGATTTGGTTACAAAAATTGCTTGAGGAGTTGGGGCATAAGTAGGAGGAAGGAAAGATACATAGTGATAGTCAGAGTGTTATACACCTAGCTAAGAACTCTGCTTTCCACTCTAGGATAAAGCATATACAGTTAAGGTACTATTTCATCAGGACAGCTTTGGAGGAAAAATACGTCGAAGCTGGAGAAGATCCATACCAGTCGGAATCCTATAAACATCATGAATAAGGTGGTCACAAGGAAAAAATGAAAGTTGTGCTCAACTTTGGTTGGTCTTCACAGAAACTAGTGAAGGGTTAAGAAGCTTGCTCAGAGGAAAACTAGTCTCCAAGTGGGAGATTGTTAGGTTGTGGAGCCCGTTTTCATGTGTGAAAGTGTTGAATACTGTACACTAAGAGTAATGTACACTTTTCATGTATTCTCACTGGGGTTTGAGGCTGGGCCGGGCTATGAGTGGGGGTTTGGGGGTGCAGCCCCCGAAATTTTTTTTGGGCCTTAAAATGTGCCCGATGCATCGGGAAACATGATTTTCTCATATGGGAAGGATTTTGACCCATAGGTTTATGGGACGGTTTTTTCCCATGGTTTTGTAAAACTACTTAATAAATTATCTGTTTATATGGTTTTATGCATATGATAGAAAAATGAAAAAACATTGCAGATGTGTTTTGAATTTGGGTGTGAATTCTGTAGAGTTTGTTGAGCATAGCTCCAAACATATATGGGTATTGTATTGAGAGAGTGGTGGCTTGTAATAAAATCTAAGCAAGTGATTCTTAGTGGACGTAGCCAAAATTGGGTGAACCACGTTAAATACTATCTCTTTGTGTTGTGCTATTTTATTCTACACTTTTATTTGAGATCTTTAATATTTTCTACATATTAGTCTCTACTATTGCGATTATGTGAAGGATTATTCCACATATTTTATCCCTTATTTCCTAATAGCTATCAATCATGGATGGATTTTTGGGATTTAATCAAATCAAGATAACTGAAGAATACCAACACAAAATAGCTTTTACAACTCCTTGGGGCACCTTCTGTTATCAGGTAAAGCCATTTGGCCTCAAAAATGTAGGAGCTACTTATTAGCGGGAAATGACAGTATTTTTTCATGATATGATTCATGATATCATGGAAGACTACATGGATGACATCCTAGGAAAGTCTAAAAAAAGAAAGGATCACCCTATCATTTTGTGGCATATCTTTAAACGCTTGCATGAGTACAAAGTTAGGCTGAATCCAAAGAAGTGTGTCTTTGATGTGCTATCAGGGAAACTATTGGGATTCATTGTATCAAGACAAGGTATTGAGGTAGACCCTGCTAAAGTGTCTGCTATCACTGAAATGCCTCCACCTGAGAATATCAAGCAACTGTGCATCTTACAGGGGAAAATTCAAGCCATTCGCCACTTTATCTCCCAGCTTACAGATAAATGTCACTCATTCACCCACTTGCTTAAAAAAGACGTCACTTTCATCTAGGAACCTGAGCAACAACAAGCCTTTGCTTTTTTAAAATAGTATTTGGCTAATCCACGTTTCCTCATGCCTCCCATTCCTGGAGAGCCACTCTTGCTCTATATTTCCACTACGTAATTTGCTATTGGTGTGTTGCTCACCCAATACGACCTTAGTCATAAGGAAAAAGTGGTGTATTATCTGAGTCGCACCCTCATCGCCTATGAGCTCAATTATCCTCAAATTGAAAAGGATTGCTTGGTTGTTGTTTTTACTTTTCAAAAACATCGCCATTACCTATTGAATTCTAAAACCAAGCTAATATCCAAATTTGACCCACTCAAGTATTTATTGTCCAAACCTGCCCTCACAGGTAGAATGGCTAATTGGATCATTCTCCTCAGTGAGTTTGACATAGAATTTGTACATCAAAAATCAGTTAAAGGACAAGTACTCGCGGACAAGCTAGAAAAATCACCTTTGCAAGGCATAGAACCTTTGAATTTGGATATGCCAGATGCCTCCTTTCTCTAAATTGAAGAATCTATCATGTGGTGGATACATTTTGATGGATCCTTTATGTTTCATGGTTGAGGTGCAGGAGTGGTCCTTATTACTCCTTATGGTGATCCTATACCACAATATTTTCACTTGGTATTCCCTTGCACAAACAACATTACAAAATATGAGGCATTTATTGCAGGAATGAAGCTAGCCATCAAGTGGAATGTTCATCATGTCAAGGTTGTGGGTGATTCATAGTTAATTATCAAACAGGTTAATGATGAATACAAGGTTAAAGATGACAAGCTCATACCTTACAAAAAGTTAGTAGAAACTCTAAAGGAGTACTTTGTGCACATTACCTTTGAATAAATCCCAAGAGCACAGAACAGATCAGCAGATGTCATGGCAATAGTGGGTTCTATGCTTTGTATTCCTCCAGGGAATAATGACATGCCATTCTTTGTAGAAAATCTATGCCAGCCTGTGTATGACATGCCAAAATCTTGCATGACATGTGATTGTGTTGGTTCCAATTCCCTGTGGTACAAACCCATCTTTACCTATCTTAAAGACAATACGTTCCCTCCCGATACCTATAGTTCTAAAAAGCAAATCCTGATTCACCAAATAACCCATTACACCCTTTTGGGAGGTACACTTTATCGTCATGGCTATGATGGGAATTTGTTATGTTGTCTGGATGTGACAGATTATATCCAAGCAATCAAAGAAGTACACGAAGGGGTGTGAGGAGCACATATAAACGAAATGGTCTTAGCTAAGAAATTTTTAAGAGTAGGTTACTATTATCGTACCATGGAAAATAATTGCTGCAATTATGTCAGAAAATGTGTACTTTACCAAAAGTATGGAAATTTCATTCATGATCCATCGCAACCATTGCAACCTATCACTACCCCATGGCCATTCTCCAAGTGGGGACTTGACTTAATAGGAAAACTTACTCCTACCTCATTTTATGGTTAGACACACATCATCATGGCTACATAATACTTTACAAAATGGGTGGAGGTTGTCCCTTTAACCTATGTCACAGGAGCCCAAATTTCTAAATTTATCATGAATCACATCATTTGTCGATATGGCATTCCTGCAGCGATCATTACAGATAATGGGAAGTCATTTAAGAAAAAAAATATGAAAGGTATTTGTCAACAGTTTCAAATCAGGTTAAAATGGTCCACGCAATATTACCCTCAGAGTAATGGACAAGCTGAGGCTATAAACAAAACTTTGGTAAGAATAATGAAGAAGATGGTTAGCAAAACAGGTCGTAAATAGAACCTACAAATCCATCCATCCCTTTGGGCTTACCAAAAATCCATTCACACTCCTACAGGTGTAACACCATATTCCCTAGTGTTTGAGATGGAATCTATCATCCCTTTAGAGATTGAACTTCCATCCCTGAGAATTTATCTTCAGAACTATCTAGATAAGGATAAGGATTATCGAGTGGCAAGAATGGTTGAATTGGAGCTCCTAGATGAGAGGCACATTAGCGCTCTTAATCACCTGAAAGTGTATCAACATAGATTCTCTAGAAACTACAACAAGAGAATCATCCCTTGTCAGTTTGAGGTTGGTGATTTAGTCATGAAGGAGAACCAATTCAACACTAGAGCAGAATGGGAAAAGAAGGGGAAGTTCAAACCACATTGGTTGGGACCCTATGTTATAGTCACCAAGCACGGCATGGGGGCATACAAACTGGATCACCCTAATGGTGATGAGCTATGGGATCCCATGAACGCCATGCATCTTAAGTGGTTCTATGCTTAAACATGGCGCAAGGAGGTTAAAAATGATCAAAAATTCAAAAAAATCAAAAATAAAAAAAGAAAAGAAAAAGAGAAAATAGGTTGTCCACTAGTGAAAACCATGCAATTATGGCACTTTGGACGGGTCCTTGGGTGAAAACTAGTTTTTGGCACCTCGGGAGGATCCGTTGTTCACAAGCATCCTACATCTGGAGGGAATTTTTCTTTGGCCTAGCCCTAGTTTGGCCTTCGAGATTCCTTGTGAGCCCCATCCTGTCAAGCCTTGATTCGGATTTTCCTTGTTTTATTTTTCTATGAGGGGTATGGTCTTTTTCTATTTCCCATCTTATGCTGGGGGCAACTCAAAGAATTCACCTTCTTGTTCATAAATGCGTGGATTTTGTCCTTGTATATTCCCCATCTAACACTGGGGGCATCCATGCTTTCTTGGTTACCTACACATAGTTCTGGAACACCATTAGAAAACAACCAAAAACAATAGAAAATTGTTTTGAAAACAACCAAAAACAATATAAAATTATTTTGAAAACAACCAAAAACAATAGAAAATTATTTCAAAAACAACCAAAAACAATAGAAAATTGTTTCACCAAAAATCTAAACAATAGAAAATTGGCGCATAAAAATAAATCTTACAAAAAAAAAAGTTTACTTGCATTGTCTTGTTTCTTGCTTTGCTTGTTGCTTGTATAGTTATTTTGTGTTTCTACTCTTTGGGTTGTTATTTGCTTGGGCATACTTTGTTAGCATTCATCTTTTCTTGCTTAGATTAGATTTATTCTTGCATGTGCATATTGTGGTATGTCTTTGCATACTAGTGAATCTTAGGGAACCATGATGTAATGTGTTAATTCATTATGTTCTTTCTTACCATTTGATTGTGTTTGTTACATGTTAATAAAGCATGGTGAATCATGGTGTATTGTAGTATTTCCTGGTGTTCTTTGTTAGCATTTGGTTGTGTTTATTGCATGTGCATTGTTTTGTTATCATTAAAAATCACATTTCCATCATTATCATCACATCTAACATCATCTATACATCATATATAAATAAAATGATAAGTTTTACATCATGCATGTATGCTAAGATAATCATCACATATTGTATCATCAATGGGGGTAAGAGGGGCTGCACATGATAAAAATTCTACGCCCCCCGCACCAATATCATCATAACATCTTGTCCATTTACATCTACAATAACACATGAGAAATGCATCTAATATTATCTAAGGATCTATCATCTAACATCCATGGCACATGTATACATCAAACATCGAAACCAGATACATACAAAGTACAAAATCAAATAACACCATAACGCATCCATAAGTGCTGAATCAAAACACGCAACATGCAATGAGAATAGACATAGAATAATTTCTAAAAAGGGTATTTCCCATTATAATATTATGCCCACTCGTGTCACATGCATCAGGACACAAACAATAAAGTACATCATCTCATAAACATCTATATTTGAACCCAAAAAGTAATCCTCATATATATACATGTGTGTCATATACATCTATATCAGCAAAAATGGATACACATCAGTACTCTATATAAAAAATGCCTTCAGCTGAGGCATACAAAGATGCTACATCAGAAAGGTCCACATATATATACAAGTATAAACTGTCCAAATCGGTACTCAATATAATACATCATCAATACATAATGCCATAAAAAAGGGGCATGTATCAGAAAGAATCAAGACTTCATCATGAGGCATCATCAAAATATAAGTATACAAGGCTGTACATCAAAAATAGGCCTTCATAAGAGGCATACATACAAATAATCTATACAAAAAAAATACAGATCTCAACCATAGCTCTCACCCTCAATGGAGCTCCTAGATCTGTCATCTGGTCAACGAAACACTTGAGGCTGACATGGCACTAGTCCAACTGGCTGCTCTAGTATGGGTTGTCTCACTGATCTCATGGACTGGCCTGATCTCCATGATCAAGATCTTGACATGCTCAACCCTGACTGTTGCGGCAGTGCTACTCACTGCTCTGGAGGAACTACCTTGTAATAGGAAGTCCTATAAAATAAGGCCTCCCCACTAAGCCTGGTGGCATCACGTATCAGGTTGGTATCTCTGGAGGTAAGTGCTTCCTAAAGGGCACTATCTCGCTCGCCTGTCACTCTGTCCAAGTCATCCTCGTCCTGTCTAGAGGAAGTAGCTTCTCAGTCTCTCTCTACAGTAGTAGTTTGTAACTCGGTGCGGGCTTGGTCCCTCTGTGTAAGGAGTTCCTATGATCGTGCATATACATGATCTCTCTGTGTAACAACCATCCGCACCTGTGTCTGGGACTGATGAAGAAGAATCAATATCTGAGCCCCCTATGCCGCTGTCTCTCGAATATGGCTCTGCCATGCCACTCTATTATCTCCCAGGCCATCTTGGGCCTGAGCCTGATCCCGCTCTGACAGTAAAGTAATAATGTGAACTCAGGCTTCATCATGCTCTGCTGTGGTAGTCATGACCCAGCCTCGAGCCTCATCTCTCTCGACTTTGGCCACATCTCTCTCAGCTATGACCTACTGTAACTGCAACTGTATTGTGGCTATCTATGCCACTGGCTGAGAGGTTGTCTATGCCTTAGGGACGGGTCCTTGAGGTGCTCTAAATGACTGTCCCTGCTCTAGGACCCTACCTATAGATGGCTACATTGTTGCCTATACTAGGCCTTACGACCTCGGTCCCTGTGCCTATAAGGCACCCTACCCATCATGTGAAGTTCCATCGAAAGGATCCTTTGGGTCTGGACCCTGTGCCACTTCCCTCGCCTTACACTCTGACCCATGCCATATCTCTATAGGTGGGCGAGTGCCTACTACCCAAGCCTCCTCTGGAATGGTGAGATGTCATGGTAACATTGTAGCATACCAAGCTGCATAGTCGGCTGTGGTCCCTAGATCTCACACCTATCTTACTAGGTCCTATACCCATGGGACCACTTGTGTGAAACTCACCCTAGCTCAGGCCACCAGTATGTGAGGCCCCATGGTATACCTATTTTAATCCTTGCGTGCATGCCAGATATCTGGCTGGGGAACCCCATGTACCCTGTCAAGCTACCACTGACACCTCTCTACTTTATACAACTCCATAATATAACTATAGCTGCCAATGATAAAATGCTCCACTAGGCACACACTGAGCTTTGTGGCATCCTTTAGCCACTGGAAATGCCTGTATGGCCACCATATGACATCTATCTCTACTAGCTCATCAAAATCTCATCTATATCTGAATATGCTGCCAAGATGGCTGCGTACATCCCCACTAGCTTCTACCCATGCCATGTACGATGGCTCCTTAGGATCTCAGACATGCAAAGTGCCCATGGGGCGTCCGATTGTAATAAAGTCCCATGACCATATTTGTAATAAAGAGGCTGGACCCACGGTCTTCTGAGTGTGGTATGTAATCAAATGTAAGTCCCAGTATAGGTGGGCCATAATCCACTGCCCCTAGCAATATCTCTCGCCACTAAAGATGCCATGAACCAAGGGCAGTAGTCCTCTCGGGAATGAGGTCCCTATCTTATCAGTGAGTAGGAACCCACTGATAAGAGACATGATGTAGAGAGGTCCTTGATGTAATGTGGGGTTGGAGATACACTTGTGCAAAGCTATGGTCATCCCATCATGTGGAATGTCATCAACATCAAAAAGGGCACTACAAGCTGCTCTAATCAACCCTACAATTACATTGTACTCGATCAAGGTGCCCATTATTGGCACGTAAAGAATCCACCATACATCCTCAATGGTCACAGTCATCTCTCCTATCAGTAGTCTAAAGCACTGATTGTTCCTATGCTATTTCTTGGCTAGTGCAGTCAGTAGGCTGTGATCCAGTATGATGGATGGTATACGAGACTCGGGGCCTAGCCCCACTACCTCGAGAAGTATCACCATGGCTCGCCGGTCGTGCCGGTGCATACTACCCTCTAGCTCTGCTATCTAGGTATGTCACTCAGGCATCTGTAACACTGGTAATTGTCTCTGTAAAATAACATGGTGCTAGTCAATTCCTAACATTTCTTCTAAAAATTTATCTCCCCTTTTAGGTTTAACCCAAAAATCCTAAAAATTCTTCTAAGTGTCATGTTTTTGACACTTTTCTATCTTTTGTCTGCCTATCTAGGGTGCCTGCGTGCCCTTTTGGGATTTTGTGCTTCATTTTTGGCACTTGCGCTTGCACGCAGGTGTCTTTTGGCACTTACGCCCTCTTTTAGGTGCTTGCGTTCCCTTTTTGGCGTGTGTGCCACACATTTTGTGCTTGCACTTGTGCGTGTATGCTCTCGTGTGTGTGCACTCACCTTTTTGTGTCTGTGCCACGCTTTTCGTGTGTGCACCTGATTTCCCATGTACACACATGTGCGCACATGTGTTTGTGTGTGCACGTGCACGTGAGTGTGTGTGCTTTCTTTACCTACATGCACGTATGTGCTTTGGTGCATGCACACCTAAAGGGACACTTGTGCCCCTAAAAAGGCACTTGCGCCCCAAAAAGACACCTGTGCCCCCTATCTGACGCTTGCGCCTGTGCGCAGGCACGCCAACATGACTTCCTGGGGCTAAATGACTCATTTTATGCATTAATGACCAAAACTACTAAGCTAGGGTTTGATACTCACAAAGGGGCCATTGTCTGTGTGCCACTGATACCCTCAGATTATGTTTGCTACCTCAATCGGTCTCGTCTGATCGTCATGGTTCTCGTCAGTACCAGAGCCTCACGGTAAGATTTCTAAACAACTCCGTTAAAATGAATTGATCATGATGTTTTTACCCCCCTGGTGGGGTATCTCAACCCATTTGTTTTCACCATCAGGAGGGCCAGGAGGCCTGTTTCGATCGCCGTTTTCTCCTCTATTCACTGTGGAATAATTATTTTTATTTGATAATTATTTTTCTCTTGTTTTTCACTGTATTGGGGCATTTTTTTCTATCTTATACCCCTTTCCTCTCCCTTGGACAATTTTTATTGCTCCCTGGCGATTTTTATTCTTCTCCACACTCTCGTAAATAATTATTTTTCAAATAATTATTTTTTCTCAAATTTTCCACTAAACAAGGATATTATTTGTCATTTGTTTCGCACAGAAATGCTTCTGTTCTCGGGATAGAGTAGCTTCTATCCTTTCATTCCTTTGAGAAACAGATAAGGGTTAGGGCTAGGAGGAATACCTGTTGAATGTTGAGATGGTGTGCGCATACCATAGAGAGAGATCAGATCGATTGCAAAGAACTCCTTTTTGTCTGGGAAGGACTACCTGTAAGTAAGAATACAAGACCACCAGATTCTAATTAGATAATAAGTGAGGGAACTGCCTCGGGCCCAGGAAATATGAGACTTACTTTTGAAGGTGGTCAGTTCCCCTACTAATATGAATTAACACAAATTCTAACAAATAAGTTATTGTCCATTTACAATTTATTTACCTTGTTAGAACAATAGAGAAAAGGTTGGTCTTGATTTTGAATCACAGTGACCGATGTCGGTCAGTGTCATCGGTACCAGTTGATGATAACCGATATCGGTAGGGGTAGTGATTTAAGGGGTTTGGTGAAGGTTGGCTATAAGATGGCTATATGATAGCTATGGTGTTTATAAGGCTGGTAAAATGACTGGGGATAGGTAATGAGGTGATGGAGAAGACTCAGAGAGTATGGGGGCTGTTCTTGGGGCAATGTAGGGGTAGAGGAATGTAAGTTAGAGGGAGAGTGTTACCGGGTAGTGGATCTAGGAGTAGACTTGTAATTACCGTGATTCAGAAATCCAAGAAATATTATTAAAAGAATGTATAAGACTTACTTACTAGTTCCTGATGAAAAATATAGGTTTCGGGACTGTGATGACGAAGGCAGGGTTCAAGTAGGATGATCTGACAATCCAAGATGAGCTATCTCCTCTTCTGATGCTTGGATGAGTGTCACTGGGCTCTGGTTATTCAGTTGTAGTCTTGGGCTTGATGTCCTTCTCTGCAAACTCCTCTCTTTCCTTCACTTGTCTCTGCTCAGCCAAGTAAATTTTGGATTCTTCCAATGACCTCTATCCCAGATCAATGAAAAATCCCACCCTTGTTTTTGGTTGGGAGAGGTCATTTACAGGGAACCGATGGCGGTTACGTAACCGACGGCGGTCAAGTAGGAACCGGTATCGGTCAGGTCAAAGTGGGCTATTTTTTAGTAAAATAGCCAACTTTCCCTCCTTTTCTCCCGAGGGATTAGTTGCGGGCTTGGTCAAGTCATTATGAGGTTGGTTTTAGGTGCGGGTGAGGAGTCATTAGTCATGGGTGTGGATGTAGACCAAGTTATAGGTCTTAATTAGGTTAGTTTAGGGTTAGGACTAGGTCATGATGAGGTGGCGAAATGAGGTGGCAGGTATGGCGATGTGGATTTATTAATTATAAGGTAATTAATAAATAATTGTGTAAGGTTTAGGTGACGAGGTTAGGTTGCGAAATGAGATGCGGGGCACAGGGGGTTCTAAGACACAAATTTGGTGTCTACATTAGCCCCTTGTTGTCGTGTAGCTTGTCTTGTAAAGCTGCACAGACAATAATAAGAAGTGGTTACCCCTGTTAAGGGTATAGGTAATCCCCCTCAAATCTATCACAGATTGAGGTAGCGTGAAATTAGGGATAGGGTTGATAAAGGGTAAATGGTGTTGAGATGATGGTAAGATGGTGGGGTAGGTCTAAGGAAGCAGACGCACGTTGAAATGCAGTAGTGCGACCAGGGTACATGATTTGAAGAGCAAACAAGCAATTCATAGGTAAAGGTCGATAGTTTATCCAAACAAGGGTGATATAATCTCGGTATCCAAGGCATAGGAAGTAGCTGCAGGGGATATAATGGGTAAGGTATAGGAACGTTTAGGCATGTTCGGTAGTACCAAATGGTTGGTTTGGTTGAGATAAACATCACGGTCTAGGTCTAGGCAAAGTTGGTCGACTGATCGAGTCAAGTACCCTAATCATGCTAAAACACGAACAGGTGAGCTCGATTGAACAAAAAGCTACATGATGGGTGGATAAAATTGTAATTTGTTGGTTTTGGGTGAGGTATTTGAGTGGTGCGGCCTTGGGTCAGGCCGATTGATTAGTGAGGGCCATGGGTCGGGCCTGATTGGTTGGTTGCGGCCTTGGGTCGAGCTAAATGGTTGGTTACTACCTTGGGTCAGGCCAGATTGGTTGGTTGTGGCCTTGGGTCAGGCCAGATTGGTTGGTTACAGCCTTGGGTCGGGCCTGATTGGTTGGTTGCGGCCTTGGGTCAGGCCAAATGATTGGTTGTGGCCTTGGGTCGGGCCAAATTGGTTGGTTGCAGCCTTGGGTCGGGCCTAATTGGTTGGTTATGGCCTTGGGTCGGGCTAAATGGTTGGTTGCGGCCTTGGGTTGGGCCAAATGGTTGGTTGCGGCCATGAAGTGGGCCAATGAAGTCAACAAAGGGTTTTCAGCAAAGGAGGGTATAGGCGATGTGGTGAGAAAGGGAGAGTAGTAAATAAGGGCAGAAATTGGGGAAAAGGTGGGATAGTACGGTGACGAGAAGCTAAGTTTGATACCGAAGTTGTTACAAAGGTCTTGTAACAACTTATTTTTGAAAGACTTTCCATTATCTATTATCAGGCGATGAGGAACACCAAAACGACAGATAATGTGATGGTTAATGAACTCTATGATTTTTTCTTTTTTGGTTGAAATGAGTGGAATGGCCTCCACTCATTTTGTGTAATATTTGGTTGCTTTGATTATCCATCGGTGACGTTGCGAAGAGGGCTGATGAATCTCACCAATAAGGTTTAAACCCCATTGTGAGAAAAGCCAAAGATATCGTGCGACATGTAGCGGATGGCTAGGAGTATGTTGAAGGTTGGCATGTTGCTGACACATAACACAACGCTTAACATATTCGTAGCAGTCGTTATTAAGAGTAGGCCAATAATAACCTAGGCGAAGGATTCATTTGGCCATGGCAAGGCCACTAAAATGTCCACCACAAATACCGTCATGAACTTGTTGGATGGTATAGGTGACCTCCGTGCCCGTTAGACATCAAAGGAGGATGCCATCAAAGCCATGTTTATAAAGGAGTCCCCCCATGACGACATAACGAGAAACACTTTTAAGAAAAGCACGTTTTCTGGTACTCGTTAGGTCAGGTGGGAAAACAGAGGTTGTGAGGTAGTCATGAAATTGGATGATACCAGATATCCTGCAAATTAGTAGACACAGTATTTATCATACAAACAACTGGGGTTGAGTAAGATGGGGCAAAGAGTTGTTAGACCAAGATGAATATGTCAGAGTCATTTGGTAAGGCAGGAATTTGTGAGGCTAAGCAAGCCATAGTATCCACAAATTTGTTAGTGGAGCGGGGAATGGTTTGGATAGAATAATGAGTAAATAAGGTCAGAAGTGAATCCACGTAATGTTTGTACTTTTGAAGTTCCTCATTTTTACATTGGTAAATGTCCATAACTTGGTTGACTACCAATTGAGAGTCACCGAAAATATTGATAGATTTGACACCTAAGTGTAACACAACCTGGAGACTCAAAACAAGGGCCTCATATTCCGCTGTATTATTAGTGCAGGGGAAATCGAGCTGGAATGAAGAGGCATAGGCTCAGCATCAAGAGGAATGAGAAAAATGCTGGATCCTCCTCCATGCTGGCATTTGGATCCATCGAAGAAGAGGGTCATTGGATATGACTCCTCACTGAGTGAAAGAGTGGCGATGAGTTTGTTAGGGAAATTAAAATTGGTAAATTTCTCCCCAGGTAAAGGGGCTTCCACGAGTTGGTTGGCAATGGTTTGTCCTTTGATTGACTTTAGGTGTATAAATTCAAGGTGGAGGTCAGCGAGGAGCATAAGCCATCGGGCGATGCATTGGTTTAGATGTGGTTTGGCGTAGATATAATGAATGGGGTCAGTGTTGGTGATGACAAAAGTTTTGTGATTCAGGAGGTAGTGTCGGAGTTTGGTGGCTACAAATGATAGGGCTAGGCACAATTTTTCTACATGTGTATACCTAGTCTCGTAATCCACGAGATTAAGACTTATATAATAAACGGCTTGTTCTCGATGTTCGAAGTCACGATGTGCAAGCATGGCTCCTACAACATGGTCAGTGGCAGAAAGGTAAACGTAGAAAGGGTGATCATCCTGAGGTGGGATAAGCACCGGTGGCTGCAAGATATAGGCTTTGAGAGCTTCAAAGGCTTGGTGGCACTCTTCGCTCCATTGAAAGATAATATCCTTTTTAAGGAGATGATGGAAAGGTTGACATCGATCCAAGAGTTGTGAGATGAAATGCCGGATAGATTGGAGTTTTCCCTGCAAACTACGCAATTGTTTGAGGTTAGTGGGTGGGGGCATTTCTAGGATAGCTTTGACTTTAGCTGGATCGACCTCGATGCCATGCAAAGAGACAATAAAACCAAGGAGTTTTCCCGATAGAACACCAAAGACACATTTCTTTGGTTGAAGACGAACACAATATTGTAACAGGTGATCGAAAATAATGGCTAAAACATCGAGATGTTCACTGCGATGTTAGATTTGCCAAGAAGATCATCGACATAATCTTCAAGGATAGTGTGCATAATGTCATGAAAAATGTAAGTCATAGCCCGCTGATAGGTCGCACCAGCATTCTTAAGGCCAAACGGCATGACACGATAACAGAAGGTTCCCCAAGGAGTTATGAAGGTAGTTTTATGTTGATCGGCCGGGGCTACCAAAATTTGATTGTATCCCGAGAAGCCATCCATGAGAGAAAGCATCTCATGACCAGCAGTGAGATCAACAAGTTGATCAATACTTGGTAGGGGGAAGTCATCCTTTAGGCAAGCGAGATTAAGGTCCAGGAAATCCGTACATATCCAAAGTCCCCCCGTTGCTTTAGTGACAGGTACGATGTTAGAAATCCATTGAGGATAGTCAATAGGTAAAATGAAGGAAACAGAAAGGAGTTGTTAAAGTTCTTCTTTGACCAAGAGGGCAATGCGTGGATGCATTTTTCTCAGTTTCTGTAACTGGTTTGGAATCGGGTTTCAGGGTAATGTTATGGACCGCAATGTCAGGATCAATTCCTGGCATGTCAGCGTAGGACCAAGCGAAAGCTTGGTTGTGGGTATGGAGAAAGGTAGTAAAGGCGGCTTGTTCTGATGCGTTAAGGGATTGTCTGATCTTCACAATGTGAGGATCATCCTCTGTGTGAATGTTGATTTCTATAGTCGACTCATTCAACATGGTTTGAGTTTCAGACGGTAAGGTGCGTTGAATATAAGAGTCGTCCGCACCAAGGTAAGTGAGGATGGAGTCGTCATTCTGGCACTCAACAACATTAATTGAAGGTGAATCCTCTTCGATCATGTCTGGATACAGAAGGGGAAGAGAATATGGGTTCTCATTATCGCGTTGATAAGTGAGAGGACCTAGGATGATAGCATTTATGAAAAAAAAAGTTAGGAGGGATAGATTCAGGGTCTATCGACTCTGTGGGTGACGATGGCAAAATGGATGATGATGGTTCGGTAGGGGTGACGTCGTCATCTTCCAGGATACAACTGATGCGAGGTTCCTTCGGTGTAAGTGTTTCAGGAAATCTGAGACCACTACGATCATTGTGCTTGCGTGTAGTCACGGGAATGATTATATGTCAGCCTTGTTTATAAAGACCAAAACCAAAGCCTTTCCAAGCACAACGAGTCAAGAAGGTGAGGGAAAAATGACGATTTGTCAGGTATTGAAAATTGGATTGGAACGGAACCACACCAAGAGAAGGTTCAGGGGTAACGGAGGATGCGTCGACACCCCCATACGTTAGGTTGGTGCGGCAATTAGGTGGTCCGTAAAAGATTACCTCCCCCACATGACGGTCGTAGGTAGGATGCGCATGTAACTGTCCATACTCCTGTGGGGTATGGAAAGAGCTAATGTTATATAGGTGATACTCCCCCAGCGTAAGGCGTTGAAAAACATCTACTAAGGGGTCTGAGGTTGGGATGTTGTCAGCGGGAAAGGAAGTGGTATTTGCAACGGTGGTTTCATTGGTTGAGGGCATAGGTGCAGTTGAGGTGGATGGTTGAGGTGTGGTTGAAGTGGATGGTTGGGTTGGATGAATGGGTGTCTTGACTGGTACAAGCACATCATTAGGGTGATATAACATATTGCAGGTTTTGAAGGGGGGAGGATCATCTTTTATGGTGTAGGACTTCCCCTCGTACTCAAATTTTATGCATCTATGTAAGGTGGAGGGAACGCATCCCATAGCCCAGATCCAAGGGCGGCCTAACAACATATTGTATTAGAACTCTCCCTCAAGGACATAGAAGAGTTTGGGTAAAGTACATGGTCCTACATGAATGTTAAGGATCACGGTGCCTAAGGTAGAAGTAATAGCATCATTGAATGACCGCAACATGATGGGGTTGGCTCACATGCAGCTAGAAGGGATATTCATTTGTTGGAAGGATTTTGAAGAGATGATGTTTAGGCTAGCACCCCCATCAATCATAACACGATGTACCTGAATGTCCCAGACATAAGATGAGATGAAAAGAGCAGGGTCAGGATCTTCTGCACCAAAGTCGACAATTTCGTCTTCGGAGAAACTGACAGCAGTGGCTTGCTGTACAGAGACAGAAGTGGTTGGGGAGATAGGTTGTTTGGTGAGTGAAGCAACGTGATTGGGTGTTAGAATGGAGGTAACGGGCAAGGTTTTTGTTGGGTAGGACCTCTATCCCTTGAAGGATCTCAATGAGAACTTGTCGATGAGATTCAGAAGTTTGAATGATGTCGTACAGTGTCATTTTTACAGGTGATTGGTGAAGCTGTTTGATCATGGTACGGTGGGCAACTCCATCAGAGATGGGGTAGGCAGGTCCACGAATAACCACTTTAGGTGGTGGTGTGATCGGGATGGCGGACGGAGAAAGAGAGGCTGCATGTGTGCTTCCTTTAGCTTTCTCGTTGTTTTTCTGCCCTCGAGTGGCAACACTAATCATGTTGATCTCGTGAACACGAGAGGAGGAAGATGGTAGGGATAAGTCATGGTCTTTGAGAGGTGGGGTTGTAATAATGATAGATCTTGGTGAAGCGGGGACAGGTGGTATAGGAGAGGGGATTGAAGCTAAACGTTTCTCCCTTCGTAAGTTGTCTTTTTTAACCTTTCTGTCTGAGAGAGGTGACTGACGAAGTATGGCTTTCAACACTTTGCATCCCTCTACATCATGTCCTGGTGTGTTGTGGTAAGCGCAGAGTTTTAGACTCATCATAACCTATAGGTCGAGGTTTAGATGATCATAAGGTCTAAGTAAGGGTAGGGAAATGGTCGCATTCTCCACCAACATAGCAAGGATTTTGGCGTAAGACCCTTTGAGTGGGTCAAAGTCAGAGGAAGATGAGGCTATTACTAGTAGTTTTGGTAATGACGGGGTATGGGTTTGATTTGATGGTGACTTTAGAGGTATAATCAATGTGGAGGTCCAGCCGAGGAGCATAAGACATTCGGGCGATGCATTGGTTAGATGTGGTTGGCCGTAGATTAATGATGGGGTCAGTGTTGTGGTGATGACAAAAGTTTTGTGATTCAGGCAAGGGTGGGTAGTGTCGGAGTTGTGGCTACAACGTGATAGGGATAGGCACAATTTTTCTACAGTGTTATACCTAGTCTCGTAATCCACGAGCTTAAGGACTATTAATAAAGGCTTGTTCTCCGATGTTCGAAGTCACGATGTTGACAAGCCATGGCTCCTACAAACATGTCAGTGGCAGAAAGGTAAAGTAGAAGTGGTGATTCATCTGAGGGGGAATAAGAACCGGGTGGCTTGCAAGATATAGGCCTTTGAGAGCTCAAAGGCTTTGTGGCACTCTTCGCTACATTGAAAGATAATATCCTTTTTAAGGAAGATGATGGAAAGGTTGACATCGATCCAAAGTTGTGAGATGAAATGAACGGATTAGATTGGAGTTTCCCCCCCAAACTACGCAATGTTTGAGGTTAGTGGGGTGGGGGCATTTTAGGATAGCTTTGACTTTAGCTGGATCGACCTCGATGCCATGCAAAGAGACAATAAAACCAAGGAAGTTTTCCCGAGAGTTGAACACCAAAGACACATTTCTTTGGTTGAAGCAACACAATTATTGTAACAGGTGATCGAAAAATAATGGCTAAACATCGAGATGTTCACGCGATGTTTAGATTTGCCAAGAACAAGAAGATCATCGACCTAATCTTCAAGGAGAGTGTCTGAATGGCTGCAATGTAATGAAAAATGTAAAGTAAGAGAACCCGCAGTATAGGTCGCAAACAAGAAATTATTAAGGAAAAACGGCCATGACCACGAAACGAAGTTTCCCCAAGGAGTGATGAAGGTAGTTTTATGTTGATGGCCGGGGCTACAAAAATTTGATTGTATCCCGAGAAGCCCCCTCCATGAGAGAAAGCATCTTCATGCCAAGCCAGTTGAGAGTGATATCAACAAGTTGGTCAATACTGGTAGGGGGAAGTATCCTTTAGGCAAGCGGGATTAAGGTCCAGAAATCCGTATCATATCCAAATTCCCCCCGTTGCTTTATTGACAGGTAAGATGTTAGAAAGAAATCCATTGAGGATATCACTAGGTAAAATGAAGGGAAACAGAAGGAGTGTTAAAGTTCTTCTTTGACCAAGGAGGCAATGCGTGGATGCCTTTTTCTCAGTTTTGTAAATGGTTGGAACGGGTTTCAGGGTAATGGTTATGGACCGCAATGTCAGGATCAATTCCGGCATGTCAGCGTAGGGGACCAAGCGAAGAAAGCTTGGTGGTGGGTATGGAGAAAGGTAAACAAGGCGGCTTGTTCTGATGCTGTTTTTAAGGAGTTAAGGGATTGCTATGATCTTCACAATGTGAGGATATCCTCTGTGTGAATGTTGATTTCTATAGTGACTCATTCAACATGGTTTTGTCGTTCAGACGGTAAGTGCGTTGAATATAAGAGTCGTCAGCCACCAAGAGGTAAAGTGAGGATGGAGTAGTCGTTCAAGTCTGGCACTCAACAACATTAATTGAAGTGAATCATCTTCGACATGTCTGGATTACAGAAGGGGAGAGAGAATATGGGTTCTCATTACGCCGTGTGATAAGTGAGAGGACCCCTAGGATGATAGCATTTATGAAAAAAAAAGTTAGAGGTGATGGAATAGGGGAATAGAGTCAGGGTCTATCGACTCTTTTTATTGGTGACGGGATGGCAAAATGGATGATGATGGTTCGAGTATGGGGTGGACGTCGTCATCTTCCAGGATAAATGATGCGAGGGTTCCTTCGGGGTGTAAGTGTTTCAGGAAATCTGAGAGACCACTACGATGCATGTGATTGCGTGTAGTCACGGGAATGATTATATGTCAGACTTGTTTATAAGACCAAACCAAAGCCTGTTCAAGCACAACGGAGTCACGAAGGTGAGGGAAGGGAAAAATGACGATTTGTCAGGTATTGAAAAAATTGGATTGGAACGGAACCACACCAATGAGAAGGTTCAGGGGTGGTAAACGGAGATGAGAGGATGCCGTCGACACCCCATACGTTAGGTGGTGCCGGCGAATTAGGTGGTCCGTTGTAAAAGATTACTCCCCCACATGACGGTCGTAGGGGTAGGATGCGCATGTAACGTGTCCATACTCTGTGGGGTATGAAAGAGCTAATGTTTTAAGGGAACTCCCCTCAGCGTAGGTAAGGCGTTTTGAAAAACATCTACCAAGGGTTGATGCGTTGGGATGTTGTAACGAGGGAAAGAAGAAGTGGTATTTGAAACGGTGGTTTCATTGGTTGAGTGGAATAGGTGCAGTGCGAGGGGAGCGTTGAGGTGTGGTTTTGAAGTGCGATGGTTGGTGGGAATGAATGGGTGTCTGACTGTACAAGCACATCATTAGGGGGATATAACATATTGCAGGTTTTGAAGGGGGAGGACTCATCTTTTTTGGTGTAGGACGTCCCCTAGTACTCAAATTTTATGCCATCTATGTAAGGTGGAGGGAACGCATCCATAGCCCAGATCAAGGGCGGCCCTAACAACAATTGTATTAGAACCTCTCCCTCAAGGACATAGAAGAGTTTGGGTTAAAGTACCTGTCCTACATGAATGTTAAGGGCTCAAGGTGCCGAAGGTAGATATAATAGCATCCATTGAATGACCGCAACATGATGGGGTTGGCTCACATGCAGCTTCTAGAAGGGATATTCATTTTGTTGGAAGGATTTTGAAGAGGATGATGTTTAGGCTAGCACCCCATCAATCATAACACGATGTACCTGAATGTCAAGACATAAGATGAGATGAAAAGGCAGGTGTCAGGTTCTTATGCCACCAAAGTCGACAATGTGTCTTCGGAGAAAGAAACTGACAGCAGAGGGCTTGCTGTACGAGACAGAAGTGGTTGGGGAGGAGATAGGTTGTTTGGGTGAGTTGACAGCCAACGTGATTGGGGGTTTGTTAGAATGGAGTTAGGTAACGGGCAAGGGTTTTGTGGGGTAGGGACCTCATCCCTTGAAGGATCTCAATGAGAACTTGTCGATGAGATTCAGAAGTTTGAATGATGTCGCCTACAGTGTCATTTTTCAGGTGATTGGTGAATGTGAAGCTGTTGTTTGATTCATGGTCGGTGGGCAACTCCAGCAGAGATGGGGTGGAGGTCCAGAATAGAACCACTTTAGGTTGGTGGTTTGTGATCGGGATGGCGGACGGAGGAAAAGAGAGGCTGCATGTGTGCTTCATTTAGCTTTCTCGTGTTTTCTGCCCTCGAGTGGGCAACACTAATCATGTTGATCTCGTGAACACGAGAGGAGGAAGATCGGTTAGGGATAAGTCATGGTCTTTGAGGAGGGTGGGGTTGTAATAATGATAGACTTGGTGAAGCGGGGACAGGGTGGGGGTTATAGGAGAGGGGATTGAAGCTAAACGTTTTTCTCCCTTCGTAAGTTGTTCCTTTTTAACCTTTCTGTCTGAGAGAGGTGACTGACGAAAAGATGGCTTTCAAACACTTTGCATCCCTTAACATCATGTCACGGTGTGTTGTGGAAGGCAGATTTTTTTTTAGATTTAATACATCATAAAAATTATTGTATATTTAATATAGTTTAATATTTAGGTCAGGTTAGATGGATCTTAAGTCTACGTAAGGGTAGGGAAATGGTCGCATTCTCCACCAACATAGCCACGGATTTTGGCGTAAACCCTTGAGTGGGTCAAAAGTCAGAGGAAGATGAGACTATTGACTAGGTGGGTTCGTTTTTGGTAATGAAGGGGGTTATGGTTGATTTGTAGGGTGGCAGTTTAGCCAGGGGTTTTGAAATGGGATGTAACTAAACGTGGCTTCTTTGGCGCCAGAAGAAGGGATTAGGTTTAGCTGGTTAGATGATGACGGCCACAGATGATGTGGGATCAGAATAAAACAACCACGGAGTAATAGGAGTGACAACAAAACAAATATTTTGATGATGGAATTTGTGTAGGGTGATAGGGGGACCGGAATAGGAGTGGGATGCATGAGACCTTTTCATTGGGGTCGCATCCTGGCGCTAGCTTCGTATCATTACTCCCACTCCTCCCAGTCTGTCGGGGTGACAGTGTGGGATTCTACCCTTGGATCTCTGTAGGGTGCAAAGGCATAGGTCATTTTAAGGAAAATGCAGTAGGGCATGCTATATTGATGCAAGGTGGAGGGATGATGGTCCCAATAGGAAGGTAGGTGTGATCGATATGGGTTTAGTTTGTGATTAGAGGAATAGGTTGAGGAGATTGAGTCTGTCTCCTAAGTGGATGGACGGATTTATTTTTGGAGTCCATCTAGCCATTTAGGGGGGTGTGGTTTTTTTGTAGACAGGTATTGGTGATTGTCCCCAGTGTAGGGGAAGATTTGTTAGGCTAATAGAGGTGGATGAGGTATTTGGAGAGAGAGGGGGGTGAAGATGAGGACATGGCCTTTAAGCTCTGGTAAAACACTTCGGGTATAGAGTTAGAGGCGTCTGGATCGGGGCATCTGCATTTGAGTAAAATATGGGGTACTCAAATGTTCCCATGGACTTAGTCTATCTTCGAGGCGATGAAAATCCTCAAGTGGAATAGAAACTTTTGTATGGAAGAAAGGGTGGGGTTGTGATTACGGTCCAGTATGTGTGTGATACAGGGGGTAGATGAGGCACTGTATAATGGCGTTAAGAGAGTCAACGGTTGTGAAAAGAATTTAGCTGATGAAGAAACTAATAGGTAGGAGGGAAGGACTGTTGAGATGGATCCGTCATGATTAAAGAATTTTTGGTTGATTGTCGGTGCCAGAGGTATCTCGTCTAAGGATGACAAAAGATAGTGGCGAGCCTTCATCTTGTGCCAGTTGTGTAGAAGAGTGGTAGAAGGCGACGTTTGGGAATAGATTAAGTAGATTAACATCCGCTCACAGTTCTTGCAAGGATGTGGTGTTTATTTGTAAGAAGGCTCATATTGTGAGGAAAAAACCTTGGGTGATAATTACCGATGGGTAAAGGAATGGAAAGCGATTTCGTTTGTCTTGAGGGTGTTGAAGGGGGGGTTATGTTCCTGCGTTAGTGAAGAGGCTTGATCAGAATGTTTTTTGATAGAGGATTTTGGCTGGGAGTCGAAAGAATACTAGAATCCTCATGAAAACTTTCCTTGGCTAAGATATCTTGTTTATTTACTGTTAGACGAGTGATGGAATGGTTTGTTGAAATTTTTAAATTTCAGGTAGCAGGGGAATATAGGATTACGAGGGTATATTACCCTGCATCAACCATTTCCCATGACCATCTGTTTTCAACATCTTGCAGTTTAGTGACGTGTCCCTTACTGGTGAAAGTTACAGAAGTCAGGTTATTATGTAACAAGAAGGTATAGCATGGGTGGAGTCAAACCACAGAGTGAGGTTTAACAGGAGCGAAAAGGTGATAGCCCGGCTTTGAGCAATCTTTTCCAAAGATTGAAACCATAAGTTATCTCAAAAGGGAGGGTAATGGATGGGGACACATCCGCTTAGACTTATAGGCGGTTTTTGGTGGGGGTATTAGACGGTGCTGAGTGAGATTGACCATCACCACGTGCCAGCTCCTTTTGATTTCGAAGCAGAGTCCGATGTGTGAGGATTGGTGGTGTTGGGTGTGGTGGGTCTTGGGTATGGAAATTAGGGTTTTTTGTTACACAACCGCAAATTCTCTTCCTCTAAGGCTTGAATCTTATTTTTCGAGCCATAGTAAAGGCCTCATCAAAGGTGCGGAAAGTGTGACTTTGGAGGAGGGGTCGGAGAAATGTACTTAGGTAGGCCCCCATAAAGAGTTTGATAAGTTCGCCTGAGGCAAGGCAAAGAAGTTGGTGATGATGGCCCCGTCATCGTCTGAAGAAATCTGCGATAGATTCGTGCTTCACATTGTCGGACTGGCATCGAGAGCGGTGAGAGATAAGTGTCTAGCAATATTAATGGAGAAATGATCCAAGAAATATGGGCTAGTTAGTTAAAGAGAAGATCGAGTGCTGGGTTAAGCATTATACCATTCCAAGGTGGAGCCTGATAAGGACATGGGAACGGTTGCTGAGTATGCAAGGCATCGTCATGAGCAATCAAATAGCAAGCATGTCTAAATGATCACAAGTGTTGTTGAGGATCCTCTTTACTA
Organism: Taxus chinensis; assembly: GCA_019776745.2. NCBI lineage: Eukaryota > Viridiplantae > Streptophyta > Pinopsida > Cupressales > Taxaceae > Taxus > Taxus chinensis. Next base: position 554,436,707 of record CM034152.1, read on the forward strand.
TTAAAATGAGTGAATTTGGTAATTCCCATTGAGGAGGATATGAGTGAAGAGGGACAGAAGGGTGAATAGGCTCCCGACAAACTTGCTAGTATGTCAGGGTGCTAAGACTTCCTGAAACAGAAAGCCTCTAGATTTTGCATTTTGTCCATTCATTTGTTTGATGAAATCTGTGGTTGGATGAGATGCTGTGTGCGGTTGTTGTAAAAGGTGGAGGATTGGCCAAGGGCCCTCCACTAGACAATGGTGGGGTTAAATGTTGATAAGGTATTGAGGATGAATATGTTGAGGAGACCGAATAGGGATGTCCTATATAAGGTGTCGAAGCCACCGGATACGTGTGTGGAAATGAAAAGGTGGGCGGAGCTTGGAGAAGGAAAGCTCGTGTGGATAGGTGGCAAAGAACAAGTCATGAAAGGAAGTAGTTATGCAAGAGAGACAAGGTAGGAAGTGGGGTCAGCGGTTTTTTGGTGGTGGTGGTTAATGATATTGTGGGGCCCAAGATTAACCAAAGGAAATCCAATCTGTGCCATATGAACCCCTTGAAGCCGCTGGATTGGGAGACGGGGCTAAGGATGCAGAAGGCGAAGCAAGAGTTATCAGGCGGAGGAGGAGCTAACATGAGCAGCTATACTAATAGGCATGCCAACAAGGATGTTGACCATCGGCGTACGGTCAGGGGCATGAGACAAATAGTATTGTATAGTGCTAGGATTAGCGTCCAAAATTTTTGTAAATTCCTTATCTCCTACAGGGATTTTGGGAACCTCACTGGTGTCCGTAGGGTTCCCCATAGAATGTGAAGGGGGTGATTCAGGAAAAGGCACAAAGCAGGCATGTGAAACCATGGTGACGGCTTACTTCCGAGTGATAACAACCATGGACAAGAGGACACAGTAGGGTTTCAATCTATCAGGAACAGAAACAACCCCAGAATTTTGAAATTGGTAGGTTGCTGGTTTGTCAGGGACTGTAAAAGACTGTAACCGATATCGGTCTGCTAATCGATGTCGGTTATACTGTAGCCGGCGTCAGTCACTTAACTGATGTCAGTATAATAGGACTGGTATAAGAAACTGTAAGAAGCTGCTGATTTGAGTTTTTAACAATGCTTAGTACATCTATCAAACTATTCTGAAGCGATCACTGACAGTATAGGACAGAGAAACAAAGCTAAAAATAAGCAAGATGCACACGCAATTCCAGAGACTAACCCTAGGATTAGTTTTAATTATTGTGGGATTATGCCTTAGATGCAAGGTGATTTCAATCCTAGACAAAAGACTTAGGGGAAATGTCAAGTTTGTTTTGGCTTATAAGGTTACCTCAATCGGGCGGAGGAATACCGCGGAAAAGGGGGGATGTTTGAGCTGTTGTGTTGATTATGTCATGATTCGGTATGTGTTGTGTAGTGAAAGTAAGATTAATTTCTTGTCAATACCGTGGATATCACCCCCACGTGTATGACCTGTTACTTAATCTACGTTCACTAGAATTGAAAAAAGCACGCAAAAATGGGATGCACGTGTTTTAAACCCAAATCGAAAATGGTATTTGATGAAGCAAAGAAGATGACTTTCACTAAGGCAAAGCTGGGAAAGCAAGACAAATTCTTTTACCAAATATAACAAAATATCGTGTGAAATTTTTAGAAGAAGGAAACAGCAAGTATGCTCCCTATATGAAAGCAAGCAAGAAAGAAAGAAACCCGAAATGGGTCCCACCGGGCGTGCCAAAATGTTTCACATAGAAATGCTTCCGTTCCCAGGATAGAGTAGCTTCTATCCTTTCATTCCTTTGAGAAACAGATAAGGGTTAGGGCTAGGAGGAATACCTGTTGAATGTTGAGATGGTGTGCACGTACCATAGAGAGAGATCAGATCGATTGCAAAGAACTCCTTTTTGTCTGGGAAGGATTACCTGCAAGTAATAATACAAGACCACCAGATTCTAATTAGATAATAAGTGAGGGAACTGCCTTGGGCCCAGGAAATATGAGACTTCCTTTCGAAGGTAGTCAGTTCCCCTGCTAATATGAATTAACAAATAAGTTATTGTCCATTTACAATTTATTTACCTTGTTAGAACAATAGAGAAAAGGTTGGTCTTGATTTTGAATCACAGTGACCGATGCCGGTCAGTGTCACCGATACCGGTTGATGATAATCGATATCGGTAGGGGTAGTGATTTAAGGGGTTTGGTGAAGGGTGGCTATAAGATGGCTATATGATAGCTATGGTGTTTATAAGGCTGGTAAATGACTGGGATAGGTAATGAGGGGTGATGGAGAAGACTCAGAGAGTATGGGGGCTTGTTCTTGGGGCAATGTAGGGGTAGAGGAATGTAATTTAGAGGAAAGTGTTACTGCGGTAGTGGATTTGGGAAGTAGACCTTGTAATTACCGTGATTTCATAAATCCAAGAAATATTATTAAACTAACGTATAAGACTTACTTACTAGTTCCTAATGAAAAAGGCAGGTTCCGGGACTGTGATGACGAAGGCCAGGTTCAAGTAGGATGATCTTGACATCCAAGATGAGCTATCCTCTTTCTGATGCTTGGATGAGTGTCCACTGGGCTTTGGTTATTCAATTGCAGTCTTGGGCTTGATGTCCTTCTCTGCATACTCCTCTCTTTCCTTCACTTGTCTCTGCTTAGCCAAGTAAATTCTGGATTCTTCCAATGACCTCTATCCTAGATCAATGAAAAATTCCACCCTTGTTTTTGGTTGGGAGAGGTCAGTTACAGGGAACCGATGGCGGTTACGTAACGATGGCGGTCGAGTAGACCCGGTATCGGTCAGGTCAAAGTGGGCTATTTTTAGTAAAATAGCCAACTTTCCCTCACTTTTCCTCCTGAGGGATTAGTTGCGGGCTTGGTCAAGTCATTATGAGGTTGGTTTAAGGTGCAGGTGAGGAGTCATTAGTCATGGGTGTGGATGTAGACCAAGTTATAGGTCTTAATTAGGTTAGTTTAGGGTTAGGACTAGGTCATGATGAAGGTGGACGAAATGACGGTGGCAGGTATGGCGATGTGGATTTATTAATATAAGGTAATTAATAAATAATTGTGTAGGTTTGAAGTGATGAGGTTAGGTTGCGAAATGAGATGCGGGGCACAGGGGGTTGTAAGACACAAATTTGGTGTCTACACCGTATTGGGGCATTTTTTTCTGTCCGATACCCCTTTCTTCTCCCTTGGACAATTTTTATTGCTCCCTGGCGATTTTTATTCTTCTCCACACTCTTGTAAATAATGTTTTTTCAAATAATTATTTTTTCTCAAATTTTCCACTAAACAAGGACATTATTTGTCATTTGTTTCTTCTTTCTTCCACGTAGGGCACTTTCTGTTACCCCTAGGCCCTTTGCTTTCTTCTTCTATTTTCTTCTACTATTCACCACAATTTGGAAAGAAAAAACAATAAAAACAATATGTATGTCAAAAATCTAAAAACAGGGAAAACTTTTTCAAAAAAATCCTAAAAAGTAAAAAACCCTACAAAAATGGTAACTTGTTTGTTTTGGATGAAACTTGTGTCTTGCGCATGGTATTTTCTCCATATCCTATTGGTTTGTCTCACATCTTCCCCGATTAATATGACTCACGGATCACTAGATTCACAACCATTCACAAAGCTAGCTATTTTCTTTGTTTGTACTCTGGGGCACTTTGGTTTCCTGGTGTTGTTTCGTTGCGAAAAAACACTTTTCATGGATCCCATGTCCATTGTCATTTCCCCTTGCATGTATCCTTGCGTGGGGCATCATTTCTAATCCTTGTCATCAATCATGAACTTGTGGATCTCTTCAGCACTGATAACAAAACATTTGTACAACTTTCTTGACCGTTGTTGGGTTGGGTATGTGCGTTCGTACTTGTTTTCCCTGTTACATGAGCTTGTTTCCTTCTCATATTGCATTGCATTGTTGTATGTTGCGTGGAGTTGGTATTTTCAGCAATGAACAATTGTTCATAGTATGGCTTTTCATTTCATTCTACCTTTGTCATATGCTTATATTTTTCATAAGGACCAATGACATAGCTCTTGTGGCAATATGATGACATCAAAATTGTTCTAATACATAGTGACTAGAGGCTAAGCTCTTACCTCCCCTCCTCCATATTTCTTCTACATTACTTCCCTTTCACCCCTAATCTTCTCTTTCATTGGGGCATCCTGACTCTTCCCCATTATTCTACCTCTCTCACATCTTTTTTGATCGTCAATCGACTTCTTTCATCACCCCATCGACACTCGAGGGGGCATCTCTCTCTCTCCTACTAATTTTTCTTCTATCCCTTCAAAATTTTCTTCCATCTACTATCTTTGAAGTGGCGTCACTTACGCCACCCCAAAGAGGGGCAAATGTAGACACCCATAATTATGCCCAAGTAATTTAAATACTTAAAATGCACTAATTATCCCCTTTCTCACAAATCGATGACATATCGTCAAAAGTGCTCATATTCCCTCTTATTGTCATTAATTAATTACAATATGCTAATTGATTAAGTCACCTATCTAGTTAACAACATAATTAATGACCTTCCATTAATTATTTACCCCGTCTATCTAGAATAATTAATTATTATTAATTGATTATCCTTTCCCTTCATTTAACTAAAAAAATCAATATTTAATTGATTTAATCCCCTTCTAATAGCCTGAATCATACTAATATTTCTCTAATTATCTTCTATACGCTTACATCTACCTATTAGTTAATCACCTTTGATTAATTAAAACACCCCCCAACTCCCATGACTTGCTAAGCATAAATTAAACCCTTCTAAAGTAAGGTTACCTTTAATAAAGTAACCTTATCCATTCCTAATCATGTTTTACCTTTATCCCACATGCAAAGGGATGAAGTGTTTCCTTTGTCCATTGGGATATATAAGGAGCCCTCCTTCTACCTTTATACCTACACCTAATTCCCTTGAGAAAGCAAAGGAAAGAACATAGTCTTGCAATAAAATCCTTTTGCCATTCTCAAGCCCTTCCATCATCCATATTTGAAGAGTTAGGCTTCACACCCAAGCATCCTTAAAGGATCAAACCATGCAATATTGTTGATTGCCATTGGACTACATAGGTCCACTTGATTTAAGTAGGCATTTAGAAGAATAGAGTTCTTGATTTGCATTATGTTTGATTTCATTATTTCAAAGTTATGATGTTGATGTAGGCCTTGTTCATTTCTTCATCTTGATGGTACTCTTTTCTTTTTTCTAGCTAGGTTAGGGAACTATTTTAGGTGGTAGTTCGTGGTTTTAATCTAACTTAGGAAAAATAATACTAGTACACAATTCCTCTTGGAATGTCTATGGATCTATCATTGAAGCATAGAAGGAATGTGGCCTACTCTTAAAATTTACTTGAGTATGTCTATCATCATCTTGAAACCTTGCCCAAGTGCCTGCACCATGAAGTGTCTGCCTCGCCCAAACAGGGCCTAAAGTGGGTGAGTCATGTGCCAAATCCTCATCCTCTGAAGTATGGATAGAAGTATATGAGGATGAATCCTCATTACATTTCTTAGTGTCATAACTAGAATAAGTATAAGACTTTGCATCAATAACCTACTGTGGATGATCCGAATCCTCTAAATTCTCATCAAAACTGAGTGAAGCCAAAGTATATGGAGAAGCGTCAAGTAAAGAGTTAGTGGGAACATCTTGAAACTTAACACTTCTCTTGATGAACAACTCATGAGTAGTAGGATGATTAATTCTATAGCCTTTGACCCCCTTTAGATACCCAACAAATATTCAAGGATTGGATTAAGGCTCCATTTCCTTGCATTTTTTTTTGGGGATGCATCACGCATGCCATTGTTGGTGATCTGAAGACCATGGAGTGCTTAACTTATGGTTTCCTATTGTTCCAAGATTGAAAGTGAGTTAAAACTTTCAAATATTTATGGGGAACCTGGTTCTATATATAACATGAATTATTGATGAATTCTTCCCAAAAATGCGGAGTCAAATATTTAGAGTGGATCATATAGTTTTCCATCTCTTTCAAGGACCTATTTTTACATTCTTCCATGCCATTCTGATAAGGAGTGTAAGGAAGTGTATATTGTAAATCAATAGCCTTTGTGGTACAAAACTACTCAAATTTATTGCCAACATACTACCCACATTATCTATTCAAATAACTTTGATTTATTTCCCATATTATTTCTCAACGAGTTCTTTGAAGTCCCGAAAGTAATTGAACACTTCAGACTTTTTCATAAGGAAGTAAACACATATATATCTAGAAAATTCATCTATGAAGGTGAGATAATATTTGTTCGTGGTGAAATAAGGATGGGGAAAATCCCTTGAACATCTATAAATGTGAATAAACTATAAATGTGTTGAAGCTCTTTAAGATTTTCCTTTTTTATAATTTCTCTTCAGGGTGTTTTCCAAGATCACAACCGTCATAAAGTCCCTTTAAAAAACAAACTCTAGGAAATCCTATAACCATGTCATACTAATTGATTTGACCAAGATAACGATAGTTAAAATGGTCAAACTACTCATGCCATGATCTGTTAACTCCATCTGAATGTGTGATAAATGTAGTAGGGGGAAACATCAGGTGCAAAGTGTGAGAAGGTATATAACTTATCATGATGATCTTCCCTTCCCGCTGTTACTGTAGTGTTGCTATGCAACTCCCTGATCTCAACCTAATCTAGATCAAATATGACTCTCATGCACTTTCCCTATATGAGTCATTTGATACATTGATAGGATATTAGTTGAAATTGAAGGTACACTGAGAAAATTTGTGGATGTTCCACCTTTGAATTCAACATACCCTCTCCTTGAAAATGTGGCTAGAGTATCATCACCCAAAGTGATGGAGGACATGTTACATGGATCTAAGGAAGAAAACTCAACCTGTGATGAACCCATGTGGTGTGAAGCACTAGAGTTGATAACCCACAAAAGATTAGATGAGGATTAATCTACAACTTGCACCTTTCCCTTATGTTTCTCTTTATCCTTTTCCTTTTCTTTATTAGATTCTTAGATTGATGAAGACTATTTGATAGATTCAGGGACCCATATGTTATTCTTCTCAAGGAGATGATTGAGGTGGTCAATCTTCTTCTTCATACATTTGTGCTCGTCATGTCCAAGTTTCTTGCAATAGGAACACTTAACCTTTTCCTTATTAGGTTTCCCATTTGAACTGGAGGTTTCAGTGGTAAACCTGGAAGAGGTAGTATATTTCCATTCTTTATTCTTTTCTAAATCCTTTCTCTTTTTCTTCTTCTCTTGGTTACTAGAGGAAATTTGTTTCCCATTCCTCGAAATGAGGGCTTGAGGTTTGGATGAATTCAAAGTGTCCATTTGGATTAAATTGTATTTCTCCTTAGTCAAATCGACAATAAAGTCATCTAAAGATGGCATAGAGCATGTGGCTCTAAGAGCCCTCTTGGTACCATAAAATGTAGAGACAAAGATAGAGTATTCCGGACCTAGTTTGGAAAGCACTAAAATAACCAGCTATCCATCCCTTCTTTTTTATACCACAATATTTTAACTACAATCATAAGGACTTGAGATTGGTAAAGAAATATTCCAAAGTGTTAAAGTTGCTAGGAATTGATTTGATAAGTTCTATTTCTAGCTCATGACCCCTCATAGTGTCAACTTTTCTAAACAAGGTTTCTAAGGTTTTCCACACTTGGCTAGGAGATGTGGCTAACTCTATGTGAAAGAGGAGTTTTGGAGACAATGAAAGACACAAAATATCAAAAGCTTCATCACACTTATTAAACCACTTAACTTTGGCTGCAACTTCACTAGGTTCAGGTTCTAACCCCATTGTGATATGATAAAACCCTTTACTCCTAAGTGCAATGGTCATTTTTTATTTCCATTCATGTTATTTAAAAGGTGTAAGTGGGTTAATTGAAATTAGATCCATTAGTGCAAAAAGTTTTGGTAGTTACAGGAAAAAAAGAAATGTGTCGAAAGAAATAAGTTCCAAACAAAATATGAAAATACATTGTACACCCCCACGAAAACTATATCAGCACCCCGACCAAAATTTTGGAACTTTATAACTTAGTGCATTTTATAAATAAAGTAGGTCCAATACTTTAGGAAATGAAAAAATATTTAACTTTTGCAGAAAATGATACTCGATATTGAGCTACCAATCAAAAGTTTTATAATTATTATTTCTTGTAAATAAGCCCTATTTTAAATGAATTTGCACTAAACTTGAAATGCACTTCTTTCTAACTAAAGTATAGTTTTAAAAAAATAAGGAGGTGGGTTTTGATGAATCTAAGAAGACATGTACTGCAGATCTTAAATTTCCACAGATTTACATGTAGTAAACAACTTTGTTATGGGATTTAAAATAGTAACTGAAGATGGATATTCATTGCGTGTATGGGTTGTTGAAAATTATATTACAAGTCTGAAACATCTCTTGATCAGAAAAAAAAATTCACTTTGAAAGTCTGAACATGCATGCAAATCACTACCACAGGTGAAAACACCATTCACAGGTTTGCAACTCAACCTTTAGATCTAGATAAATCTTCCAAGGATCCTGCAACAATGATTTTGGGCATGCAAAATACCAATATTCAGAACTGTATATGCACTATTGTGGGCATGTAAACCTCAAAATCCTACAAATAGGCCATATAACCACAAACTAGGAAAACCAACACCGAAAAAAACACCCAAATACTTACAAATAATGAACTTAAATGAAATTGAACTTGCAGAATAATAACTAGACAAGGTCAATACTATCTTGGCTTTGATACCATATTGGAGAAGTGCCACATATTTTTTGGTTCAAAGAATACACAGGTGAATGATGCAAGATGTGAATTGTTCCAAGACAAAACAAAGAAAACATGCAAGACAACAAATTACAAAAATAAAAGAGATAATTTAAATAATGTAAAAATAGCTCCAACTCAATACTATAAAATAAAATAATGCAATATATATATATATATATATATATATATATATATATATATATATATATAGGAGGTGAATGTGTAACCTCCTCCTAGAATCATGACAATCTCCACCTATAATTGTGGTAACCAACACCTAGAATAGTGTAGTCAAGTAGTAAAAAAACACATAGAATAGTGTAGTCAAGTGTACACCTAAGAAATCATATCCCATAAGTGAAGGGAAACTCCAAGCGAGGTGGAATATATTGAGTAGGATAATACAAATAAAGAAAGGAAAATAAATCCTAGACTAACAAACCATATAGTGCTTATTAGGTCAAGTGACCTTGTAGTTTCTTCTCCTCTGACCTTATTAGATTCTCATACTCCTCTTTTCTCTTCTCTAGATCCCGTAAAACACACTCTCTTTCATCTTGCTCGATCACTTCTCCATACACTCCACTATCTCAAATGAGCTTTAACACCTTGCCTTATATACACGAATCTTGTAACAAAATACTTTTAATTGGATAAGACCATTAAACCATGCAAGGTCAATTATAAAAAACATGAAAATACAATCTACACATTCATAAAAGTTTCATAAAGGGATATTATAGGTTAGTGATGAGGGTCATCAATCATATTCATTAAAGAATGTCAATCCAGGGCTGGTTTCCAAAGGTTGTATGCAAAAGGAGAAATAGATAGTTAGAAATGGTCCCTTCTACCAAATCCACACTTGAAGAAATTAAAACAAACATGTCGGAATTGAAACAAACTTGGAGGAATTGAAACACACTTGCATAAATTAAATTCACTCTTGCATAAAATTAGAACAGCACATTGCATAAAATTAAAAAAAATCACACTTTGCGAGAAATTAAAGCACACTTGCATGAAAGGGAATAAAACTTTGCAAGAAAGGAAAATTACAAAATTGAAAAGAAAGAATAAAAATAGAGAAACACGTGCATGCTTACAAAATAATATACATCAAAAGAATAATTACATCATGTAGAAAAAAAGACGATAAAAATTATAATTACAGAATGAAAAATGAAAATAAAAATAAACATACATATCCATATTCTTTGGAATGAGTGGCCAGCTAATTCTTCAGAAGAGAATTTTAATCTACACTATTTACAAATGGATGGAACAAAAATTCAGATTAATCAAAATAAAATTGGAGATTACATTTGATGGTGTGGGAGGTTGTATTTATAATTCCATGCTTCCAACCACCTTCGTATTTTATGGATTGCATCTTTATCAACTAAGATTTCAATCTATTTAAAAAACATCAATATCCCCAAAATATGGAGAGAGCTTATCTAACAATCCGAATCTCTTATTTTATTCTTAAGAATTAAAATTAATCTATTGATTCTTCTTTATTTTAAAAGTAATAAAACACTTGTATAAATTTCATCTATTTTTAGAATGACTTCCAGAATAGATAACAATGTTACCCTTGGAGTTATGCCCACCAATGCAACTCTAGTATTCATCCCCAAAGTGATACTAAAACCTATTTTTTCACAAATAATGATAGCTGTAGAAAATAAGGAGGATGTTTTTATTAAAAACATTGTTATGACCAAACACCTCTCCTAAATTTTCCTTTTGACCTTTAGTTCTCTGATTATGTAACTTTTGGTGTTGTCACAATGCCACATAGTAAAAGTAAAATTTATTATAAATGGTGAAAGATGTAGAAAAATGGAAGGAGGGTTTTGTTCTACTAATTTTTATGAGTAAAAAAATATCTCAAAATATTTATTTTAATTTTCTAGTTTAAGTTATGTAGACTCCGAAGCATTTTGGGAAGACTCTGAAGCATTTTGGGAAGACTCTGAAGTGAAAGTAAAATTTATTTCAAATGGTAAAATATTTTGAATCCCAAAAAAGGAATTTTTTTGTTAGACTCATGTAAATGAAATCTAAACCTCTCTCATAATATCCATTTGAATTTTCTAGTTTAAGTTATGCAGAATCCGAAGCGTTATGAGAAGACTTTGAAGCATTTTGGGAAGACTCCAAAGTAAAATTCAAATTTCTTTCAAATGGTAAGATATGTTAAAAAATGGAAGGATGTTTTTTTTAAATTCATTATTATGACAAAAAGTTTCTCTTAGAATATTTATTTAACTTTTCTAGAGTAAGTTATGTAATATTTTGTAATTCTTCGGAGAGACTCCGAAGCATTCTAGGAAGACTCCAAAGCATTCTAGGAAGATTCCAAAGCAATAATAAAATAGATATAACTTTTGCATATGAATTCGAATCAAGATGATTTGTTTTAAATTCCCGATTTTTTGAGAGGAATCTAAATATGTAATCAAATTTAGGTTTTGAGATATTTTTGATGATTGTTTTTTTCAGTTTTTCCCAAACATATGCTCAAGGAGACGCTGATATAATTGTTGAACACTTTTGGAGCTACTATAGGAACCTCTAGAGCCAATAAAGTGTTGCAATGACAATATTAAGAGATGATATGAGATATTTTGAAGATTCTCCAAACATGGTTGTAGCTGATGTGTAGTGCTCAAAATCCATTATTCAACAATGATAAGAAAGTATGGACTGCATATGCACAAATTAACATCATTTATCCAATAATCATTATAAATAACAAACATAAAGATAACAATGAATTCTAAAGAAATAACCATGATATATACTCTCTATTTCATCCTAAATAAACCATAATTTTAGAGATTACACTTAGATCCACTTTATATATGCAAGGAAAAAGAATGTCAAATATTTTATAAAATGGGATATTTCTTGGGCTCAGCAGTTGGCATAGGCCTAAACAATACAATTCTTCTCAATTAGGCCTAAATACAAGTATTAACTTCTAATGGTAGCATTATGATCTTCAAGGGAACTCAACTATCTTCACCATTAATCCATCAAATATGGACACATTAGAAACATCATCTCACAACCATCAACAATATCAAACAACTCTGCAACCTCAATCTTCATCATACACCACTCCATTTAGAAATCACCTCTTATTAGGTCTAAGAATATAATTTAGCATTCTTGAAAAGTGAACAAATTCTCATGTCAAACCATGTTGTCAAGAATTCTTGGGAACTTTTACTGAAGTAATATTATACTATCTCACTCTTCAAATCCATGAGACACCATCAAACATGGAATAACACTCTAAAACAATTCCTTCTCTGAAACTACTCAAACATGGTTCTAGGTCTCAAAAACTAGTCGACTCCCCATCAAGATCTAACACCTCCATGGAAAATTCCAAGCACTACCATCACTTGGAACACTTAAATAACATCTTGATACTCCTCATCAAGTACTCACATGCATATGTCACATAAAGAAATCCACATTTGCATACATGTTCCAAAAGCCTTCTTAATAGGCCTAATAGGGTTGATTCAGGCCATTAGGGACTACGCCAAAATACATCACTTTTGATCAAATAAAGAATTCAAACACATCATACGAGACCTCTATTAGTTATCCATGCCCATATTTCACTTATCCACTATGCATTTCTAACAAACACCTGTTGGACCTCCATGGTTGGTTTTGACCTCATTAGGCCATTAGCAGTAGGAAACTTTGGAAGATATTTTTCAATCATTTTTTTCATTGAAATTGTACCAAACTTGTCATGGAAATTCAGCACACATCCCAATATTTCTCCCACAAATGGTATTTCATCATGACACCTGAAACACATGCTTGTAACTACAAATATTCACAAAACAAGGGTTTTTCTGTAGCTTACTATCACTCCTGGAGCATAACACCACTACCAAAATGATCTTTGATGAATTATATACAAGAATCAATCATCAAACTATCCTTTCCAAGTCATTTCATGGAAAATCTCTTCATATTTTGTCTATCACCCTGAACCTAGGGTTTTGGGAGGGTTTAAACCCGCTTTTCTTCTTAACAATAATTCATAAATAATATGGCATCATTTTACCTCATTCCAACTGAAAAATAATCTCAACTCCATCCCTCAACAATGGTGAATGACCCAAGTCCCCATACAGAGATTTTGCGTGTGAGTGAGCACTTCAAACTTGACCATTGAGCTAAGAATGAATATTTTGAGAACTTGGTAGAGCCAAAAATAACTTTTCATGCTTTGTCATGAAAAGCCTGACCTTAAAATTTGTATACACCTCTGTACTGACCTCCTCTATGATTTTGAAAATCTCATTCATGCCCGATTAGCTTTGAAACTTACCATGCACCTTGGTTTTATTGTGCTTTCTTGCTTTGTCTTCTTGTACTTTCCTCTAAAGGACCTTGAACATGCACTATACACCTAAACCATGACCTTGCACACATTACACACATGCTATGCAATATCAAAACAATCCTCACATGCTCATATTGACTTGCCTCAGTCTAGTCTGCTTTGCTTCATACTTCATGTCACGATTGCACTAGGTCTAGGACTAGGCCTAGAATGGCTTGTTTAAATACATTCCTCAAGTAAAATAACCTTTTCTCCATCTTATAGACTCACTAACAATTCTAACACAAATATATGATCATGTTAGAAACCCTAGAAACCTTAGACAACCTTTGGAGCTCACTCACTAGACCTCACAACACCTTCTTGCTTGAACCATGATCTAAACCATGCATATGCATCAAGATACCAAGCCACTACAACACTTCATGACACCAAAACACCCTTTGACATCAATGATAATTTTCAATGAAAATGAAAACATCATGCAATCACATATGCACATGAAGACACCCTTTGAAATCAATGCTATTTGACATCAGTGACAACAACAATGACACATGTCCCGTAATCTCCCCCTTTGTCATTGATGGTAACCGTCTTCAGAAACATTGATGGAAACAAACTTTGTACAAAATATTTAGAACTCAATCTTCTTATTTCTGAGTACACTCTCCCCCTTTGACATCTATGACAAAGGCTTCTATAACAACTTAACAACATAACTACATTAATGCACATATACTTACTTGCTCCCCCTGATTTTTTATTCACATTCTTGACTTCAAATGTTGCTAATGATCCATAGACATGGTCTTAAACCCTACTCATTTCTCCCCTTGAAGAGATACATACCAATTTTGTTCTTCATGCTTGCTATAAACAATATTTTGGACCTTTACCTCTAACTCATATGCTTCTTGTGACTTCACCTTTGATGTGCTTAACATACATGACTAAAACCATCTCTCACTGAGATGATGCATCCTCCTACAACTCTCCTCTACTTGCAATTCATTCCTGATTTGAATCCCTTGAGTCTTTGACCAACATTCTCCATTTGATATCAACCTTTTTAGGACTCAGTAAAGACCTCTCACTAGATGTAGACATACGTTTTAGTCCCCTTACCTCTACATGAATCTAGTGTACTAGATCCCCCTTACTTGACACTTTTCACAACTTCATGGAGCATATTTATCATTTAATTTCCCCCTTGATGTTCTTTACTCTTTTAGTGACTTCCAAGGGAATGAATCACACCCAATTTTTTCCTTAGGTGCTCAAATTCTTCCTTTGTGAGTGGGTTGGTTAATATGTCTGGTATCTCCTCCTTGGTGGACACATGTTCCAACTTAATATTTTTCTCACTTACCTGATCCCTTAAGAAGTGATATATACTTGGAATATTCTTGGTTTTAGAATGAAATACAAGATTCTTAGACACATTTATAACACTAGTACTATCACAATAAATAGGAGTGGATCTAACACATTCTATATTGTAGTCTTCTAGGGTCTGTCTCATCCATATAACTTGTGCACAACATAATGTTTCTACTATGTACTCAGCTTCATATGTGTATTGGGATAATACTGATTGATTCTTACTCAACAAAGAGACAAGATACTTACCAGTAAATAAGGAACCTCCACTAGTGATTCTCCTATCATCAAGGCTACTTTCCCAATCAGCATTAGTAAAATATTTCAATTCAAACTTCTCACTTCTTGGGTACCATAATCCATACTTTGTAGTCCCCTTAACATACTTGAAGATCCTATTTACTTCTTGCAAATGTGTCTCATCTGGATCCTTTTGAAATTTACCTACAAGACCTATAACCTTTAAAATGTATGGCCTAGAAGTAATGGCATACAACAAAATGCCAATCATGGACCTGTATTATGTTTTATTTACCTTGGGTGACTTGTTTTATTTTCTCAATTTGCATCTAGTGACCATAGGTGTCCCAAAAATATTACAGTCCTTGATTTGAAACTTCTTCAACATATCCTTTATGTATTTTTCCTATGATATGAATATACTTTCCTTTAATTGATTGACCTATAGTCATAGAAAGAGTGACAGTTCTCTAAGCATGGACATCTCAACTTCTTCATAACTTCTGAAAATTCACGTGTCATATTCTTATTTTTCCCTCCAAATATGATATCATCTACATAAACCAACACAATTAGTAGGTGTCCTCCTTCATTTTTAATGTATAAATTACTGTCAGCTACACCCTTCTTGAAATCTTACATTTAGTTAAATACTTTTCTAATCTCCCATACAAAGCAATAAGGGTTTTCTTAAGGCACAAAGTTAAATTTTTATCTTGCACACATAATATTTCCCATATGTCAATGAGAATCCATCAGGTTTCTCAAATTATACCTCTTCTTCTAGGTTTCCATTCAAGAAGGCAGATTCAACATCCATTTGGCATACCTTAAAACCTTAGTAACTTATATATGCTAGAAAAAGTATAATGGCCTCCATCCTAGCCACTAGTGCAAAATTATCATCAAAATATATTCCTTCAACCTATGGACTTATGCTTTGCAAACAAGCCTAGCTTTGTTCATTATGACTTCACCATTCTCATTTAATTTGTTCATGAATACCGATTTGGTTTCAATAACAATTTTTGTTCCTAGGCCTAGGTACTGGTTCCCAAGTTTTGTTCTTCCCTATTTGATCAAGTTCTTCATTCATAACATTCACCCAACACTCATCCTTTCTTTCCTCTACAAAATTTTTTGTTTCAATTTTAGACAATAGAAATATTTTCTTGATTCTAAAGACTTACCAGTTTTCTCCTTGTTGTTATGCTAACATCCTTCTTTCCTAGGATTTGATTTTCATGATGTTCTCTTCTGATTTTTTTAAAGGGTGTTTTCATATATTTCCTCTCTTATTCTTCATCTTCTTCTTTCTTAGCTGTATTTACAACCTCTTCATCTTCCTTAGATTATAAATCTTGAGATGTATCTTTTGACTTGGATTTATACCTCATAGGATAGGATTCATCAAAATTTACATTTTAACTTTCAACCATTTTTTACAGCCTTTTGTTGTAACATATGTAAGTTGAACTCGTTGAGGAATACCCTAAGTACATGACCTCATAAAATCTTGAGTCAAAATTTCCTAGGATTTCTTCGTTTCTCTTGATGAAGCATCTGCACCCAAAAAATATAAAATGTTCTATATTTATAGGTCTGTCTTTCCATAAATCATAGGGGGTCTTTTCACTATTTATCCTTGTCTAACATATATTGAAGATGCAGATAGCTATACTAATTAACTCTTTCTAATATCCATCAAATAATTTGGATGCATTTATCATAGTCCTAGCCATCTCTTCAATAATCCTATTTTTACCTTCCACCGCACTATTTTGTTGAGGTGTCCTAGCAGTTAATAATTGCCTCCTAATACCACGAGTCTCACAAAATATTTCATACCAAAAATCACATCCTATATATGACCCAAGGATTCCAATCCTTCCATTCTTCTCATTCTCAACAAGTGCCATGAAAGTCTTGAGTTTATCAAGTGTTTATGATTTGTCTCTAAAAAATGCAACCCAAGTGATGTTGGAAGCACAATGACTAAGGGGGAGGGTGAATAGGTCCTTTAAAACTTTACTTTAATTGTGTTTAACTTACATACACCATTCAAATCAGTCATTCAACATTCATTAACCATTGTGAGATTATTAAGTTTGAAACATCCATCTACAAAAGCGTGAAACAATAGAGAACACAAGATCACCAGATATAAAGAATGAAACCCTCAAAGGGAAGAAAACCCACTAAAAATTTTCATATATTACACAAAAATAATAATTTGTTTAGTGAGGCACCAACCCCACAAGGATCATCAACCCCTAATTTAATAGGGCACCAACCCTACAAGGAACAACAAAACCTAGTTTAGTAGAGAATCAAATCTAGAAGGAGGATACAAGCCCTTAATATGACCAAGAACCAACTTAGCCTCCTAAAATGAAGACCACTTGAAGTAATTTTTTCTCCAACTGATTGTGGTCACTATGTCAGCTCACTCTACTCGAAATATTCTCAAACAACTCTCTCTCCTTTTTTGCTCAAACTTTCACCTTCATATGTTGATTAGGTCTAATGACATTTAATCCATTCACCTCTTCTCTTCTCACCTTCTCATACTATTCTCCTCTATTATCTTTACCGTTACAACATTATCACACTCTCCTCTTACTATTTCATACTCCATCCTCTAGCCTAGCTCAAATGAGCTAATACAACTCAATTTTATACTTAACACACCCCATAAAATACCACATGTCATCTAAGACCATTAAGGTCAATCATGTAAATATAAAAATACACTCTACAATCTCATATAAATCACTTAGAAGGACCTTATAGGTCGACATTAGGCCTAAGTACACAACCCTCTCAAATGGGCCCAGAATAAACTTTCATCTCCAACAGTCACATTATAAACTTCAAGGACATAAGAAACATCTACTATGACTCTAACATCTCCACACAGGTCAACTACAACCTATCATCATCATCAAAAAGCTCAGGAACCTATGAAATCTTAATTTTCATCATGGAACACACCAAGAAGCAACCACCACCAACTATGTTTCAAGCACCTAAAAATCATCCTCCAAAAGCAAACTGGTTCATTCCTCTAAAATCTTCACTAAGGATCTTTATAGACACCTAAAATTTTCTTATGTAGTTTTAATACTTAAACTACACTAACCATTTCATTTCCCATCATTTGGACAATTGACAACACTTTGTCAAATTAACACGATCTTCAACTCTCTTTTGGTCAATTGACGACACTTCATCAATAAACCATCATTTTCCCTCTATTCCCATTAGCTAATTACATTTAGATAATTAATTAACCTTCCTATCACTTAGATGCTGATTAATGACCTTTCATTAATTAATGTCCACTTGTACCTAGATTAATTAATTATTATTAATTAATTACGCTCACTATTCAAAATCAATAAATCACCATTTATCGGATCACATTCCTCTCTTACATCCCTCAAATCATATTAATTTTTCTCTAATAAGCTTCCATAAGCTTACCCCTACCTATTAATTAATCACCTTTGATTAATTAAACCTCTTTCAACCCCCACAATGTGCACATCCTTTATTAAACATGCATGTCCTTTGTATTTACTCTTTGGGGTTTATCCCACATCCTTCAAATTACTAGCCTTGCCCAAATTGGCAAGCTATATAAGGAATCCTACTCCTTACCTTTATTCTTACACCTAATTTGCATTTTTGAAAGCTATAGGAATTTTTATCTTGAGAATTCTCTATTAATTTGGATTAGCATCTTCATCTTGCATCCATTCACTCAAATTTGAGTAGTATGAGAAGATCCAAAAATGGCCTTGTAGCCATTTTTTGGTGAGATTCCATTTTCAATTCTTGATACAAACAACAATCAAATTTGATTGCTAAATGATCTAACTAGGTTCATGTTTAGTTAGAAATTTAAAGAGTAGGAATGGCCTAGTATGTTAGTTTTATTCATTCATGTTTCATGCATTTGAAGAAGTTAGTTTCTATAAGCTCTTATCTTAAAGGTTATTTTTTGATTTGGCTTAGCTTTAGACTATTAAGTGTTAGTCTATTTTAATTAGATTTGAAAGTTTAAAATGAACACACTCATGTATCATATCATTGAAAATATCTCATCATCAAGCACCTGAAACAACTCATGAAAAACACCAAAACACGATACAAGGAACTGAAACAATTCCATCTCTCAAATTTCTCAACCCTGCTTATATGACTTGAGAACCAGCATTGAGCTCAACATGACCCAACACCTCAAACAAAAATTACAAGAACTGAAATAACTCAAGTAAAAATTCAAGGGAATCATGAAACACCTCTCTCAACACTCACAACCCTATGTAACATGGAGAAAACAATACTTGTATACATGTTCCAACATACCTACTTGACAAGCCTAATAGGGATGATTAGGCCATTAGAGATTCACCATGAATTTTTTTTAGACAATTTCAATAGATATAAAACATAATAATAGGCCTTTAAAAGTTATTCATGCTCAAATACCACGGCTACACCATGCATATCTTCACACACACTATTGGTCCTACAAGACTAGATTTGACCTCACTAGGCCATTAGTGGTAGGCACACTTTGAAGACTTGTTATACCCATTTTATCCACTTAACTTTTATAAATATTTTCATGCTTAGAACACATCCCAAGGTACATGGAACATTTGGTTTCACTCCATGAAACATGAAAATCATGTCTCTATATGCAAATATTTTCAAAAGACAAGTTTTCTTCAACCTACCAACACACCTGAATCATGAAAATGCCACCAACATGAGATATGGAGAATTATATACATTATTTAGTCATAAAATTAGCCTTCCCATATAATTTCATGGCCATACCAATAATTTTTTCTCTATTGATCTCAAACTAGGGTTTAGGGAGGGTTTTGATGTACTCTGCTTCTTAATAATGGTTCATAAAACTACGACGTACATTTTACCGCTTTCCACTTGCTAAATATTATTATCTCCATGCCCTAACATACATAAAAGTATCAGGTCCCCATGAATAGCACACATGTGTTGGTGAGTAATAAAACTTTCCTATTGAGCTAGGAATCACTGTTTTGAGAGCTCAGTAGAGCTCAAAACCACTTTTCTTAATTTATTCTTTGACGTGTGACATTAAACTTGGATCATAGCATTGTAAAAAACTCCTTTATGTTCTCCAACACTCACCCATGTATTATCACATTTTAAAGTCTCCATACACCATGAATTTCCCATACATACTTTGCTTGTCTTCATAGTCTTGCTTTAAAGTGACCTTAAACATGTACCATATATATGAAACTTGATATTTTACACCACATATAACTGATATTAAATGCCTAAATACACATAAAATTATCACACAATTCATCCCTACTTCACACCTTATGCAACCATGTCATTTGTTATACACCAAGTCTAAGATTAGGCCTAAAATTGATTCCTTTAACACCTGCCTCACTAAAATTAACCTTTTCTTCACCTTGCAGACCTAATAATACCTTTGAAACATATCTCTAAACATGTCATACCTAATAAAAACCTATTACCTTCTTTGGATCTCACTTACAACACCTATCTTACAAGAACCATGGATATGCACCATGACACTATCAATGTAACTCACCATGACATTTCTCCATGGCACTAGACATCTCATGTTGACTCAATAAACACAAATGACATCATCATGCACTAAATATTACCTTTAAAATAAATTCCACATGACATCAATGAAATAAAAAATGACACATTGTCCAACAAGTGAATCTTATGTAGTCATCTACCACCAATATAAAGTAATACTCATGTGTCATGATTTTAGTCCTCATGGGTCCACAAAGATCAGTGTGAATCAATTTCAAAGGAATTGTAGTAGAATAATTATTTTTGGAATTGATTTTTCTCCTTATCTACTTCCCATGTAAACATGCTTTGCATAGAGTGTTCTTTGACTTACTAATCTTTGACATGTTCCTCACACATTCATTGGAGCTTATCTTGACTATCTTGTCAAATTTCATATGTCATATTCTTCTATGCCATATCCAACTATCATCTAGCTTTATCATGAGACAATTCTTCTTGTTGATCTCCTTAAATATGTATATGTTGGTTTAGTCCTTTTAGCTTTTCCTACAACCTTACCATATTTCTTTTTCATGATCTTACATTGTTTATCATCAAAGGTTAGAGTGTACCCTTTTTTACACATTTGGATCATACTGAGTAGATTATTTTATATTCCCTCAACATACAAGACACTTTTAGTTAGTGTTTTTCCGTTGTCTAAACTGAATGTGCCTCTTACAACAATGTTTACAGTTGTATTATCTCCAAATTTAGTTGAAACAAATGCATTTTATTTCAATGAAATGAATTTAATCTTGTCTCTAGTCATGTGGCCACAACACCCACTGTCAATATACCATACCAAAAATTCATGTTGAGTGTGGAAAGAATTTTGGGAAATTTTAAATTCTTCTTCCATTTACTTTTGTTCTATATTGTCATTCACAAGACCTTACACCATAATATGCTCCTCCTTCCATTATTTTTCATCTTTATAATTTCTTAGTAGGAATAGATGGAGATAGAGGGGATGAAGAGATCACATCAAGGATAGATTTCCATATGTCAAAACAAAATGGTTTGAAACATGCTATCATTCTAACCAGAGGTGTTACTTCATCTTGATCTATAATTGTTGCCATACCTGTGCTTCAATGATCTTTTCTAAGCTGTTAGACTTGTTTCACAAGGACCTAGCTCTGATACCAATAGTTGGAAGATTAATGACTAGGGGGTGAATGAATATTTAAAAACATTTACATCAGTTATATTAACTTTCATACATCATTAAAATCATCCATTCAACATTCTTTAACCAATGTGAGCTTATTAATCATGAAACAACCATCCACAAAAACATGAAGCAAGAGAGAACACATGGACATAAGATATAATGTGGGAAACCCTCAAGGGGAATAAAAAATGCTAAAACTTTTCATATATTACTCAACATAAGAATTTATTTAGTGAAGCACCCACTTCACAAGGAGCACTAACCCTTACAAATTTAGTGAGACACCAACCGACAAGGAGAAAAAACCCCTATTTAGTACAACACCCACTATAAAATAGGATACAAGCCCCAAAGATGATCAAAAAATAAATCAACCACCTGAATATGAAGATCACTTTATGTTCTTGTTGGTCAACCAACTGATTGTGATCACTATTTCAGCCCTCTTCACTCAAATCTCTCTCAACTTCCCTATATTCTTCTTCTCTCATATATGCACCATATAGTGCTAATTAGTTCAAGTGACCTTATATATTCTTATCCTATACCATTCTAAAATTCTCATACTCATCTTTTCTCTACTCTAAAGACCTTACGCTCGCTCACTTCTGCATATACTCCACTAGCTCATATGAGCTTTATACCTTAACTTATACACATGACTCTTGTCACAAACTCATCTAGGACAGATAATACCATTAGAACATGAAAGTTTGGTTATAAAGAACATGAAAAAACAATCTAAAAATTCATATAAATCACATAAAGGGACCTTATAGGTCGGTATAATCCTTTCAACCATAAAAATCTCAACACTTCTCAATTAGGTCTAATACACCCTAACGGTAGTATCATGATATTTAAGGGAACTCATCACCTTCACAATGACTCCAAAAACTCATAAGACATAAGAAACAAAATTTAGACTCCATCAACAAGCTCAAGAACCTCTGCATCCTTCATATTTAATATAGACCACTTCATTTGGAAAGCACCTCCTATTAGGTATCAAACACCTAATTGTCAGTCTTCAAAAGTGACGTAGTTCACACCTCAAATCATGATGTCAAGGAAAATAGGGCATATCAATAGAAATATATCATTCTTAGGAAACTGAAACAAATCATAACAACCTTTAATTCATGGAAAAATACCTAAAAATGATTCCTTCATAGAAATAATTCAAACTTGCATGCAGGACTCAAGAACCAATCTAACCTCCAACACCTCAAAATTAACTTCCAAGAAATACAATCACTTAGATCACTTCATGGTAATCCTGATACACCTCCTCAAATACTCATATGAATATGTCACATGGAGAATTTCAAATTTTCATACCTATTCCTATCATCATTCTTAGCAAGCCTAATAGGGTTGATTAGGCCATTAGGGCTTCAACATGAAAACTCCTCATTTGATCAAACCAAGGGAAAAATACATCATATAAGGGACCTTAGTAAACTATCTATGCTATAATAACCCTATTACACTATGCATTTCTATTAAACACCTCTTGGACCTTCATGATTGGTTTTGACCTTATAAGTCCATTAGTGATAGGTCAACTTAGAAGAAAGATTTCACCCATTTATTTCAAAGAAGTTGTCAAAACATTTTCATGAGCACTTAGCACATATCCCAAGTTATAGGAATCCACTGGTTTCATTTCATGAACATGCAACTCATACCTGTACCTGAAAATCATCACAAAAAATATATTTTTATGTATCTTACCATCACCCCTGAAGCATGTTACCATCACTACAATGAGATATCATGAATTATATACAAGCTTGAATCTTCACACAAGCCTTCCCAATCCATTTGGATACCAAACCCTTCATATCATTCCTATCGCTGTGAAAATAGGGTTTTAGGGAGGGTTTATACCTACTTGGCTTCTTAACAATGGTTCATAAAGGATAAGACATCATTTTACCTCATTCTGACCATAAAAGAATCTTAAATCCATGCTTCAACAATTATAAATGGATAAGGTACCCATGAAAATATTTCACGTGTGATGGTGTACTTCAAACTTGACCATCGAGCTGGAAATGACAATTGTAAGAGCTCGGTAGAGCTCAATTTTTTTTTTCATGTTTTTCCTTCAACCTATTGAATTGATAACTTTGCACACACCTATGTAATGACCTCCTCCATGATCTTCAATTCTCATCCATGTTCTGAAACCTCTGAAACTCACCATGTACCTTGGTTTTCCCATGCTTTCTTGCCCTGTCTTCTTGGACTTGCTTCCTAAGGACCTTATACATGTACTAAAAATTTGTACTGTGTCCTTGTACACTTTCCACACATACTATACAATGTCAAAACACTCCTCAAATGTTCACATTATCCTTATCTTCCTCATACCTCATGAAACCATGAAATATCCTTGTAATAGTTCTAGGACCAGGCCTAGATAGCTTGCTTCAATGCATGCTTCATATAAAATGACCTTTTCTTTGTCTTACCGACTCATTAACAACTCTGACACATATATTTCAACATGTTAGACACAATACCAACCTTTGGATCTAATTCACTACATATTTATTTCTTGAACCATGAATCAACCCATGCTATATGCACCAAGAGACCATGTCACTTCACCAATGCAATATATCATGACACCAAAGCTAGGACACTACCAATAAACCTTCATCATTCTTGATGATTGAAACTGTATGATGGAAAAGTGACATGAAAGCATCGGAATCTATAAGTACCTCTTCCTTGTACATGACCTCCTGAGGTTGTGACGAGACAGCTAGTGAATGTTGAATGCGGATAGATACAGACAAACTAATCAAGTAATCTTAAATCCTCAATATGTAATAATGGAATCTGTGAATCTAAGGTGAAGAAGGCCCTCCTAACCTGAATTGGTGTAATGGTTCATTCAGATATAATGGCTTCTCGAAGGCTCCAATCAATGTCGAGCTCTACCGAGATCCTGTTTCTTGGTTGTTGGATACGTGGGAAGTGACCTGTGGGAGCTTCGTATATATCTCCAGACAAGGTCATAAAATGGTGATGTGTGATTTAATGGATTTGCAGTTTATATATGGGTGGTTTTCTGGTCTAGCCCAAAAAATATTAGATTGATTTGCTTTTATCTTTAATACGGATAATTGTACTATAATATCTGGTGGGAGTGGTGAGGATCTAAATACCAGCGTTCGTAAGCTGGTGTCAATACTTGACTGGTTTGTTGGCCCGTTAGGTTTTGGGACTTGGGGATCACAACTGTGAGTTCGTGGTTGTTGTGGACTTGTTATGGTCATGTGAAGAATATATCCCTTCTCCCAACTATCCAGTAATCATATGCTTTTTCAGCCTCTATGTTTAGAACTAGAAGTTGTATGATTTTCTCGGAGTACCTAACAAGTGTTCTGGAAATTTGAATACGTAAGCTAGTGTCTATGTTAATGAGGAGGTCTCCCACATTAGGCTGTGGAACCAAAGGATCAAAACCAAATGTTTGCTCTCGTTCGAATCCTTGCACAGTAATTCAGGTGTTTTATTAGGGTGATCTATAGTTTGGATGGTTTGACCAGAATGTGTAAGCTTTGTCGTCTTCGATATTTTATCCTCTTAGTTGCTCACTAATTGCTTGTAAGTTTGTTGTTGCTCGAAAGACCTGTATCCTAAGGTCCTGATCTATATCAGCTAAAGGCGTGGGTAGATTTGGTTGAGGTACTATGGGTTCAAATATATATTCTCTAGGCTCTCTAGGTCCTGTGATTGTCATATAAAATGATTCAACTTGTAACTAACATTTAATAAATTGATTACAAAAGAAGTATTTTCACTATGTAAGTATTCTTTAATTATTGTATTTTTCAATGACGTATTTCAATGAAATTAAAGAGCAGCTACTCTAGTATACTTATAAAATGAAAAACTAATCTAGAAACAAAATAAAACAAGCAACTTAGCTTGGTATGGCTATTTTCCTGTGCAGTTGTTATGTTATCCTAAATATCTAAGAAACTATATTTTTGAATTGAAAAGACTCTCGATCCTACCTCAAAAGTGAGGAATGAATCATAGTTTCTCAGAAACTATCAATCCCCACAGCTTCCTCGGTGACATCGAGAGAAATATTTTGACTGAAACGAAATGTTTTACTACTCTATTTGATATGCTGTAACTAGAACTTTGATAGCTCAAACTTGGCGTTTACAGAATAGTGGTAAATCTAGTTGTGTGTGATTTCATCCCATCAGTGTGATCTCCTTGTTCCTTCATGTCCTCATGAATCTAGAAAGTGTGTATATGATAGTATCAACAGAAGATAGCATTCGAACAAAGGCAACTTTGGATATAGACCGAATACAATGCGAGTAGGAGAGGGATAGCGCAAGTGAATAGAGCTTGACTATGTAATTCCTAGCGGTATTTATTGCGGGAATACAACATAAGTGCACCGAGAGTTTCAGAAACTATCCTTGTGATAAAACAAAACCTGTAACTTTAATGGATTCGAGTCTATAAATGAAGCTATTATATGCTAAACTGATTGTATGAAATGGCAATGAAACAAGAATGAAACAAGAAGATGATATGAATTCTAATGCTAATAATGGAAGCAAAACATGAAAATAATAGAATTCTAAGCAAGGAATTGAAAAACTAGACAAGAGAATTGAGAGGATGAGGGGCCATTTGCTTGAAAACAAGCAGGTTATTTATAACCAATGCATTTACCAGAGGGTAACTCCCATTAGAACTCTTTTATTATAAACAAAGGAAAAACACTATTACTAGGGAACCAAAAACATTAATGTAAGCCAAAGTGGTTGAAGAAAGCATGTAAAATCAAAGATTTAAATTTGACATGATCATTAGAAGGATCTAGAAAATGCGTATAGGACCACCGCCCTATGCAGTGCGGCGGTTACCAGACCACCGCCCTATCCTGGGCGGCGGTCACGGGACCACCGCCCAGGTAGGGCGGCAGTTTTGTCACTGAAGGAAAAATGCAAGAAGAAAAGGGGTAAAAGGGAAACGCAAAGCATGTGGAGGCTAAACAGGGCATGCGAGATACAAGCGTGTAAATGGAAAGCCTTTCTATATTCTGAACACCTTTCAAGGAGACCTGTATCATCATTGGGGCACGTGTAACATCGTTCCGGTGGTGCAGTACCCTACAATTTTGGGTACATACATATTTCCCCCTTGGAGAAGCATCTTAGCCATGAAGAGGCATAAAATGGTGGGTCTTAGTATGGCATTCCTAAAATGGGAAGTTACGAATTATAATTGACATGCCTGTGTGCTGGAAAGTCGCCATCCAAGATCCCATTACCTACAAAATGAAAAAAGGGGATTCAAGTGCAGCTAGATTAAAAATATTGAGAAATAAGACTAAATTGACATGAAAAGAGGACTTACCATCTATGCGGGGTTTAGAACTTACCTCCGTCGGTGCTCCGACCCTGTGAAAGACATTCGAAATCAAATTAAGAGGGCTATTTATATAAAATGAGGTCATTTTACTATTCATTTATGTAGATTGATCTGATAGTTTTTGAGCTCTGGGCCCCACAGTGATGGTTTTTGACGAGAGTATAGTGAAAATGTTCGTGGTGAGATAGTGATCATGCCTCCGAGAGTGGAACATCGACCCGCGAAGTCTCAAGTTAGTTCTTCTTTATTTATTGTGTTTAGACCAAAAATGTGGAAATGATGAAATATTTCTCTTAGGGGGATCATTTTTGAAAATGTTAGTTTTAAATGTGTCTTTAGGGGGGGGCGCCCATAGGGTAGGTTTCTTTTTTTGTTAAAAAGGTGTTTTTGCTTGTTTTTAAGCGTTTTTTTAGGGCTTACGGCCCGTTCAATTTTGCGGGACAGGACCACCACCCTGTGCAGGGCGGCTGTTACGGGACTGCCACCTTAGAAGGTGGTGGTTATGGAACTGCCGCTCTGCACAGGGTGGCAGTCCATGATATAGGACCGAAACAATAAAAATTTTAGCTTTTTTTTGCATGTATAGAATTTTTACGTGTTTTTACTAGTTTTCAACTGGATTTCAGTACTAACTCACTTCTTTTTGTGTTTTTGGGTGTATGCAAAAGAAGGAGGAGTACATTAGATGGAGCTGGGAGAGGGAGTGTGATTGGATCTTGGCAGTGTTAGAGGCACTCTCCTAGGCAGAGCGGGATACTCTCCAGAGGGCTAGTATATGGAGGATTACACAGGTTCCTCATGTTGCACCTACCAGTCACATACTGTGTGACGTGTTCTCATATTGGGATGTGGATCGAAACACCTTCTGATTTCTAGGAGTTAGGGGTGAGTGGTCCATCACCCTGGAGGATGTTTACCGTATACTTGGTGTTCCGATCTTTGGGTGGAGGCTATCTCTTAAGATAGCAGTATCTAGATCATAGGTGGTTCAGTGGGCCACTTATATGGGAGATGCAGTTGTATCGATGGGATCGAAGAAGAGCATGAGGATTCACTCTATTATTGAGTTAGACATTCCCTTGCTCCGTAAGGCCATCATGGGCATCCTTGTATCTAGAATGATTGGGGATAAGGGATGGGACACCCTCTTATATTGTTGGGCCCCTATTATTACATAGATTGAGGGCCATGGACGTGTCTATGCCTGGGGAGCAGATATCCTTGGGACTACCTACCATGACTCATACAGGGTAGTCTGTTTATAGGGATAGTCACTGAGCCACCTGACTCTTTTCATGAGTTGGGTGTATGAGCACATTATCCCATATGGGAGAGGTGTAGAGGTAGAGGATCTCAGGGCCATCAGAGTAGCGAGGTGGATGGGGATGACAGTTCTTAGAGCACCCCACCAGCTAGTGGCCTCTCTAAGCACTACAGACATGAAGGCCACTCCTTATCAGGCCATGGCAGGGGTATCGGGAGAGGAGATCATTACACTGATTGCCTACCAGAATACTAGCCAGTTGATAGACAAGGCGGGGAAGTTGGAGATACACCCCTTTGATAGAGTTCCACAACAGTTTGGCCACCCCTATAGTGACATGCTTCCTCCTGCGATGCGAGTGTATAGATCTATTCGCGAGGCTCGGGGAGGTCCTAGAGGCCGGGGTTGGACTATTGTTACTCCTAGTACTCCTATTGCAGCTAGGAGGGTGGTACGTACATGAGGGAGAGACGATGCTCCTCAGGCACCCTTACTTTAGATTGCTACTGGTCCCGCTCATAGTAGTGATGAGCCAATTGATGTGGACTCCGAGTTTGAGGAGTTCACTAGGGGAGAGACCGAGGAGGAGATAGAGGACATGGAGATTAGTGAGATGGGTGGGGGGTATGATAGAAATCCTGAGTGGCATGATACCTAGGAGATCCTACAGGCCGAGAGGTCAGAACGGAGTGTAGAGAGAGTGACTCTGGTTTTAGAGGAGTTACTCTCTCAGGACTTAGGTGGAGATGGCAAGTCTGTTGCAAGTCATCACATTGCCCCAGACGTGGGTGAGGGGTACTAGTCAGTGGTGGGCGTGGATCCTAGATATCCTTCTTGGAGGCCTAGAGATCTAAGTGAGTTATCACTCTTCTCTTGACATTTGTTTTAGTTAGAATTGTCCTAGTTTGTTGTTTCTTTTTGTTTTGTTTACTTTTGATTTTATCATTGATCATTTTCTAACTTGTTTTATCCTTTGTCTGTAGTGACTGCTGATGAGTGAAGAGACTTGATTCACCAGGTGTGCACTAATACCTTACTTCTCCCCTCAGAGAAGACTTGTGCTGAGATTTCCATGGATGTGGGGAAGCCCTCAGTAGCCGGTAGACACACTGATGTTTTTTCCTCTTTCTGGTACACAGCGAAGGTCATGAATTTTGTCCACAGGGAGGTAGATGGATATAGGACAGACGAGCGCCTGATGAGGAGGAGCCATTCTCGTAGTGAGATGACAGCTACTGGTTGTGACCACAAGCCCTCAGTGCACTCGGAGTGTCGATGTAGCCGGAGTCCTGGGTGTGGCCGTGCACCTTCTGAGGGATCCCATAGGGATTGAGAGACTATATTTGTATCATTTTGTTAGATGTCTATATGAGTGTTTTTGTACTTTTTGGGATCATTGAGCATTTTGACCATGCCTAGTGCATGATGGCATTATATATGAAACTTTATATATATATTATATATATATATATATATATATATATCTTTTTCGATCTAAACTCTTGGCATCTAGAATTTCGTGACTTGTTTCTAAATGTGTACTTAGATGTTTTTAGAATATTGTTTTCATGTTTTTCAGAATGTATGCAATGGATAACAAATGATACTAAATAGAATGTTTCACTTTTTATGCTTTTGTAATGCTGATATGAGATGATACTAACATATGGTAGTACTAAAAATTTGAACTCTTTGGGCAATGTAATTTCTTCCTATGTTGGCAAAATGTGATGAATGCATAGTGATAAAGAGATGAACTTTCCCCAATCCCAAATCTATGTAACTAGTAAGACGCGAGGGCTCAACATCAAGAGTTAGGAAGGGCACAAGTTGTATGAGTTTGATTGGATGGAATGATGAGAGACAGAAAAACCAGTAACAAGAACCAAATTTAGAACTACACACCCATCCTACTCAGAACTACTACCACGCTTAGAAGGCCACTAACTTTCCAGTTTATCTAGACTTAGATTTATAAATGGAAACTTGGTTGACAAAATATGGTTTTGAGGATTTTATCTCTTTGAAATTTGGATATTTGTTTTCTCTTAATAGAATTTGATTTGTGTTTTTAGCATACCAAGATTTGTTGATTTGTATGACTGGATCCCCCACACCCTGCCTCATGCCACTAGTAAGAAGCACGGGTTTGTCACTAAAGGCAGGATATAGGCGAGTAAGGGCACTTATTTCCTTTCCCAACCTCACACCACCACTAAGAGTTGTGGGATTATCACCAAAGGTTGATGGGGCAAAGAAGTGTGTAAAATAAAATATTTTGTTTGCTTGGTGCTTTTGATTTCATTTGATTTTGACATTTCTGATCTATGACTTTGGGATATCCTTTCATTTAAAGAGATTTAAGAGGGATAGATGTGACACCAAGAAGCTTCTAGAACAGACCATAGGCAAGGACAACTTCACCTAGTAGAAAGAAAGAGCAAAGCTAAGTATGCAGGCCTTGGTATGGTTTTCGTCAATGTTTGTCTACCGAATTTGATGAGAAGATTTGAAAATAGTTGATGATGCTTTGAGAAATGTGATATAAATGCTTTTGCCAATATTTTTAGAAATATTGTAACAAATTGTTTAAGAGTAAGCTCCTGGACTTCCACTTTTACAAAATGGATGGAATGAAGCAACTAAAAGACTAATGTAATGTAAGTAGCTATAATGTACTAGTAATGACTTTGATGTTTTATGTGTAAAACCGCTTAAGATGCAAGGAATTTACAGTTTCACCTAATTTCTCACCTTCTAGCATACATAAAAGATACACACAATTTCTGTAGTCCTTCATGACTCGGTATGGGCCCAACCATTTGGCCCAAAACTTCCTTTGTCGGTTTTCTTATCAATCTGGTTGTCTAGTCTTAGAACTAGATCTCCCTCATATATTTCTTGCTCATAGACCTTTTTGTTGTACTGCCGACACATCTGGTTAGCATAGGCTTTGTGCCACTATTCAGCATTTAACTTGGCCTCGTCAAGGCTTTCCAGTTGAGAGAGGTGTGCCTCCCTGTAAGCTTCTTTGTCCAAAATCCCTTGTAATGAGATACAGAGACTGGGTATTTCAACCTCAAGCGGGAGAACTGCTTCTGCTCCGAATACCAGAGAGAAAGGAGTTTCTCTTATTGGTGTTCTTATTGAGGTTCAATGGGCCCACAAGGCCAGATATAGTTTTAAATGTCAATCTCACTTTTTCTCCTTGACCGTTTTGAGGAGAATAGCTTTTAACGTCTTGTTTTTTGCTTCAGCCTGCCCATTGGGTTTAGGGTAGTAAAGAGAGGCCATGTGATGGTTTATCTTGAACTTGCTACATAACTCATGGACTTCATCATTTTTAAAGGAAGTGCCATTATCTAAGATAATGACTTGTGGGACACCATACCTGCATATAATTTGGTTTAGAATGAATTTGGCAATTATGGTGGTGAGAGGCATGGTCTCCACCCATTTGGTAAAATATTCTGTGAATGTAATTATAAAATTATGGCTGTTGGTTGATGAGGGAGAGAAATTCCCTATAAATTCTAGACCCCACATGGAGAAGGGCCACGAAGTCGCTATTGGTTGCAAGGATTGTGCTGGCATGTGAATCTCGTGAGAGAATTCTTAGCATTTGTGGCAGTTATGTACAAATTCCATTGTGTCATGCTCGAGAGTGGGCAAAAAATAGCCCATCCGATGTATTTTGCGAGCAGTGGTGTGACCTCCGAAGTGGCCTCCACATATCCCACTTTGGGATTCATGCAGAATCTTCTTGGATTCTTCTATGTTGACGCATCTTAGAAGCATGTCGTCGAAGGCTTTACGATAGAGTACCTAGTCTAAAACAACATATTTAGTGGTAATAATGCGTAACTTCCTTCTTTTTTGTGACGGGGAACCTTCCGGGTATGTATGGTCCATGATAAAATTAATGATATCAGTATACCAGGGACATGTAGAAATGGGGGGCTTGGTTTCGGTGAAGTATACACACTCATCGGGAAAGTCTAGATTTACCAGCTCGCCTCCATCTAGTGGATTTTTAGCTAACCAGTCTATAATAATTTGTTTCTTAATGGATTTCTGGTTTATGAATGTTAACTCAAATTCTCCCATTAAGGTTATGAAATGCCCAGCCTTTTTAGATAAATATCCTTGTGTGAGAAATGTTCGTAAATGGTTTGTCTTTACAATGACCCTTGTTTCTTGGTTTAACATGTAATGTCTTAAATGTTTTTTTGTAAAAATTATGGTGAGGTATTCTCTCTCTACATGTGTGTAGCATGTCTCATAATTGAGCAACGTTCAGCTCATGAAATAGACCGCATGTTCCCGTTTATCATCATCTTCTTGAGCCAACATGCAGGCTAGTGAAACGTGAGTGGCTCGTGAGTATAGGATCAAAGGGTGGTCTAGTTTGGGAGGAATTAGCATGGGTGGAGATAACAAGAAGTGTTTAACTGCTTCGAAGGCCTCGTTGCATTCTTCAGTCCAATCAACAATATAATCTTTCTTCAATATATTGTTGATTGGATGAATGGAAAAACTTAGATCTGGGATGAACCTGTGGATTGCACCGAGTTTACCAAGAAATGACTTGATTCCAGACTCATCTGAGGGTGGGACCATTTTGAGAACAGCTCGTATTTTGGCTGGATCAACATCAATCCCTCGTGAAGATATAATGTAGCCCAGAATTTTGCCTCCTGTCACACTAAACACGCACTTCTCTGGATTTAATGTGACGCCATATTCAATTAATCATGAAAGGATGATATGGAGCACTTCTGGATGATCACAACATTTCTTGGCTTTGGCCAACAAGTCATCCACATAGGATTCCACAATTATACGGATAAGATCATGGAATATATAAGTCATTGCCCACTGATATGTAGTGCCGGTGTTCTTAAGACGATATGGCATGACAGCGTAACAATAAGTTCCCCAGAGAGTTATGAATGTAGTTGATGCAGCCTAGAATTATTAGTAACACCTAGTGGTGCTGGCACATCACTCAGCCTAGGCTGAGCACTCACCCGAAGCACGCAAAGGTACCGGGGCCCTCTTAATAGTTGCAGTAGTAGAATGGTGGTATGATAAAATAGTAAACATATATTTTACGAACTAATCCATCCATTCCCCATTTAACTCCAACCAGATCTATAAATTCTAAAGGTAAATCATCATAAAAGTAATAACATGCATTGATAAAAACACATCACACACTTTGTTTGGTAAATTTCCTTTATCTATTCATTGAACCAATAATACAACAACTTCATACAATACCAGGAATGCATGCACGGATATGTTACAATCATCCAGTCGCATGTGTTTCCATCCATTCTCTACGTATGTCTCTATATATCCTTTAAGTAGTTCATTACATATATATATAGGGAGGGGAACTAACCCTTCACCACTTAACTCTACCAGAAATAGGTTGCATGCTAATAACAACCACGTGCCTTTTTACAATTATAGCTATACATGCAAGTATGCTATTTATAGATTGCTGATAGTTAACTGAAGTGATGAACCTATGCTTAACTTATGTCCATGCAAGAGTGAGTTGACATGCCCTTCCAAACTCCCCACAAAGAGTGGCACGCAAATCTCGGCATCACTTTGTGTACTTCACACGCCAATATCTAAGAATAGACCTGATCTCCAAAATCGGCCAAGTCCTTGAGAGTCTTACCCTACATCTCCGTGCATGACACCTTCCTGTTACTCCACACTTTTGCTCTTGTAGCATTCTTCTGTGTGGACTCTGAGTGCAGGGTCAACTAAGTGTTTTCTCTAATAACCATTACCCCACATTAATCTCATTGTCACCTCGACTATGGCGATGCTCAAAACTTATACATTGTTATCTCATTTTTTGAGTTTACACCAAAAATGAGATAACCCTAAGAAAATTTTGAGCTAGTTTTCTAGGAGCCACCTTTCAGAGAGATTATCGGTTTTCGGGATTCACAAGCAAGATAACATGTGTTTTGGATGCTTCATGTCGTGTGTTCCCCGAAACCCGAAACCCGCATCAAGTAAGGTGAGTCGGGTTTGCAGACCTCCCAAGCATTGGAACATGCCTTCGTCCAAAAATGCTTCATGTCGCATGTCTTCCGATCCCCGAAGCCCGATTTACTCCTTTGTTTCAAGTTTCCGGTGCCACCAAGCATGATGCTTCATGTCGCTTGTTTCCCACAACTCGAAACCTGAATTTCTCTAAAACCCTTTGTGTCAGGTTCCCGGATATCCTAAGCATGCTGACATGGCATTTATGTCGAGTTGTCGGGTAGTTGGCACGTGTCGACTGAAGTGTATTAAATGTGGATTTTCTTATATATATTCGGATTTCCACGTCATTTTTACCAGACGTACTTTTTACCTCATGGATTTTTCACGCATGCATCTTCGACCCAGAAACCCGACTCGCCTCTGTGCCTGATTGCATTGCTCATTTTTGATCATTTCTTGTTCTGATTGAAGGTATTTTTCTTCATTCTTTGTTTGTGGTTTTTGTGGAATAATTGTGTAAGGAATTCTTCCAAGTTTCTTATCAGTGTTGTTGGGGTTTTATCTTTTCCATTTTGGGGGTTGTTTTCTAAATCAGGTTTGTGTTTTAGGGTTACCCCTTTTGGAATTATCACTTTGTTTATTCCTTAAAGATGTCATTGTAATTAAAAATATATTGGGGATATCAACAGTGAAGAAAAAAACTTGCATGTTTCAACTCAACAATTACCCTATTCCCTCTTCTCGGGTTTCACAGGGTGCTTTGCAGTATTCAAAACCCGCAGTATATCAGAAAGTTTAAAGTGTCAGGTTTTCCAAACTCTCCGGCATCCTCCCAGTGTGTCGGGTTTTTCGAACTCTCCGACATCCTCCCAGTGTGTCAGGTTTTCTGAAGGCATCCTCCCAGTGTGTCGGGTTTTCCGAAGTGTTCAACATCTTCTGATCTCCGACAATCTCCTCTGAAGTTCCTCACGTCGGACCCTGGTCCATCACAAGATAAGACTGAAAAATCAGGAAGGATGAAGTACAAGTTTAGGAAGGTGGAGTCTCCCTCCTACATTGACTGTAATTACGAAATCCGGGATACAGAGCTCAGAAACATAGATATGGAGGATTTTTGGAATAGGGTCAAGAGCTCTTCTCAGACTCCATGGATGAAATCAATAGTTGACATTGGTCTACCCCTTACAACAGGTTTCCCTATGTCTGCTTAGTGCCTCGAGTTCATCTTAGCTCTGTGCTTCGAATTATGACTTTGCTTCTCGTTCTGTGAAAAACCAGGCGGGAGAAGTTGTAATCAAGTTGGACGGAGGTTACTTTGATGACCTCCTCAAGCTGCCTAATTTTGAGGAATATGGAGATATGGATCTCAAGTCAGCCCAAAAAGCTTGGGACAATGATTAGGAAGATTGCATCAAGCACATGAATAAGAAGTTCCTAATCAAAGCCAAACCGGTTGTTTCCAGGTTCCCAAGACTTGTTCCCAGAAGTGATTTCATTCAGGAAATCAATGATATCATTACTCTGTTGAGTCAGGTTTTTGGTTTTCCTAAATCAAATGTTTTCCAAGGATGGATGTATCAGTTCATGATCATTATTAAGAAGAATCAACAGGGAATTGATTGGGGTACTCTTATCAGTAATGAGATAGATTCTTAAATGACAACAGTCCTGTCTACGGGAAAGTTTTATATGTCCTCGTATGTCACCTATGCAGCGGCCGGCATGAGAAACTATCCCGGGTTGGACACCAAGGGGAACAAGACAGTGGACCATGTTTATCAGTATTTTCCTCAGCTGACAAGAAAAGGGTCCGAAGATCAATTTAGAAGGGTAAATGATGCCTTCTTTTACGAGAACATTTGCAGGTTAAACCTTGAATAAGGAAAACGAGAGTCTTTGATGAGGCGTGGGCTGAAGTTTCAAAATGGGGTTGTGTCTTCTTACAATTTAAGAAGTTCACATATCTTTGAGTAGTCATGTACCCAGGGGATCCTTTCCATTTTCCCAGATATCCAGGGGACAAACTAATCTTGATGGAGTTGGTCAGGCAATTGTTGGATTTTCACAAGTTCCAACAGAGTAAACAAAAGGCCGTTGTATCTTTCCCAATTTCTATTGGAAGGTATACTTTTTCGATAGTGGTGAAAGCCAAGAACCTTGTCCATGAGCTTCAAGATAAGTTGAAAAAGCACATGAATCCCTGAGATGGGTTTGATTTTTGAGGAGTCCTTAAGGCATATGGAACTCTGCACCTACACATACCAAGCATAGAAGACATCTGGATTGATTTACGTGATGAGGTTGCTGTCTGAAGAAAATATCATAGCAGATTGACACTTGCTGAGATTCAAACACTTGAGCTCACTAACATACCAGATGGTGCTAGTGATAATGAAAGTGTTCTGGATCCTTCATATGATGGATTGAATGAAGATCGATATGTTTTCCCACCTATTGATTGGTCTGTCAGTGAAAAAGCCTCCGTTACAGATAGATTAACCCTGATTCTTGCACGGACCAAAGCATGGCTCGCCTCTTGGGGAATGAGTTTTAAAGATGATAATTTTTCAAAGTTGGTTACTATAGAGGTGGGGCCCTCCAAAAAGGGAAAATAACAAAAGATATTCTAAGGGACCTATAAAGGTCAAGTTTGCCAAGAAGAGAAGAGAGCGAGAAATCTCTTTAATTGTTTCTCCAGTTGAAACAGTGAATGTGCCAGAATCACCAACACCACTAGAAATAGGAGAAATTTCTTTGGAAGGAGAAGTGACCCAGCCGCTAATTTCACCATTTTTTGACTGCCCAACTGACGGGACCTTGTCTCTTGAATCCCAGGCTTTGGAGTCGGGATTTGCGCTTCCTCCTTCACAACCACTTCTACCTCCTCTTTCCCCATCGACTTCTTCGGTCATGGTCAACATTTTCTCTGGACTCTCACCCCTCTCTGCTGGTACCAAAGTAATCACCAACACGCCCCCTCCTGTGCTTCTTTTTATTGAATCTGCTACCACATTGGTAACTGTCCCCACTTCGCCAGTGGATCCCTCTCCCCCTAAAAGTATGATACCAACTTCTACAATAGTGGCAACTCCCTCTGACACGCCTCAATGGATACTCGAGAAAACTATGAGGAAGAGGAAGGTGATTGTACCCATACCAGCCTTTGATTTTAGCTCACTCAAGGCTTCTACTGCTAAATCAGCCAAGAAACCCAAAACAGTTTCAAGGGTTTTGGTGGACGCTTCAGGGCATAAGTTTGCAGAGATCGCCACTCCTACGACTTACAAAACCAAAGAGGACATAACATCCTCTGACTATCAGATAACCAGGGTGGCTCTAGGAAAAGTGACAATAGAAGGGGCACAGTAGGATGCACGGGATGCTACAAACGTGATGTGCCAGAAGTTGAAGGTAACAAAAGACAGCAGAGATGAGCTTAAAGGAAAGGTGGAGCAGTTGACCGAGGTATTGCTTAAGCTCTCAAAACCCCTTGAATCCATACCATCTTCCTCTGTCCCTTTTGGATTCAATTTCTCATCAGTTCCTATAATTGAGAAGATTAATAAAAAAGGAAGGGTGGTCGATGAATGGATCCAAAGGCTGCTCCAACAGGGGAAAGAAGTGATTCAAGATGCCATGGAAGTCTATCAATCTTTGGGGAATATTCAGAGTGATGGAGAAAATATGGACGATGATTTCTCCCAAGAAATTGGACATCTTGATTTGAATTTTGAAGCTCTCCAAGCATTAAAGAAAATACCATCACACTCTTGGTAGAAGAAGGCATCACCCCACATGCGGATAAGCATTTCCAGCTGACCAAAGCCATCAGGTTCAGGGTAAATATTCTCAACAAAGCCTGTGGTAAATTGAGAGAATCAAGGGATCAATTGATTGATGGAAAAAGTGACCTGGAAGAAGAATTGCTGAAAATTTGTGTAAAAGTGTCAGTTGGAAATTCGGGCATCCTATCAGCTGACGATCTTTTCAAACAAGTCCAAGAGTCTGTTTAGCATGAACCAACTCACGGATTTGGTATTGAAATCATTGACAAGTTTGTAAAGATTGAACATTGTTTAAATACCTTGAGAAGACTCAGCAAAATATTGAGGAAACTTCTCGGTAGTGCTAGTGACACTCATGAAACCTGCAAAGTTTTGAGTGATCATTCCACTGTGCCTGACGAAAAAGAAATGCAAGGTATAATCTGGAAGTTCCAAGAATTTCGGAACAAACAGGCTCATTTGGAGGAAGAGAAAGATGAAGAAGCAAAAGATGACGATTCAGACTAAGTCTTGATGCGACATGGCATTTCAATCTTGAAATTGACATGTCTTTTTCATTTCTGTTTTGTCATATTTTGAATCATATTGTGACTTGGTCTCCTGCGTGAGATCCAAGCAAAATAGGACTCTTTTTAAAAGACTGTTTTATAGGGTTTGTCCTATTTTCTCTCTACTCTTTTTATTATAAATAAGGGATGTTTATGCATTCCAAAGGGTTGAGATTTTTGGAACATTGGGGGCTATTGTGAAGAAGAAAAACTTTGTGTTTTCTTTTAATCATTTGATGAATAACAACTGATATTATTTTCGCAAACTTTGTGTTGTGAGATGTGTTTTTCTTAAGATATTGTTCTTATGTTCATGATCTTAAGCTATTCTTTGTTTATCATCTTGATGATCCTAATAATTTCAAACATTATATTTGTGATCTAAAGCTCATATGATTATTTCGTGCTCTGTGTTTACTCGGAATAAAATACGTTCCTCTCATTTCCTTTCCATTGTGCTTTTTCCATTGTAATAATTTCCGGCCCAATCCATTTACAAAAACAACATCTTCACATAGTGTGGATATGGATTTCGGGATTCTATCCCAACCCCAATGGTTAGAATAGTGTGAATACTGTATATATTATTTGTGTTGTGTTTTAGATTAGTTATAAATAGCTAGCCTCACCTGTCTTTGAGGAGGGATTTAATCCCATGTACTGTGGTTGAACCTCATATTTTGGATTGAAAAAATATCCAACCAACATACATAGAATGGATACATAAAGAATAAAGAATTTTGAATAAGAATATTTGAATGGGAATTTTTTTGAAGAAGATATAAACAGCTAACAAAATTTTTTAGGCCTCAGGCCCCTTTGTCTCATCCTAAAGCATTAACTCTGGATATTCTTCTTTGATATTTGCTTCCAGGTTCTCCCACACTGTTAGCACTACTCCTGCTATTTCATGCATGTCTGTAATGATGGACTGCAGCTCTTCCATGGAGAGTTTCCCTTGCTCATTTTGTATTACAAGCATTACGCTTGACATAGAGGTTTGCACCCCTTCCAGTACATCCATCCTCTAAGCAATGAGCTTTCCTAGCTCCTCCAACCTCTCCTTATGTGGTTCCTGCACCACAGCTAGTGCCTTGCACTTCTATTTTACCAGGACTAGGCGTTTAGCGTGGCCTAAGGAAGCATCCTTCATCACTTTTTGGACCTAATTTTTTTCCTCCAAGGTTTTCACCATGATCAGCACTTCTGGAGCTGTGCATATGGTTAGCGCATGATCGGCCTTCTTCAGTTCGTCATGGGTGGCTTGTAGTAGACCTTCATAAGTAGCAATTTTCCTAGCTACTGTAGTCTGTGCCTTTTCTATATTTTCCCCGGAGTCCTTGGGCTGTGGGGAGATGCGTGCCTTTTCATCTTCCAACCCTAATGTTATCATTGTTTTCACATAGTGCATTGTAGAAGGAAATTATTTTGGTACCCGGGATTCTAGATTTGGGCGTACCTTTAGACCATCATCTCCAATTTCCTTTTCCATAATAACAAAATCGTCATACTTTCTTTTGATCAAGTCCTTTTCCTGGACTATGCACGCTATCTCCACATCCTTGGCCTTTAATCTCTCTGTCAACACCTTGATGGTAGTAGATTTATCTATGTTTCTTCGTGCTACTTCGGAGGATACTTTTACTAGAGAATTGCTCACCTTCTCATCTGACATCATTGTCGGTTTTATTGTCATGTGGTGCATTTCAGGTGCCTTCTTCAACTGCCGTGATGCGCATGATTCTTCACCAACATCAAATTCAGGCTTGTCTATGTGTGTGTGGATAGACCATGAGAGATGCTTCCTTATGCGCAGGGTCGCCTTGTCCTCGTCCATGAGCGCCCATCCAAATAAATCCTTCTGCTCGATGGTACTCTAGAACCAAGCACAAATGATCAGCTTTGGGTCTTTTGCATACCCCATGGTATGTGCCTTGACATCCTCCCCTATTCAACGGGATCAAGATCCTCTTGGAATGACTGCATCAAGGTTGGGAATATCAGATGTATCCCCACCCTTGTCCTATGTAGCCTCTGATTGACCCCCTCCTTATCCTTCCATCTTCTCCTCCTCATGTTGAGGCTCCGCCCCAGTTGGAGATGAGGGAGCCTTCTCCTCAAATTCCTCCATTTCCTCACTCAGCCTGAGCTTTCTCCATTTCTTCTCCTCTGGCTCCTTCACCTATGGGGTTCCTCCTTACACCCTTGTGTGCTTAAATACCTTCTTAAATATATGTGTGCCCTACTCCTCCCCCGTAGCTCCTTCTCCCTAGGGAGTTATTGCATGCTCCCCCTCTTGGTCAGATGGCTGCTTCCTTCTCCACACCAGGCCACCACTATCTTCGAGTTCTTCATCCTCTTCCTCCTCATCTTGCCTGGGTGCAGAAGGCCTAGGCGTCAGAATGTTCTCCATAGTATGATTTCCCTTCGGCGGCCCTGGGAGCGTGAATTTTTTCTCCACGTACTTGTTGTTCTCCATTTTAGGCTTCAGTTGGAGGTATATTAGCGCGGCCCCAATATTTGCGATGGCCACTGTGTTTGGCTTAGTGCTTAAAATTTCTGAGATGTTATTCTCATTATATGCATTCCTCCCTGGGTATCCATAAGTCTTTCTCAGGGTGTGATACTCACAGTCTACCTTGTTTGCATTAAATTCCAACCTCCGCGTGTTGGTGAACCAATGAACTGTATCTTGGAATTACTATGCAGGGAATGCATATGGTAGTTTACACTAGGGGCTCCATGACCCATCTACCATTAGAAAGCGTGTAATACAAAAATGCTGGTAGACTACAAATTGTACCTATTTTCCCAAGACTGAGGGCGAATCCTTGGGTATGTGCCATTCTTCCCCAAACGCCGCATGGAGCCTATCATACCACATCTCAGTGTGCTCCTTAACTTCATCCATCATCGACCCTTTGCAAAGATATTTGTTGAATCACTCAGCTGGAGACTTATGATTCATGGGTTATTCCCATATATTCTCTTTTGGGCTATTAGGTACCCCAGTCTCCATGAAGACTAAACTTAGTAAGATACAACCAAAACTTATCTTACTTCCTTCACGCGCTTCCTCGACTATCCACTCTACAATAAATCTGATGATGTTATAAGTGGTTCCATTTGACATGTGCTTGGACACATGCAATCACATAGAATTGACTTGTGACCAATGCTCTTCGTCATTTAACTTTGTGGTCAGATGTGCTACTACCTATACTACTGGACAATTTTTTAACTTGTCAATGTCCATTCCGCGCAGTCCTTTCTGATAGCCCAACGCCTTTTGTGTCTCCAAAATGACACTTTAGTCAGCTAAGTTGGTCTTAATGTCTTCACCTGTTTCCCGTAATCCAATAACTGTGGCAATGAGGATGGGTATCAGTCTTACCCACCATCCTGCGAAGTAGAAGAAGTCCTCATGGACTCGACTCATCAGCCATTTGTACAAGGGTGCATACTTTCCAAAGTATGGGAGCTCATAAAGCTGGTAAACACCATTTCCCTTGAGTAGTTTTTCCCCGGCATCATCATATATCGGCATGCCATCTTCAGTGCACCTGTTTGTTTGAGTGGTGAGAAGGTCATCTAACTTCATTTGGTTTTCATTGATTCAGTGATTGTATTCACTTATCTTGCTCTATCTTATGTGGGTATTCCATTCCTTCCCCACAATAACCTCTTCAGGGTACTACATTTTAGAGAAATTGCTCTTTGGGGCCATCTCCTCCTCTTCTTCCACCACCACCCTCTTCTCTTCTTTTATCGGTGTTGCTTTCTTCTTTGGTGCCATTATCTTATAGGGTTTTGTTTTGTAGGTCAGATGCTGAGTGTTTTAAGTGATTTACTTTAAACCCTAACTCGATTCCTCCCTTCCCTAGTTTGTAATTATGATCTTGCACACCCTACCTCTGTTGTATTACTTTTCTTTGTCAAACCCTTATTCCAGGGGATCCAAGCCCTTCTAATACACAAATCTCTTCTCTGCGCATGGTTCACTTACTTGACACCTTGAATCAGTTAGCTTTATGCTCTTCACGTATAGGATCTCTATCAGATTCTCGTAGTCGCAAGGGTAAAAATGAAATCGCATCTAGTCCTTATATATATTTCTAATTTTTACTGCATTAATTACTCCTCCACCTACTAAATTCTCCTCATTTATGACCCGTTTTTATCATTTTCGCGTGGTATATTTTTACGCCAAAGCTATAACCTTCTAGCGCGCCTCTTTACTCTCTGTCATAGACTTCTCTTCAGCATGCACCTTCACACCCAAGTATCTCATTACTGCATGATGTCCTAGTAATTACCATGGCCACTGCTTACCTCGCATTATACTTTCCCTTATCCATATTCATTCTTTCTTATCTTCAGAAGCAATCTTTTGTAGTTACCCTTAGCAACCTTCTTTCAACACCCACAACATGATATCCTCACAGCATATCCCTGAGAGTCACCAACAATCCAACCATATGAAAAGGATGTGCAATCCTCTGCGCATCAACATGCTTCATATTGGAGTTAGTCTCATGTATGCAAGTGTGCTTATTACACAAACAAGAGCTAAAATTGACAAAGCATAGAGACGATGAAAGAAACACATTAAGGAAATGCATAAAGGAAAACCTAATGTATCTAGCAATACTACCTTATTACAAACACCAAGAAGACTTATTTATGGTAGGGCTTCAGCCTACTCCCGTTAAAATAACCAGGCAACCACGTGCCATCAATTGTTTCCAACTGGAAAGCACCTAACTCAAGTATATGAGTGATAGCATATGGCCCCAA
Organism: Taxus chinensis; assembly: GCA_019776745.2. Classification (NCBI taxonomy): domain Eukaryota; kingdom Viridiplantae; phylum Streptophyta; class Pinopsida; order Cupressales; family Taxaceae; genus Taxus; species Taxus chinensis. Next base: position 554,480,173 of record CM034152.1, read on the forward strand.
CCAATGCACCTTGAGCTTTTCTGGATGGCGCAAAAAATTGGAGTCATATATAAGTACCCGTTGTCCCACCACAAGTTTCTTATCCCTGATGTGCCAATCATGCCATGCCTTTTGTCATGCTTTCTCCTATTTCTAACTCCATCGTGTGATGACATGGTGAAAATCTAGCTGAACCATCTTCGTAATCCATTCTTCTAATGCATGCTCATCATCTAGACCTCCAGCACGTGAAATGCACAAAGAAGGTAACATAAATTCTAGAGGTAGAATAACTTCCACGCCAAATACCAATTGAAAAGGTTTGGCTTTGTTCAATCTTTTGTATGTTGTTCTATAAGCCTAAAGAACATATGATACTTTATCATCCCAATATTTCCTCCCAACATCACAAATCTTGGTCAATGTGTGGCTCAAAATCTTGTTAAATGCCTCAATAGTTCCATTTTCCTAAGGGTGATAGGGTGTAGTTTTATGGTGGGCAACCATAAAATCATCTAAGAGAATTCGTATTGTATCATTTAAAAAATGTGTACCCCTATCACTTGTTAAACTTAATGGACATCCATACCTTGTGAGGACATTCTCCCATAAGAACCATTCTGTTGTAGCCACTATACAGTCCTTTGTAGGTGCTACTTCTACCCATCGGGTAAGATGATTTGTATTAAGTGATAATATAGCACGACCCAGTCCTACGCGCGGATGGGGAGATAGGCCCAAAAAAGTCAATTACCCATTTCTCAAAGGGTTCTACACTCATTATTGGTCGTAGGGGCATCTCATCCCTTTGTTCCGGGTGACCGAGATGTTGACAATGGTCACATGTCTTACAATACTATTTACAATCCTTGTACAATGTTTCCCACCACAACCTGACAAGTAGGATCTTGCACACTGTTGCATCACCTGCATAATGGCCACCTTCAATACCACCATGTGCTTATTTCATTATGTCCTTTCGTTCATGATCCAAGAAACAACGGGATAACACCTCATCTCTGCCTAACTTGTACAAATCACCACTAATTAACATGAATGATGTCGCCTGAATAACAAGTTGCTTCTTCGCTAAAGCTTTCATGCCTTTGGGTGCCATACCAGTTCTTAGAAAGACAAAAATGTTATCTAATTATGATGGCGCACGTTGTAATCTATATAGATGTGCATTAGGCATGGTCTCTTCTATTGTTTGTTCTTCTTCCCCTGATTGAATTCGAGACAAGTGATATGGTCTAGAATTGCTTTTTCCTAGTTTTACCACAACCGTAAAGTCAAACTCTTGAAATAAGAGTACCCACCGGCATATGTGCCCCTGTAAAACGGGCTTGTTCACTAAATATTTTGATTCCATGTGATCAGTATAAAACAAAAATGGTGTAGCCAACAAATACTAATGAAATTTGTGTAAGGCATAGATCATAAACAAGGCCTTACACTCTGTAGTGGTATAATTTTGTTCTGTAGGGGTAAAATTTCTACTAGTAAAGAAAATGGGATGATCAACGATACCTTCCCCTGGTTGAGCTAGGATAGCACCAATGGCTGTGCCAGAAGCGTCCACATGAACATGAAAAGGTTTATCCCATGAAGGAAAACACAAGATAGGCATGGTAGTAAATCTCTGCTTCAATATCTCAAACACGCGCTACTGTGACTCCCCCTAGTAGAATGTACCTTTTCCTTGGAGCAATTTTTCCAAGAGCACGAAAATTTTTGCATACCCTTTTATAAACTTCTGGTAATACCCTGTATGACCCAAAAATCTGCGCACCTCGCACTGACTGGCCCGCACTTTCAAGCCAATGATGACGGAAACTTTAGCTGGATCAACTAACAACTCTTCCTTGTAGATGATATGTCCTAAAAGTGTGCCAAATGGAGTAGTAAAGATGGACTTCTTGATATTTAATGAGATACTCAAATATCGACATCTTTCAAACATTAAGCGTAGATTGTCACAATGATCCTTAATCAGCCCATAAATGGTCCAATCATCAAGTTAGACCTGTAGAAAGTTATGAATAAAATCCTTGAAGGCTTGTACCACTATCCTGGAAAATACAGTAGGTGCATTTTTCAATCCAAAGGGAATTACAGTATAAGCAAAGCTTCCCCATTCAGTAGTGAAGGTGGTCTTCTCTTGATCTTCCAAGGCAATCCTAACCTGATGATACCCTAAAAACCCATATGTAAATGAGTATATTTCATGCCCAGCCACTCCTAATATTTCCTTCGTGAATGGCGTAGGAAAGGGATTTATAACACATGCTACATTCAACTCCCTGTAATCAACACAAATTTGAATCCTACCATCCATTTTGATACTTATCACCATAGGAATGACCCATTCTAATTCATCCAGTGGTCGAATGATCCCAGATTTCAGCATCTTGTCAATCTCCTCCTTTACTTTCTCGTGCAGATTGGGATTCATCCGATATGGCCACTTCCTAACAGGGTATGCACCTTCCTTGAGCTTTATCTTCATTTCTCTGAGTGATATATGCATGCCTTTAAGTTCATGGTATCCTCTTGGGAATAAGTCCTCATAATCATGAAGTAACTCAATGATCTTTGCTACTTCTGATTCTAACCAGTAATCCCCAATTATCACTTCCTTAGGTTCAGCTTCTGTGCCTATATTGACCTTTGTTGTCTTCATAGGTTCGTGATATACGCACACATCTACATCTACATTGGATAACACTTCATGTGTTCCATGTGAATGATCCACATCCAAGTGCTCAACTTCCTCCTCATCAATATGTATACTATATTCCCCTTATCTTTCTCCAAAGAAGCATGCTTAAGAAATATGATATCATCTTCTTCCGCAAAGTGTGCCCCTGTCTCTATCTCACCAAATAATTCCTTAACAAGTTCTTCCACTTTCCCATTGTCTCCCATGGTTAAGATCTTGATAAAGCTTAAAGTTGTGTTCACTGGTGGTATGGATGAAAAGAAGTCAAACGTTTGCATCATTCCTGTAGTCAAAGTTTTCCAGTTTCCAGTGTCATGATCTAATTCAGCATAGACATACCAAGCATGTGGGAAACCTTTTAGAGTAGAATAAAACTGATGCACCCAAAGTGAGGGTGGTAATGCCTCCTGGCCTACCATCTAGAGTCTCTCACATTGTTGGATATGATGGTGATCAGGTTGATCACCATGATAAGGGCGTCTGTTTGTAGGTGCATTACTTCTCAAAAACCTGGTTTATAAGGTGGTCCCAATTGTTTTCCATTCTAAAACATTATCCCTGTGGACTAGCCACCAGTGCGCAGCCATCCCACTCAAAGTATATGACAACATAGTGTATCATTTAAGTTTGTTATCCCAATTTGTTTCTATGGCCTGTAAGAACCCAGCCAAATCTTCAGATCCAATATAACGAGGTATTGTGTGACCTATACATCGAACAGAGTGAAAACCCATCTTACCAGTAGATGCACGCTTAACCTTGTGTCCCACCAGTTCATAAGTGCCATGAGCCCAATTATCAAAAGCAATACTAGTGGTATCATTGATTGACTGAGAGTCTTCCCAATGAAGGATTCCTTCCGTAGATAGATCATTAACCTCTAGGTCTCGAATATCACGTACATAGATTATATTCAGGTCCTCTTCACTTAAGGGTTCCACATATGGCACGGAATTCCCATCTGTCAATGGTATTATGACCCTTTCCTACTTTTTCTTGAATCTGATATATCCTTTATTAAACCTCAAATCAGCATTGTTCACATAACACCAAGGGTGCCCAAGCAAAGCTGGGAAACTATCTGCTTCCACAAGTGCTAACACTTTAAAGTCTCCTGTGGACTTGGCCCCTAGTATTGTGATAGATGCATCCCTCAAAACTCCTATGGGAGTAGCTTTTGTTCTGTTTGCCATGAACAATACATTAGATTATGGTTGCAGTGGGGGTCTCGCCATTTGTTCCCATGCATCTAGTGTAAGTACATTTACTTCTACCCCTGTGTCAATCAGAATATTGCTCATCAGCCACCCATCCACTACAACATTCAAAGTGATCTCCTTATTGTATTCAATGCTATTAGGAGGGAGATTCGCATGAAGTATTTATCTTCTAGTCTCAGTTCTTGCATGCAGAGTATTCCCTTTCAACCAATTTCCTAATAAAGGAATAATATTCTCTTGGCACAATATTCTACATACCTCTCTGATGTCGTCAATATCTGATGGGGCTTGTTCTGTATCCTTGTGCTCCAAATTTTGAGACTGCTCTTTTAAACCTTGTATCTCACCTTGAATGCTCCTAAGGACCTTCATTGTGTCCTAATAGATTTCTTTCTGATGAGCTGGATCTGGATATCTGGCATACAAAACTTCCTCCCTAGTGATTGTTGGCTTTTGTTACAACATCTCTCTTACACGTGCCACCTCAGCTCATGTGGTTATCTTAACTATTACCACCTCAGGTTCTAGTGTTAACTTTGGCATCCACTGATTCTCCATCGTGCGCTAGATTCTAACCATCCCCGCGTCCTTGTTTTCTTGCTTGTGCTACTTACTAAGATGCTCATACAAGTCCAGGAACTCTTCATAACTATGTCCCTTTCCACTAAATGAACAGGAAATATACTATGGGAATTCACGCTTATAATGGTCAGGCGAGCCACATGTATAGCAAGTTCCTCGAGGGAATTCACTCCTTCCTCCACCTCGGCCTCGTCCTGCATATCTGCCTCTATATCCTCGTCCCCTTTCACGAGCCCCTTTAAACCGTCCATCATTCCTGTCATAGCGGGTTTTATTATAATCCCTATCCTGATGTTCATTCTTCCCTTTAGAATTATCATCCAAACTTGCCTGTCTGATCCCAATATCAATGGAATCATGGATCTGGCCAATTAGTCTACAGTCCTCAGTATCATGGGTCGTGGATCTATAAATTTTACAAAAGGAGGATACATTCTTTATAATCACGTGTTATAGGAGGGGGCAGTGACTTGCATCATGGTTCAAATGGAAAATCTCACAGTCTAATAACAATGAATGTATGGTTCTATAAGGGCAACTATCCTTAGTGTGCCCTTCCACTTCATAATCTATACACCAGATCCCTGAGCACGTTTAATGAGCTGAGTTTGCTAATAATTTCTCTAACTGTTTTGCCATATCCACTATTTGAGCTTCCAAAAATGAACTAACTCCAGTATCAATACTCCCAACTGCTTCTATGCGTAAAGTGGCTTCCAATGCTTTACGTGGATTGGTATAAGTTTTATGTGACAATGCTCTCCGAAATGGAGTAATCAGTCCCCTAACAAACCATTGTGCATGCTGACTTGCATGAATGTCATAAGAGAGTTTGGATAGAAGTGTTTTAAATTACACATCATACTCACGTAAACTTTCAGTAGTGCCTTGCTTTATATCCTTGAGTGCACTTATACTCTTCTTCTCAAACTCGGGGATGTGAAACTCTTTTATGAAAGCATATTTCAATGCTGCATAATCAATACAAGTTTGATTGGGGTCAAACTTCCTATACCAGTTGTGTGTGCACGCCTGCAATGTAGTAGCAAATTGACTTGCCTTGTGTTCAGGGGCCGTAATACCTTTTGCGTGCCACAATATTTCACACATATGAACATGTTTAGCAGCATCCTTGATACCTCTATATTCTAGGAGATGAAGGGACATCTTCATATAAATGTTCTAGGGTTACTGCAGGCCTTGACCATCTGACCCAGAACCTCCTTGGTTTCCTCTTCCTCCAATACCACCTGAACCACTAGAACTAGAACTGTCTATACCACCCGATCCTCCTCCAAAATTTAGAATAGGGCCCATGGATGCACTCCCCTGTGCCCCAAAAATGGTACTATACTAGACCCCTATAGTTTGGGAAGTGGTCCCAGCTCCAGAGGTGATTCCCACACTCGGTGTGCTCACATTCTGTGTAGATGATGATCCTGATAGTGTAACCCCAAAGAATAATGAAGCTGTCTTTGTTTCCATTGGTGTAATTATTGTCTTCCCTATTTCTGTGCTTTCACTTCCTGAAAAACTAATTTTACCTGCTATACTAGATACTGGAAAATTAAGCACAAGGGCTAGGTCAACAAGTTGGCTTAGATGCGCACCCATGGCCCAGGTCATATCTACTAGCGTGCTTCCATGTGAGGCCAAAGAGGGTTCTCTGTCATGCTTCCCTAGATGGGGGAGTTCCTGATGCTCTTGCTTTTCTTCCTCCCCATGAGCCTCAAATCCTTCACTAGCCATCTCTCTCCACAACACCATCCATTCTACAATTTCTTGCCTCTTGCATAATTCCCTCTCACACACCTCATCATACTTCAGCCACCTTTCTTCCCTCTGCCAAGCTACTGCTAGGTCTGCCATCTTTCACCAATCCTGTTCCACCCCCACGCATGAAGATTCTTTATCTCTCCATGGGTTTAGCTTCCAAGTTCAATGTTACCATTAGTATTTTGATTGCCAGTGGAATACCTTGCAAATATGTCCCTCTAGGATACCATAGAAACTGGAACTATGCTACCTCCAGGCATGAATAAGTTGAAATTGAATACTCCAAAATATATCTGTTTAGGACACCGTGACACTAGGTATCTACCATGTGAGTCTAGCTTAGGTTAGCATCATACAGTGTTTGAAATTCCTCTTGTATCCAAACAAGCATGTGATACCTCCAATTCCTCTTAGATGCATATGCAGTCAACCATTCGTACAATTCTACTAGAAAGATAGAAAAGAAGATTTCATATAAACTGTCATATAGATTCTGCTCTACCCAAGTACATGCACTAAATTCAGATCCAATTTCAAACCTCCATGTGTATTCTTACTCCAAATCCTGAATCCATTCTTCAATGCTTGCCAAGGTTAGCTGGTATGTCTTCATCGTGAACCATTCTAAAGCAACTGAAAAAGAGGTCCTGACAATGGAAGCAATGATGCAGCCTAGAATTGTTAGTAACACCTAGTCGCACTGGCACATCACTCAGCCTAGGCTGAGTGCTCACCCAAAGTGTGTAAAGGTACCAGGTCCCTATTAATAGTTGTAGTAGCAGAATGGTGGTATGATAAAATAGTAAACATATATTTCAGGAACTAATCCATCCATTCCCCATTTAACTCCAACCAGATCTATAAACGCTAAAGGTAAATCATCATAAAAGTAATAACATGCATTGATAAAACACATCACACACTTTTTTTGGTCAATTTCCTTTATCTATTCATTAAACCAACAATACAACAACTTCATACAATACCAGGCATGCACGCATGGATCTGTTACAATCATCTAGTCACATGTGTTTCCATCCATTCTCTACGTATGTATTTATATATCCTTTAAGTAGTTCATTACATATATATATGGAGGGGAACTAACCCTTCACCACTTAACTCTACCAGAAATAGGTCGCATGCTAATAACAACCACACGCCTTTTTACAATTATAGCCATACATGCAAGTATGGTATCTATAGATTGTTGATAGTTAACTGAAGTGATGGATCTATGCTTAACTTATTTCCATGCAAGAGTGAGTTGACATGCCCTTCAAAAATCCCCCACGAAGAGTGGCACACAAATCTCGGCATCGCTTTGTGTACTCTACATGCCAATCTCTAAGAATAGACCTGATCTCCAAAATAAGCCAAGTCCTTGAGACTCTTACCCTACATCTCCGCATGTGATGCCTTCTTGTTACTTCACACTTTTTCTCCTGTGTCATTCTTCCACGTGGACTCTAAGTGCATGGTCAACTAAGTGTTTTCTCTGATCAACAATAGTTTTATCTTGATCCTGTTTAGATATTTTAATCTGATTGTACCCTAAGAACCCATCCATGAGGGACAACAGTTCAAATCCAGCTGTTGCATCAACGATAACGTCAATGGATGGTAATGGAAGTCATCCTTGGGACAAGATTTGTTAATATCCTGAAAATCTATGCAAATGTGTACCTTCCCATTCCTTTTGAGGATGGGAACGATATTAGATACCCATTGTGAATAGTCAACGGGTTTGATGAATCCTACTTGGAGAAGTTTTACTACTTCCTCTTTTACCATGACAACCACTTTTGGCTTCATTGGTCTTGAATTCTATTTAATTGGCTTCACATTTGGTTTAGTGAAAATATTATGTACCATGACTTGTGGTGCAATGCCCATCATTTCTTTATAATTAAATGCAAAAGCCTTTTGATGTTCTTTGAGAATTTGGGTGTGTATTTCTATCTCCTCTGGAGTTAACGAGGATCTCAACTTCAAAAATTTTGGTTCTTCCTCCATTCCAATGTTTATGTCAATGGTTTCTTCTATCAAAGAAGCATTACCATCTTCAAATTCAGGTGGAGCTGGAGGTAGATCCAAGATTTCTCTGTTTTCTATCTCATAGATATCAAGATCCTTTTGTGAAGGAGACTCTATTGTGGGATTTCCAAAGTAGGAAGAGGAATGTGGTATTAGGGAAAGTTCAACTATATGGTGAGCAAGGTGTAGCTCTACATAACATTTAGATATTCGAGAGTGACTCTATCATCGTCAAAGTGACCTATGATAGAAAAATCATCCTCAGCTTCTCCATGAGCTAGGAGTGAGTTTGTTGGTATTTTACACACTAATGGTTCGGTACGAAGTGATACCATGAAATTTATATCCTCTAACTCATTGTTTGGGGTGAAACAGGAAGCTGAGGTTGCTATCGAGTCTACGAGAAGGTTCTACTCTCATGGGATTGCTTCAATTGATATGAAGTTAAATCCCCTACTTAGATCTAATATTGCTATTTTATAGAGCTGTAAGTGCTCAACTCTGGTTTCATATACCTCAGAGACTTGGTTTGCAACTAGTTATGAGTCTCCTAGCACTCTAATGTCATTGACACCCATTCTTTTGGCTAGGATGATGCCAAGGAGGAGAGCTTTGTTCTCTGCCCCGTTATTTGTACATTAAAAGTTTAATTTAAAGGTGAAAGGTAGGATATTTCCCTCAGGTGAAGTAAAGATCACTCCTGCCCAACTCCAAAGTGACATCTAGCTCCATCGAAGAGGAGAGTCCAATACTTGCTCGGAAAAATGGATGTTGGGATATCTGTCGTATCTGTTTCTTTTGCTTCAGTTACCTCTACCATAAAAAATTTGTCTGATGGAAGAGAATAAATTCCTAGGGTGTGTCCCATACCAATGGAATCAAACAGTAGGAGAATAGGTAAGTCTTTCTCATCTAACTCGAAAATTTTTGTGATAGTCCCTAGTGATATTGTTTTTATAACATTGGTCTCACTTTTGAGTATTGGAACGTCCTCAGCTGGATTTGAAATTTATAACTTAGTGGTGGGTATCAAATTTTCTTTTGGTTGTGAATTACTTGGTTTGACAAGTTGGTTTTCTGGAAGTTCAAACTCGGAGTGAATACCCAGTCTTTTTTTTAAAATCAGCTAAGTGTATATCGAAGGGTTTTAGGTCACCTTGTGCCACAAATATTTTCTCTAAGTGTAGAAATCTTATTTTTTGGAATAATGTGGAAGGGATTGCCTTCATGCGGTGTATCCATGGCTGACCAATGATCATATTATAATTGGTTTCCCAATCTATAATATAAAACTTGGTGAGGACCGTCTTGGGTCCTAAAGTGACTGGTAAAACCATGGTTCCAATTGAAGTGGCTTTGAGGCTGTCATAACCTCTTAGCATATTTTACGTTGTGGAACAGTTTGTCTCTCCATATCCTAACTTTTGAAGGAAATCGAAGGGGACTATGTTAACTGCTGCCCCATCATCAACCATTACACATTGAACATAATTATTATAGACCTGAACTTGTAAATGTAATGTTGGGTCACCTCTTCATGTAATTTCAGCGTCTATTGGCATTTTTCTTATATCGAATATAAATTCCGTATCCCTATCTGGATACCCCAAAGGATAAACGTCAAAGTCCATATGGTTTACTTACATTTCCGGGGGAGGAGTGATGTTGATTAAATGACCAAATCCTAATGATTCTAAGAGAGCAGCCATATGGGCAGGAGAGTTCTTTAACAAATCCATGAAGGAGATGTGTGAGAAGGTCTTAGTTAAATCATTAATTAAGTCATAATCGCCTATGGGTTTTACCAATGTTTGTTGAGTGTTATCTGGCTCTAATGAATAGCTTGGAATAGGTTGGGATGAATAATCCCGTGTTCTTGTTATGGTTTCTATGGGTAGCTCAGTGTCTAACTCCACTAAACCAACTATCTTAGTTTGAGGCCGAGTTCCTAATTGGGGTGTGACTGGTGGATTTAATGAAGTTGAAGCCTCATGATCATTGTTTCCTGTTACAACACCTTTGTTTGGTCCATTAGGATCTAGCCTGTTGTTGTTGGGGCGGTTTGGGAGTGGGTCATTGAAGATCTTGAGGGGTGAATTTTGAGGGGAAACTGCCCCTGCATAAGCATTTGGCATGGGTACTATAGAATTTGTTAAAAACATATCTATAAAGAGTTGTTTTTGATCTTCTGGAAAACGTTGCATGAATGTATTGTATTCATGACAATTCTAGTATCGTGGCCTTGAATCTTGTGGAAGCCATAATATAGATTGGGATTATAGTTTCGAGGTTGTTGATTTAAAGTCTGTTGTGACCCAAAATTCTAATAAGGTTGTTGGTTGTTCGAGTTAAAATTTTGAGGCTGTTGCCTTTGGTTTTGACTCTGATACCCAGTTGGGTTTCAATTTAGACTTTGTGTTTGGACTTGTCATTGTTGTTGTTGTTGTTGTTGTTGCCCTAGTGGATGATTAAAATCCACCACGTTGATTGTTGGAGAAAAATTGTTATTTTTCTGATTATTAACAAGTGGTGAAATGTTTACAATGTTTTCCCTTTTAACTTGGTTAGTTACTCCATCTTTTGTAGCTCCGTGGTTCTTGTTAAGGATCTTAGGTCCTTGATTAGCATTCCTGGTATTAGGATAGGCCGTGGTGTTTTGATTAGGAGTGGTTAATTTCTTGTTTGTCCCATATGTCTTACGACCACTATATATCATTGCTTGGTTGATTCGAAGAGCACTCTCGAGTAATTCATTGTAAGTTCTCAGCAGGAACTTCTAGACTTATTCCTTTATCTCTCTATTGAGAGAATTAAGGAATAAATTGCATAGTTCCATTCGATCCATGTTTGGAGCACTTGTTGATGAGTAAAGAACCATACACCATATTTGAATAAAATGAGCAGTGGACTCATTATGTTCTCTTTTAATATGTAAGAATTCCCTGATTCCCATTCTTAACAACTTGTTCATGTCAAAAGATTTGATGAATTCAGACACGAGTTGTTTAAATGAGTGTATCAAAGCTTCAGGTATTCTGTAATACCAATCAAGGGAAATACCTTCCAAGGTCTTAGGGAATATTTTAGCAACCACCCCGTCCCAAGGGAGTAACTCCCGTATTGCTATGGCATAGGCCTTAATGTGTGCATTTGGGTCTTCTTCCCCTTTGTATTTGGGTAAATCGGCAAGATGCCTTGGAAGCATAACACTTCATATGGTGAAGTCTAGGGGCTATTTTAAATATTTGGAATAAGTCCCTACTACGTAGGCCTTGACCATCGATGGGGCTTGCTGAGGGGGTTGAGGTGGAATGGGCCGTTGATATGGCATAACATATGTGTTTGTAGGGACATAAGGGAATCCCTGTGGTTGAAAAAACATCCCGAGAGAAGAGAACATGTCTCCTTGTGGTGACTTTGAATAAATTTTTAAGGAGGAGAATTGTTCTGGTATGGGTTGTTTGGTGCCAAGCCGAGAGGTGTCATGTTTTCAACTGGAACGACATTTTAAAATGTGGTCCTAGCTGGTGTTTGTTGTGGGTAACTGTAAGGATTTTGAGGAGGCATGCCCAACGTGCCTGTTCCTGTAAGGAGGTTGACCGTATTGGGATGATGTGGAGGGTTGGGAATTCTTTCTTGTCCAAAGTATGAATTTTGGTTTTCTTGAGCAAGTTCCAGTCCTATAACCTTTTCAACTAAGGCTGAAATGACCTCCATTGGAGAAGACATAACACTTTTCCTTAAGGGTGTTTGTTGTATAGCTTGAGGTTGTAAAGGGGTATGATACCTTGTTATGAATTGATCGTTACCATGCCAAGATTCACCGAGGGTATTTCCCATAGGTGGATTAATGGGGGTGTTCTCCTGGAATAGTGTGTCAGACTGTATTTACAAACTTCCTATTGGTGGATACATGTTTTGGAAACATTGTTCACTTTTAGTGAAGTGTGCTAAGTATTCCTCATCCAAAAAGGGGAGTGGATCTGTTTTTCTACTAATATGTGGTCTGAACAATACCTGAGGAGATGAAGTGGAATCTCCAGTAAATTTCATATTGTTAGAGCCTGATGGCTCTGGCTGTTGTGTTTGTGAAAACTGATCAAACTCCTCGATTCGGAACGAAGAACTTGAGCTAGTTCTTTGAGGGGAAGTTTATGACTACAACTAATTATTTGAATAGTTATCCACCCATGCAGAAAGAGAGGGTGATGGTTTTCTATTTTTTTGACTACAGTTTGCTTCTAGACCTGAGAGAGGTCTGTCATATGCATTGTATCCTGACATATTCGGGGGATATATGAATACCCGTAGAATAATGGGAAAGAGTGAAGGTGGATGAGAGAAATGAAGAATAATAAAAGGAAGAACTATTTGTTCATGTCGGGTTCACCAATTTTGTACAATGGAAAAGTGACATGCGAGCATGGGAATCTACAAGTACCTCTTCCTCGTACTTGACCTCCCGAGATCATGTCGAGAAAGCCGGTGAATGTTGAATGCGGATAGATATAGACAAGATAATCAGGTAATCTTAAATCCTCAATACACAATAATGGAATCTACGAATATAAGGCGAAGAAGGCCCTCCTAACCTGAATTGGTGTAATGGTTCGTTCGGATATAATGGCTTCTCGGAGGCTCCAATAAAATGTCGAGCTCTACCGAGATCCTGTTTCTTGGTTGTTAGATACATGGGAAGTGACATGTGGGAGATTTGTATATATCTCCAGACAAGGTCATAAAATGGTCATGGGTGATTTAATGGATTTGCAGTTTAACTATGAGTGGTTTTTTGGTCTAGCCCAGAAAATATTAGATTTATTGGCTTCTATATTTAATACGAAGAATTGTACTATAATGTCTGGGGGGAGTGGTGAGGATCTAAAAACCAGCGTTCGTAAGCCAATGTTAATACTTCACTGGTTTGTTGGCCCATTGGGTTGTGGGACTTGGGGATCACAACTATGAGTTTGTGGTTGTTGTGGACTTGTTATGGTCATGTGAAGAATCAATCCCTTCTCCCAGCTATCTCGTAATCGTATGCTTTTTAAGCCTCTATGTTTAGAACTAGAAGTTGTATGATTTTCTCAGAGTACCTAACAGGCGTTCTGGTAATTTGAATACGTAAGCTAGTGTCTATGTCAATGAGGAGGTCTCCCACGTTAGGCTATGGAACCAAAGGATCACAACCAAATGTTTTCTCTCATTCAAATCTTTGCACAGTGATTCATGTGTTTTATCAAGGTGATCTATAGTTTGGATGGTTTGACCAGAATGTGTAAGCTTTTTCATCTTCGATATTTAATCCTCTTAGTTGCTCACTAATTTCTTGTAAGTTTGTTGTTGCTCGAAAGACCTGTATCATAATGTCCTGATCTATATCAGCTAAAGTCATGGGTAGATTTGGTTGAGGTACTATGGGTTCAAATATATATTCTCTAGGCTCTCTAGGTCCTGTGATTGTCATACAAAATGATTCAACTTTTAACTAACATTTAATAAATTGATTACAAAAGAAGTATTTTCACTATGCAAGTATACTTCTATTTTTGTATTTTTTAATGATGTATTTCAGTGAAATTAAAGAGCAACTACTCTAGTATACTTATAAAATGGACAACTAATCTAGAAATAGAATAAAACAAGCAACGTAGCCTGGTATGGCTATTTACCTGTGCAGTTGTGATGTTATCCTAAATATCTAAGTAACTATATATTTTAATTGAAAAGACTCTCAATCCTACCTCAGAAGTGAGGAATGAATCAAAGTTTCTTAGAAACTATCAATCCCCATAGCTTCCCTAGTGATATTGAGAGAAATATTTTGACTGAAACGAAATGATTTACTACTCTATTTGATATGTTGTAACTAGAAATTTGATATCTCAAACTTGGCATTTACAGAATAGTAGTAAATCCAATTGTGTGTGATTTCTTCGCTTCAGTGTGATCTCCTCATTCCTTCGTGTCCTCATGAATCCAGAAAGTGTGTATATGATAGTATCAATAGAAGATAGCATTCGAACAATGGCATCTTTGGATATAGACTGAATACAATGCGAGTAGGAGAGGGATAGTGCAAGTAAATAGAGCTTGAATATGCAATTCCTAGTGGGATTAATTACAGGAATACAACATAAGTGCACCGAGAGTTTCAGAAACTATCCTTGTGATAAAACAAAACCTGTAACTTTAATGGATTCGAGTCTAGAAATGAATCTATTCTATGATAAATTGATTGTATGAAATGGAAATGAAACAAAAATGAAACAAGAAGATGATATGACTTCTAAAATGCTAACAATGGAAGCAAAACATGAAACTAACAGAATTCTAAGAAAGGAATTGAAAAACTTAACAAGATAATTGAGAGGATGAGGGGCCATTTTCTTGAAAACAAGTGGGCTATTTATAACCAATGCATTTACCAAAGGGTAACTCCCATTAGAACTCTTTTATTATAAACAAAGGAAAAACACTATTACTAGGGAACCAAAAACATTAATGCAAGCTAAAGTGGTTGAAGAAAGCGTGTAAAATCAAAGATTTACATTTGACGCGATCATCAAAAGGATTTGGAAAATGTGTAAAGGACCGCCGCCCTGTGTAGGGTGGTTACAAGACCGCCGCCCTGTCCTGGGCGGCGGTCACTGGACCGCCGTCCCTGTCCTGGGTGGCAGTCACGGGACCACTGCCCTGTCCTGGGTGGCAGGTCATGGTACCGTCACCTAGGTAGGGCAGTGGTTTCATCACTGAAGGAAAAATGCAAGAAGAAAAGGGGGATAAGGGAAACACAAAGCATGCAGAGGCTAATCAAGGCATGCAAGATACAAGCGTATACATGGCAAGCCTTTCTGGATTCCGAACACCTTGTAAGGAGATTGTATCATCAAGGGGGCATGTGTAACATCGTTCCGGTGGTGTAGTACCCTACAATTTCGGGTATGTACAGAAACCTCATTCTGACTCCTATGCTCACCAAGACAACCTTCGAAATCAATGTTACTTGACATCAATGACAAAACAAATGACACATGTCCAACAATCAGATCTCCAATAATATAGACATGTGATTGGAGGTGATCATGTGGTAAAATTTGACGGCCCCATGGAAGTCAACTACTATAAATGACCCAGTGTTCTTTAAATGAACATATGTTTTGGGTAGAACCACCAAATCACAAAAATATGGTCTTTTTGAAAATATATTGAGGAGTAGATCATGATGAGAGTGGTTTTGGGTCCCTTCAAGTATGTTTTTTTGATCAAATAACCAACTTAAAGGGGCCCACGAGAGTTTTTGGTTTGATTTTTGTGACATAATATAAGTCTAATTTAGATGACCATATGTTTTGATCCAAATATTATGATCACATGCATGATACACCATTGGAAAAATATGGATCAAGAATTTAATCTAGAACCATCATCACTAAGAATGGTGGAGAGAATGAAGAGATCTTTGTGAAAAAGTTTGAAGGTGATTATAACTTGTTTCATCAGTCAAATGGCACCCAAATTAGTTTTAAATGTTTTGAACAACCCCAAAAAATGACATGGATATTTTTCCCATATAGCCCTATTTGTAGATGATTTGATTTTACAAGATTTAAGAAATCCTTGGCACCTATGTTGTGCTTACACACTAAATATTGATTGGTCCTTTGGTGGTTGGAGGAGTAGGTGGTTTTCTTCAATGTTGGGCATCTTATAATATTTTTCCTCTTGCTTCTCTATCTTCTATATAAGTGTTTGTATGAGAAGGGGATAAGGGTTATTTTCGACTATTTTTGTGGAATATAATATTTTGAGCACTAAAAATAATGCTTCTAGACCTATGTAACACATTTTTATTAAGTTTTTAATGAA